>JAGPOW010003642.1:75692587-75709493 GCA_030014935.1 Caiman crocodilus
AAAACAACCTTCCAGTCTCGCCTTGTATCCTGTCTCAGGAGGATGGCTTGAGGCCATTTATCATGCCTTTAGGAAAATGGCTCGAGGTTATTCACAACACTGGGAACTTCCTTCCTGTCCTCTTGCTAGACCAGTGTGTGTGACTTTTATCTCTGCCCTGCCACCGTTGCTGGTGAATCGGTGTTGGCACGCACTTATAAAGCGTGTCCATGCTGGCGCCGGCTTCTTGTTCTTTTCTGGCATCCTTACTTCTGTTGGCTGTGGTTTGGTATGCTGTAGTGCTGCCGGTAAGCCTTGCAATGTGGCTAGCCTGCCACCACCTTATGCTCCCATGGCTCAGTGTGCAGCAGTGCTGTTGGCAGGGCCCACAGTGTGGCAATTGCTCCATTGCTGCCCCATTCCTGAGACCCAAAATGCTGTGGAGCTGCTGGTAGAGTTCATGGTGTGGTGGTTCTGCTGTTGCCGCCATGTTCCTGTGGTTCAGCCTGCCACAGGGCCTCTGGTAGGGTCTGTGGCATGTCGGTCCTGCTGTTGCTGCCACATTCCCATGGCTCAGCCTGCCATGGGGCTGCTGCTAGGGTTCATGGCACAGTGATTTTGCCACTGCTGCCTTGCTCCTGTGGCTCAGCATGTTGCGGTGCTGCCAGCTGTGGCAGGGGCACCGTTGCCACCAGGCTTCTACAGCTTGGCAATTTTACCACCCTGCCACACTGCCATATGGCCCACAGTAGTCTGGAGCATGCTGGCTCTCCTAAGTGTAGCAAAGTGTAGCTGGACTCACCGCACCATCCCAGGCTCCTCACCATCACGCAGCTACTGCCCAGACCCTATCCTGATGGCTCTCCCATCACATGAAGCCTGTCCTGATGGCTCCCCTACCATGCAGTTTCTGCCTGGACCCCAGCAGGGGCACTGATGACATACTCCTGGATGTCACTGCAAGGGCTATCCATGCCCTCCTGGACCTCAAGCCATGCCACCTCTGAGCACACCTGGCCAGCCAGGACTCATGGCTGAACATTGTCCAGGGCATCTGAGATGATGTGCAGGGGCTGGAGGCATTTTGGATGACCCAGGGAACCTTCCTGGACTTCCTGAAGAAGCTCTGCCTAATACTGGAGTAGCAGGACACCACCATGCAGCAGCATCTTTCTACAGACATCTAGCTAGCTATCAGTCTACTGAAGCTTGCCATGCCCATCAGCCTCTTCTACATTGACCACCTCTTTGGTGTGGCCAAAGCCATTGTTGGAGAGGCTGTTCTGGAGGTGTGTGCCACCCTCCAGGATGTACTGGGGCACATGGTGTTCCATGTGCAAAACCCCCTGGCAGAGGTGACAAGGTTCCATGCCCTGGGCTTCTCCCAGTGCATTAAGGCTCAAGATGGAACGCAGATAACCATCCCCTGCCTACTCCATGGTGACTGCCCCTACTAAAGCTGATGTAGCTTCCACTCCATCGTGCTCCAAGACATCGTCAACTACTGTGGTGTCTTCATGAACTCGAGTGCTGTGGCAGGCCAGTAGGCCCCTATTGGCCTGCCATAGCACTCTTGAACTGAACTACCAGCCTCATTTTGCCTAACCAAAAATCAAGCTTTGAGTGCTTCCCCTAAGTGCCTCCCCTGGGATGTCTACATCCAGCCAACCCCCTTCCTGGACCACACCCACAAGCCTAAGGTAACCACTGCCATAACCCAGGGTCCAGCCTTTGTTAGGGCTCTTTGCCACCTGGGGTACACAGACCCTGTAGATCTTGAGGGTTTTTAACTCACCATGGGATTCTGGGGTGCTTCTTTTGGAGTGTTTCCAGCCCCCAGGCCTGGGCCAGCACTCTGAGGCAAGGGGGGAGGGAGTGAGGGGGAAGGCTGCAGTGCATGCACGTGATGATGATACAGAGCTTTTCAATCTCTGTCCCTGCCTCATCATACTGTCTGCAACAAACTGACAAATAAGCAAGCAAGCCCGGGGGCTGATAATAGTACTTATCACCTGATTAGCAAAACAATAGCCTCTCTTCATTATTTCAAACTTCTTAAACAGCTCACCAATTGACCTGCTGATTAGCTCCAAAAGCCCTAAGAGGTCACTGTTCTGTCTGTCTATCCCAGTGCAATTGGAGAGAGAGATAGACATCTCTCAGCATTAGCTAGAATAACACATGCCTAGGGTCCATGGGGCTGGGGTCCCTGCTGTGGGAGATCAGAGGGAGTGAGGGGGATTTCCTGATTGAGCAGTGAGGTGGGGCTGGTAGGTAGGGCAGGGTGAAGCCAGGCAGACCTTTTGGTGTCTGCAGTCTCTGCAAAAGCCTTACACAGCATTAGCTGGCATACCATATTCTGGCTATGGTCCATGCTGTGGGAGAGAGGGGGAAAGTATCTCTGCTTAAGCAGTGAGTGGTAAGAGGAGGCAGAGAGGGAGGCACAGGGAAGCCAGCAGACCCTACAGTGCCTGTAAGTCTGTGTCGAGCTCCACCTAGGGAGCAGAGGGGAAGAGCCAGTCCTGCTGTGGAGCAAAGAGTCCTGCCCAGCCCAGAGAGCATGCCAGGATGCTGGGGGACTCTGATTTAACTTAAACTACCAAGAGGTCTGGTACAGACATCGCATAATCCGGTTTCATAGAATCATAGAAGTGGGGTTGGAAGGGACCTTGTAGATCTTCAAGTCTGACCCCCTTCCTGGGCAGGAAGGAAACTGGGCTCAAATGACCCAGCCAGGTAGGCATCAAGCTGCTTCTTAAAGACCCTCAGGGTAGAAGCCAGCACCACTTCCCTTGGAAGTTGGTTCCAAATCCTAGTCGCCCTAACTGTGAAGTAGTTCTTATGGATGTCTAATCTAAACCTACTCTCCAATAACTTGTGGCCATTATTCCTTGTTATCCCGGGGGTGCTAGGGGAAACAAGGTCTCTCCCAAACCCTTCTGGTCCCCCCTAGTGAGTTTATATACAGTCACCAGGTCTCCCCTCAACCTTCTCTTGTGAAGACTAAACAGGTTCAGGTCCTGTAGCCTCTCACTGCCCTGCTGTCCCCGGATCATGCGGGTAGCCCTCCTCTGGACCAATGTTGTCCACATCCCTCTTGAAGTGGGGTGCCCAGAACTGGACACAGTACTCCAGTCTGACCAGTGTTGCGTAGAGGGGGAAGATCGCCTACTTGGACCTACTTGAAATGCACCTGTGGATGCCTGATGAGGTCCGGTTAGCTCTGCTGACCGTGACCTCGCATTGTCGGTCCATGTTCATCTTGGAATCAATGATGATTCCAATATCCCTTTCTGCCTTCACGCTCTCAAGAAGGGAGTTTCCCATCTTATAAATGTGCTGCTGGTTACTACTGCCCAAGTGAAGCACCCTGCACTTGTCCACATTAAAACGCATCCTGTTTTTGTTAGCCCACCCTTGCAACCTATCCAGGTTTTGCTGTAGTCTTTCCCTCCCTGCTAACTTGTCCACCTCACCCCAAATTTTGGTATCATCAGCAAATTTGAGCAGGTTGCTTTTCACCCCATTGTACAAATCGCTGATAAAGAAATTGAACAGTGCGGGCTCAAGGACCGAGCCCTGGGGGACTCCACTGCCCACTTCCCCCAGGTTGAATATGACCCATCCACCACCACTCTCTGAATACGACCTTTCTTCCAATTTGCAATCTATCTGACGATGTAGGCATCGATGCCACAGTCACCTAGTTTTTTAATGAGGATGGAGTGGCTGACAGTGTCAAAGGCCTTGCTGAAGTCCAGAAAGACTACATCCATGGCAACATCTGCATCCAGTGCTTCTGTGACCTGATTGTAAACGGCAATCAGGTTAGTCTGACATGACCTGCCTCTAATGAAACGATGTTGGTTGCCCTTGAGCATTATCCCGGATGCTGGCCCATCACAGATGTGCTCCTTGATGATCTTCTCAAAGAATTTCCCCAGGATTGAGGTAAGACTGATGGGCTTATAGTTGTCCGGGTTCTCCCTCCTCCCTTTTTTAAAGATGGGGACCACATTGGCTATCTTCCAATCATCTAGCACCTAGCCCACGCACCACGAGCACTCATAAAGCCATGCCAAGGGCCCTGCAATAACCTCTGCTAGCTCCCTCTACACCCTGGAGTGGAGAACATCTGGACCTGCTGATTTGAACACTTCCCCGCCTACTCACCAGAAGAAGAGAGGAGAATACCACGTGCGCTTCTGTCTCTTTAAGCTTGTCCCCAGAGCCTCCAAGTCCTTCATAATGTGGTTAGGGTTTCCCCCGGCCACATCATTCATTCCCACAATGATGACAACCCTGGGGTACTGATCTGCAGGTCAGATGTAGGCCGGGATCCTCTCCATGATGTCCTGAACTCAAGCCCCAGGCATGACGCAGACCTCCCACATCATGGGGTCAGGCTGGCAGATGGGACCTTCCAGCCCTCGTAGGATGGAGTCTTCGATGACGAGGACCCAGTGTTTGTTCCTGCTGGTGGTCGATCTCCGCCCATTCCATGTCACGTGGGGAGTGGCATCATATCATCCCAATTGGAGGCATTTGCTCTGTTTTCCTTGGTCACAGCTGCCAGGGCCTCAAACCTGTTCCCCAGGTGTACCTGGGGAGCTTCCACCACTCTAGGCTGAGCAGCTCTGGATCTGGACACTTTCTGCCACTCCTGCGTTGGACACTTCTCCTGTGGGGGCTGTACTGTGGGTGACCAGGCCTGTAGAGAACAGAGATAGGCATCAATTTCATCCTCTGCATCCCTGATCCCCCTCAACTTTCTCACCTCAGCATGGAACACCCTCACCTGCTCCTCCAGGGCTCCAAGCCAGGCACAGGATGGACAGGCAGGGGGACAACCAGGCCTCCCCCCCAGTACCCCACCAAGCCCCCCCAAAGACAGGGGGGAAGGGGCCGCTGACCCTGCCCTGAGCTCCGTCTTGGTGGAGGCCTCAGAAGAGCCCATGGAAGGCAGCAGCACCAGGGCAAGGCCCCTGGCAGCAGCGCTTCGCATCTGTATCATGTCTGCAGAGCTGCGTCTACTGCTCTCACTTGCTGGAGGTGCCCCTCTAGGCTGCTACCTCGTGCCTGCCTTATGCTAACACTGGCACAAATGCCGGCGTGCTGTTACAGAGTGCACCTGTTTGCGTGCATTGTTCGTGCACGCTGCCCACACACGGCTTAGAAGCAAAGCTCCCTGTCGGGCTAGCTAAAAGGGATCTGAAGGGCTTCCCCTTTGGATCTGCCTCAGCTGCACCCTATCCTCTGCCCCACTTACCTTAGGTGGAATCAGCTGTTGCTGCCCTCTCTGCTGTCTCCTCGGCTACTGCTGCCTCTGTTCGCTGCCTGCTGTTGCTGCTGCCTCCGTTGCCGAGGTAAGGGGGCACACGTGCGTGTGTCACACACGTGTGCCCTGCTCCCTCTGCTCCTGTTCCCCAACTGCCAGTGTTTTTTTCCAACCAGGGGTTTTAAAGCCCACAGTTTGAAATTCCCACTTTGGCCCTACAGCCAATCACGCATTCCAGCTAGACTGGAAATGTGTGCCAAGAACCCCTCCCCCTACCGTCCCTCCCGCTGGGATCCAGGGGTGGCTGGCAATACCACTCCCAAGGGACTAGCCGGAGCTGGCCCCCGCTTGGAGGAAAGGTCCCCACTAGCTCTCCCCACTTGCCTGTCTGCCCGTGCGCAGTTCGGGAGCTCAGCTCCCTGTTGGGTGAGCTAAGAGGGCTCCGAAGGGCTTCCCCTTTGGATGCACCTCAGCTGCGTTCTACCCTCTGCCCCACTTACCTTAGGGAGAATCAACTGTTGCTGCCCTGTCTGCTGTCTCCTCGGCTATTGCCACCTCCGTTTGCCACCTGCTGCTGCTGCTACCTCCACTGCCAAGGTAAGGGGGCACACATGCATGTGTGGCACATGTACGCCCTACCACCCGCAAGGGACTAATCAATGCTGCCCTCTGCTTGGGGGAAAGATCCCCACTAGCCCCTCACCCGAAATCAATTAAGTCTGATACTACATTCAACAAGGTTTACCTCAAGCCAGTTTCAGCCATTTTCAAACTGGTTTATGTGCACTGAACATCTGTTCTGTTACAGGTTTAAAACAGTTTCTGATCACTTAAACCAGTTCACGTGTAATGTCTGTGCTTGACACAGAGCTTGTCTGGACCTACATATGAAATTTAAATAACTGAATTATAATATCAGTGCCTTTTTGCACAAGAATATAAACTCATGACTGGGACCACCTAAAGCATAACAATACAGTTAATCTCAGACCAATGCAACATACCATATACAGGTATGTGAAACTGGTCTCATGCGTGAGCTGAACCTAGCACCACAGGTTCTGTATACAGCAGAGGGGCTTGGTCCAGAAGACATTCTGCATGTAGTGTTCATGTCAGATAGCACTAGCTCAGGGTTTGATCTGGCTCAGGTTGTTCTGGAGCCACTGCACAGGTCCAGTCCAATGGGGAGCTTCATGCTGTGCATACCCTGTGCTGGCCACAGTGCTGTGTACAGAGTGGATCTGGCAGATCCTACAATCCAGACTTCATCCCTTCAGGAGGAATGTGCTCATTACTGAGTACAGATGAAAGCCATTCTGATCTGCCTTCTGTCTAACGCAGCTAGCCACCTCTCTTTAGACACCAAAGTAGAACACTTAGGCGCGTAGGTGGTCTTTGGCAGCTAAGCATATTAGATGGGAGTTCTAGAAGTCCCTACATTCCTTTGTGAGTCTTACCTTAAGGGTGCATCTACATGACACACTTTACTGCAAAGCTGACTAATTAGCTGTACAATAAAGCACCACCCTACATGTGTGGTGCTATTAAGTCACAGTAAACTCATTATCTCAGTTGTAGGATAGTACTGCCTGACATTAGTATTGTCCTAAGTAGAGTAGGTACACATGGCAAAACACACATATAGGCCATGTGCAGATGAAATGAAGGGCATGTGTGTACAACACTTTAAAGCAGGATAAATACTTTTGCGCCACTTTAATGGTGTCGGTATTTCCACATGTTGGTGGTGTATTGAGCATTAAATACAGACATTGTAAGAAATTCGGCTGCATAATGTGCCTTAAATGACTTGGGGCACATTATGCAGCAACTCCACCACGGAGCTGTACTGTGGAGCAAAGGACTGGGCTCTGTGCAGCTCAGGGGCTCTGCAGCAAGCCCTGCAGGCAGCCTGGCAGCAACCTGGGAAGCCAGGCTCCACCCAAGAAAAGTGGCAAGCCTGATCTTTTTATTTCCCCCTGGAGCCTGCCTGTCTGCCTGTGCTGCATGGGGCCCTGGTACTTCCCTCCACAGCTGTGGTGCCCCCCGGGACTGCTTGAGCTGTGTGCCTGCAGGCAGGTGATTAGTCTGGCTGGAGCACAAGGGTACTCCAGTGTTGAAGTACTGTACAGGAGGGTGCTGGCTAACACAGTAGCACCCTCCTGCCCCAGTCAGCCCCTCCACAACACATTTAGCTGTGGGGGACATGCTGGCCCCCCAAGCCCTTTGCCAGTTGGGGCTGTACCACCCTGGCTCAACATGCTGCAGTTCCAGGAACATGTGTAAACAGTGTAACTGGGAGCAATAAACTCTGGTCCAAACTGCACTAGAGTTTATTGAATCACATTAACGTCACACGTAGATGCATCTTAAGAGATTCTTTGTGGATTTAGCTCTTTGCTGACTTCAGTCCATATTTGTAAGAGATTTATTACCACAGCAATTTTTAAATGCAATTTGTATTTTTATTGTGTGTCGTAGATAGCATAGTGTTCCATTCTTCTATCTTCTTCTACCCCGTGGGCCAGATTCGGGTGAAATAATTAGGTTGGGTGGCCATTTTTAATGTGATCTAACCTCCCTCTAATCCCCCTGAATGTCTGTATTTAGCTTTATAGTACAGAACAATGACTCCTAGCTGTCTTAGCACTTTTTTAGCAAAAGCTGTATCTGTAGATATCGTTGATTATTCCTGCTTGCTTAATATTATGAAATATTAGTAATATTAAGGTATTTTGATAGCAAATAGCAAACTAGTAAATAGATTATTTGTGTCAGTATGTCATTACTTTAAAGGCTCTGAAACGTGGAATCAGAGGTCTGCTTGGATCTTAGAGTTGCTTAATTTAATCTGATTTAAACTTGAAGCGGTAGCACAGACATATAGAATCTGTTTTTGGCAGTGAGGAAATTTAAAAAGAAAAATCAATGCTGTCAATAGCTTTCCAGTCTTATTTCTCATGGAGTGTAAAAGGGACCTTAGGGAACATTTTATTTTTTTGACAATAGGAAGATTACAAAATTGCAGATAAGATGGAAAAGAAAGATTCTAAATAAAGACAACTTCCACACTTGAACTTAGAAGGAAGAATATATACATACCTATTTATTTGTATCTCACAATGTCTCATGTGGAAAAACACAGTGTTACCTGGAGCCTTAAAATACCAATAAAAGAATGTATCAGGAGAGCAAACAGTCAGAACCCTAAGATCAGTACATCACAACACTGACAGTTTGAATTTGGGGATTACACATAATATTATATAACTCTAAAATAATGAAACACCAAAAATAAACTTGCCAGAACTAAAATATCAGGAGAACCTTAGCTACATTTGTTCTGAACAATAGATACAGGGAAAAGCAAAATGAAATTTCAGAAACACAATGGAGAACAATAAATTAAGGCTATTCAGAGGCAGAAACATTAAACTATGTGGAGTAATATTCCTCAGGAAGAACAAACAAACATTAGGATGTAATCCAAACTTGCCGTAGTATCCTTTACTTCCATGGTCTTTGTATGTGCCCCTAAAGATAACTCAGAGAGCAAAACATAGGAACAAGTCTCCTCTGTTATTATAGTAGCAAATATGCTTGGGATACAGGAAGACAGAATGTCTGCAAATGCCCTGCAGCACTCTGATCACAGAAGTGCAGAATCTGGCAGTACATATAGAAGCCACAAGAATTATGTGCCATAAGAAAGACATAATTCATCTGTTACACCCAGAAGATGATGAACCCTCAGTCACAGTTATCATAAACTTGGATCACTTTCTTTGAATTCCAGATGAGTGTATTTCCAGATGAGTATAAATAATCCCTAGACACCTGAAAAAATAGATTGCAGTTTTTGTATTTTATCTTTTTACTGTTTGGCAGTAAAAGTGACTTCACCACACTGGCCACAGGAAAAAAGCACCAGATTGATTCACCACCATCAACATATTACATCATATACTGCAATAAACAGCTTGATACCAATCTAAACCAGCTTTTGTATATTGCATACCAGAAACACTTTTGGAGAACCATCTGTGACTGTCAGATCTAATGAGCTGGAGGCATGTACTATAAAAATGAGCAAGAGCCATTGCATGTGAATGTTTGGGAAACTGTGCAGGGGAATGCCAATGTGAATAAATCTAAGTGATGTTTTTAAGGTGGCAGGTGACTTTTTTCAACTCATTGCTCATAACGCGTGCTAGTGCAGTCATCTTCTTCTGCAGTATTCCTTGGACATAGGCTAACTTTAGTTCATTACAACCAAATGAAAGCTAAAGCAAAATCTATCACATTAATATCCATGACTGTGGGCTTCAGAATTAAGAGAATTGTGCAATTAAAGAAACATATGTGGTTTAAAACAGTATTTTGGGTTAGCTCCACTTCCAAATTTTATGTCAATTAAAGTTGTTCTGCTTACATCACTATAACTCTACTTCCCAAATTTTAAAAAAAAATCATTATTTTTTTTAAAGAAGAGATACTTTTGTTCAGATGCTTTTTTCAGACACAGGGTTATTTATACATTTAACTTTAAATAGTTATTATTTTAAAAAAGAAATACTCCTGGCAGAAGGAACAGGAACCTAGGATTCCCCATTCCCATTAGGGCTGTACAAAGCTTAGGGTGGTGATTCAATTTGTAGGAGATTTCGCCTGATTTGATGGCCAAATCTCCAAATCTGAATTGAATCAGGGGATCAATTAAAAGGTCCACGTTGATTCAAAGCTCTCCAAATAATGGGGGGATCCCTGCTACTGCATATTAAAAAAAGCCCCAGTGCTCATCAGGTGCTGCCAGGCCGGGGGGTGGGGAGGGGAGGGGAGGGGAGGTGATGCCTGCTGCCCTTATGCTGAATGGGGGGCTTTGCATGAGCCCCCACAACCCTCCCTGGCTCCCGCAAATCCCTCATGGGTGCCCTGACTGGGCCAGACGTGGCCCTTTTTAGAAAAATAAAACAGAGAAAAACCCTGGGACACCGTTTCTGCAGTGGCCTTGAGGCTTCGGGGGGCTTGTGCAGAGCCTCTGATATGGTGTGGGACAGCGGGAGGCAGCAAGGATCACCCCCTCCACTGGCAGGAGCAGTGAGTCTGGGGTTTTCTTGGGGTTTTTTTCCTAAAAGGCCAGAGCTGTGGCAGGCAGGGCAGCCATGGGGGGCTGGGACAGGGGGAGTCAGGGGTCTTGTAGCAGAGCCCCCATGCATCATGAGGCATGCAGGGCAACAGGGATCACCCCCCCTGCTTGGCAGCACCTGCTGAGTTGGGGCTTTTTTTTAACAAGTACCAGGACCTGGGGTGGGCAGGGCAGCCATTGCTGGGCTGGGCGAGTGGGCAGGGGATGGGCCTGACTGATTCAGAGATTCAGAAATTCAGTAGCAGCTGAATCTGAGTCATATTTGGCAAATCAATTTGGGACAGTGATTCAAATCACTGAATCAATTTACTGTCCCCCAAATCGGCCAAATCTGAATCTGAAGCGAATACTAGCCACTTCACCCAAGCCTAATCCATACCACTGAGAATGATCCCCTTCTGTTCATTCTGCTTTAGTCCTCTTCTGGCCCTATGACTATTTTGATCTTGGTTGTACAGTGTCCTGACTTCCTCTGCAGAAGGGATGGAAAGTGCTCTCAGGCAGCCTATTTTATATCCTGATAGACAGAAGACTTGTCTGGGGGATGTGGGTTTGACTTCTTTCAGGCTGAGACATAAACCTAAGTCTTCTTGGGTGAGTACTCTAACCACCAGGCTATTAGGTCAGAGGCAGGCCTTACTGCATCAATCATGTTTCCTGGTAAGAATGACCATGGGTGGATCCAGGATTTGGAAAAAGGTGGTAAAGTAGATGCCACTGGCACTGACCTTCACACGAAAGGAAGGGTGGGAGATGGTACAAATGGAGCTCCTGCACTGGTGGCTGGAGTAGGGCAGAGTGGCTCTGGGACTCCCTTGTGCCTAGGTTAGCAAGGTATAGTGGTGGGCAGAGCCCTCCTTTCTGTACTTGGACTCTTTCTGATCCTTCAGTGGCCTACACTGGACTGGGGCTCCGACTATAGAAGGTGGTTGCACGGGGTGCCAGGCTTGGTAGGGATCAGTGGCAGTGGCCAGCAGGCTCTGCCTTCCCTGCTCTGACCCCTGCCAGCACCCGCAGCCCCCTGCATCCCCTGGTGGCCAAGGAAAGGGAGAGGGAGTCAGAAGCAAGGTTAGAAAGAGGTAGCCTGTCTGCTGCCACTGTTACTGTAACTGCAGCACCCTGCCCCGAATGGTGCATAGAGAGCCCTACAGCTCCCCTCTGCTCCTGGGTCAGCCAGGGAGAATGACAGCAGCAGGTGGATTCACCCTTCCTGTGCTGGTTCCCTGCCCAGCTCTCCCAGGTGTTGTCTGGCAGCCTGGGAGCTCCAGCAGTGCCTCAAAGGTCTGACCTCAGCAGTGGCACTGTTACCACTGTCCAGTTGTTGCTGCTGTGACTCAGGTAAGCATTTGGGCTCTGGTGCTGGTTGCAAAACCACCATGAGCCTCCAATTTGTTCCCCCTTCAGCTCCTAGAATTCATGCCCTACTCATACCCTCTCTCAATATGCTAGCATCTCCCAGCAGAAGCCTGTGTTCACGTCCACACCATAGTAGGAGCAGCAGAGAATCCCATCAGTGTCAGATAACATTACCAATGAAGCTCTCATGTGCTCTGTACAAGACTCCACCTCCAACCCCACCCTTGTAGCTCGCTATATTCAGTGCTGAGTAAGAGAGAGCTTGGGGAAGTTGTGCTATCTCCCCCAAAACCACCACCCACTTCTCCAATCAACAGCCACCACCCTCCTACATACGCCAGCAGCAAGAATCAAAGATGGATGTGACCACACCATTCACCCTCCCATGCCTCCGAATCTACCCCGGTGGGTGCTATGATTTGTATTAAACTCAGTGTCTTGGGATCTATCAGGAGTGAGATGTTCTTCCTAAAGGCTGTACAGATTCAGCAGACTTTAGGCATCACCCAGCTTTGATCTGCGTTTGAAAATCTACTGCAAGAGTATAAAGCATAGGCACTCAGGTACTTGATATAGCTCATTTCTGACCATTGTTAGAGGCTTGATTCTACCTGCCTAGGAAATATTTCCAGCTAAAAAGGAAGCATCTAATGATCTTTGGTGTCTAAGTAGTTTTATGATTGCGGAAACAGCATCTTTTGGGAATGTAGATGCCTAAATTCCACCTAAGTTTCACTTAGGCAGCTGTGAGAACATTTTGGATCTAGCTCTTATAGTTGTTTAAAGATCTATAAGATCTTTAAAGATCACATGATTGGTTTAAATCACATGTGTAAGCTAAACCAACAAGAATGCCCATAAACTGTAAAGTAGGATTTGTTTGGATCACCAAACAAATGATCTTTTGTTCTCCAGGGACAAGCTGATCTTTTGTAAGATCAGCGGAAGCCCACCTTTTTGGCAGGTATGTTATATATTAAGACAATTTCATGTTTTCCAGAGACTCAAAAGTCAGAAAATGCATGTGGAACAACTTTAACTCTGCTGCTCCCTTATGTGCTTGCAGCACAATCCAGGATTTAATTACACAACCGTATATTATATTCTCTTGTGGGGTTCTGGCATTCAACATAGAGGAAATTCTGATCACTAACCTCTGAGCATGCTTCATTCTAGGAGGATATTAGCTAGTATAGTGCTTGAACAAAACATTGTCAGTCAAACGACCATGCATGACAAACTGTGAGCCTGATGGGATTTAAAATTCAAGGGGAAGCTGACTGCACATCTGGACTGTAGAAGGTCAACTGTAGCCATTAATGGCTGAAAATTATATTGGTGCCTTCTCTGTTGCCTTGAGATAAGCCTGCATCAAAGATGTAATTGTTCACTTTAGTTAAATTCTTTCTGAATATATTATGGGCAGCTTAGCAGGAATCAAAAGTATTGTTAACACTGGAGACAAGGATTTTTTTGGGATATCTTTTGTAGGCTATGATAAAGTTAGACAAGCTTGGGAATACAAGGCATTCTTCCTTAGGAAAAGGGAAACACATTTATATTCTGAGGAGAGAGGCATATCTTTTTATCAAAAGTGAAGTTCACACAGGGTCATTAGACGCCCTCAACACAGAGAAGTATCCATGATTTGGAGGCATATAGGAGCAGGAGGTGAAGGAAATCTTCCCCTTAGTTATCAATTAAACTAGGCTCTATGATAGTATTACACAAATTGCCAATTGCTCAAATCATGAGCGAGACTTTATAAAGGGGGATAAGGCAAGGTGCCACATTTATTGATTACATGAGTTAGACATAGAGGTTCAGGTACATAGTTCATATAAACACACACAAATCATCATACACATCATTTCACACAGGCATACACATACACAAAACAATCATTTCATCCACACATGCACCAGATATAGTTACCAGCAATAGTTGCTCCATATCAGCTCAGGGTGGCCAACCTGTGCTTATTGAGGAGATGATGATGATTTGAAGATAGCATATTTAAAGATAACAGCTGGAGTGGGGTTAACAGAGGCTCCAATGAACCAGTATAAAAATGAGCAGTAGATAGCAGTAGAGAAAGAAACTCACCCAACTTGGCATTTTCAAAGTGCTCTTTTATAGGGATTGGCATCTTTTGTTTCAGTGCTTTGGGGTTTTTCTATACCCAGCTTCTGTTTTTGCAGTTGTTCTTTTGTCTTCAGCTTATCTTAGCCTTGGAGCATTTGTGTTGCCTATCTGGCAGAATTTCTTCTTCTGTTATCTCCTTTGTGCCTTTGAGCTTCAAAGGGATTCTTCAGACATGTGTTAGTTAGTGGTTGATAACTTACATTTGGTGCCTTGTTGCTTACATAAACAGTTGAATCTTCTTCCATCTCTATGCCATTCTCTCACCATTCACCCTTTTACACATTCATACATAAAGGCTATGCAAAGTTCATTTACTTATGTCAAGCAGAAGGATACAAAATGGAGTTTTCAAGTTGCTTACAGGACAACACTAACATGGTTACATTTCAGTATTATTACACTCTATATTAACATGAGCCACAGTTCAGTTCATGCTACAATAGTTCTAAATGGGCTGTGGTGGGTGTGATGGAAGAGGTGAACATAGGCAGTTAAATTGTGATTATGAAACTATGAATCTGGGATATACATAGATGTAGGCCCATTCTAACCTACCAGTGACTGAGGAGAGGTTGAGGGACCGTTAGAGCCTCACCACATTTTAGTGTCCGAATGACTAAGCTATTGGTTATTGTGGGGTGAGCTTCTGTAGTTTTGATCAGAAAGTCTGTACTAGTAAAAAAATGGTATGTATATTTCAATGGAAAGCTGTGGATTCAACATATCTACATTTTTCTGATGAAAATCTATTATGTCACAAAACTCCTGATCACATCCCTACTGAGTTAATATTCGTAATTCTTTCTGTATAGCATCCATCAGCCACAATCTTTCCTGTCCATTTACATTACTAAGGTTCTAATTCAGACTCTCAGCTTGCATCTCAAATACAGTAACATCCTTTTCTCTGACCTTGACACATGGGACATGTCCACATACGTGTGGGCATTGGGTTCTCCAGGGACAAGTAGCAGTGATGCACCTTGCACTGCTGCTTCTTGTCTCTAGGAAATGCTTGTGCCAGGTGCACTTTGGCACACAGCAAATTGCCCCAAGTGGCATAGGAGAGGCTGGAGCCAGCACTGTGTTGGCCCCAGCAGCCTTACCTGGGGTCCTGGGGCCTCCTGGAGCTTCAGGCATGGCAATCCTGCCAGGCAGACCCTGGCCAGCAGCCACAGCATGGCTCCGAGCAGCCCAACTCTGCTTTTTAGCAGTGCATACTGCCTGAGTGTATGCTTCTCTGTTTCCTCCCTCCTCCCTCCACCTCCCACCACCCATGTCTCTTTTGATCCCCGGATATGCTGGGATAAAAAAAAAATACAGAAAAAACCTGGAGGTGCACACACTCAGGCAGCATGCCCTTGCAGTGCAGAGAACACTGTGCTGTGCTGTATGTGGCTCTGCAAACATTTTTGCAGAGCCACATAGAACATGACTGTGCTTGTCTGGATATGTTCATGGTGTCTTGTACTTTCAATATCCATTCAGAATCAAAGATCACCAAAGATCCTTAGCTTAACATCACCATTCTCACCGTATCCTTCAGTTTCTTTTGCACTTCAAACATAAGCTACTTGTCTACTCTTAGATGGCCTTTCGTTACTTCTTCTACTTTTCATTCATTACTTCCTCCACTTTTCAATCATTACTGAGATGTCCGCTCTTGCTTACAGTCATAAAATGATGGTAGTCTTCATCTTACACATGCTTGAAAATTTGAACAAACTAATTTCTACTTTCTCCCATGTTGCCCCTCACATATTGGAGGAGCTGTCCATAAACATCCACTAAGCTTGTGATGTCCCTTCAAATTGCTACCTAACTCTCTCACTCTCCTTTTTCTTGCTATTTACAGAAACAAAAAACCCCACACAAAACATTTAGACAACTGGTGTGCTGAGGACAATGCCTATTATACCGATTAATATCATCACTGTGTTAACTTTTATTCTCCCATCTGTCTGTATGTTTCATACTTAGAAGCAGACATTTAAGTGCCTGGATAACTTTACAGGTGAAAACTGGCATACCTAAGAATTTTTGGCACTCCCAAAAGTTAAGTTAGGTACCTGCTTACCATTGGTCTTGAGGATCACAGTCTGGAACATAAACATCAAAAAAGGGGTATTCATGATTCAGGAACCTAGGATTAGGTTTACAAAATGATTTAGGAGGTTCAATTTGCACTGATTCCTTTATAAACCTGATCTCAATTGTGTAAGTTCTTAGGAGTGACATTTGTAATAATAAAAATGTAGCCCTAATATTTTTTTTTTAAATAACATGTCTGTTGGTGAATTTAAAAAAATGTATAATAAAAATTATGCTGGTAATTATCATAGGTTGAAACAACAACTTCAAAAAACAAAAGATTGTATTGAATCACTTTTTAGTGTGTAGCATCTGCATGTGCTAGAGATTACTCATAGAGTAAATATTCAGATTACAGCAATGAGCATCATGACTCAATATGCTTCATGTTAGTTATCAGAAAAATCTTTTAGAAGACCATAACAAATGCTGTTTTACTAACATTTACAGTCAAAGAAATTGGTATGACTCAACAAACTTTGTCAATTACATAAATCTGTTTTTTAATCATTAAGGGCATCTGGAAGATTACTTTAACTTACTAATGACTAGTCCTGTAGAAATCCATTTAAAAATGTGAGCAGTATTCATAGTTATAGAGAATATATCACTGCAGCATTATGTATTCTCTTGCAAAAGTTTTCAAAATGTAGATCATAACCTTGCCATGATCTCCACACAGATCCCATTGCAGAAAGAAGGCTCTAATTCTTAACACTCAATTTTTTGGCTTACGTAAAGCCAAGCCAAGTGGTGAGCCAAATGGTGAGGTGATTTGTTGCTTAAGTTGGTTTGAATTAGGTGAAACCTGTGGCAGAAAAGCCACCGTGGGTGCCCCTCTCCAAAAACCTCTCGCTGTGCCAGCCTGAGAGGCTGCTGGTAAACCCCTCAGGGCAGGGATTTCAACC
>JAGPOW010003642.1:75709593-75723506 GCA_030014935.1 Caiman crocodilus
CAGTCTCTGCTTCAGGCTTTCTGTTCTCCATCTCTCATGTAAATGAATGGTCATCTGGTTCCATCTCGGATGCAAATGAGACCTAGGGCAGTTGGTTCATTTTTGTCACCTTTATCTGGAGGGTCTTAGGTGCGTCTCTCACTGCATCTTAATCATTTTTGTTTAGGTAAAGGAGGAGAGGGAGGGGGGGTGAATCCTTTGTGAGTCAGACAGACTGCATCCTGTGCCAGGGTTGCCCAAGAAAACACAGCTGAGACATAACAATTTATATATTCATAAATTTGGCAAAATATGGAACTGATTTATAAAATCTTATACCAGGTATCAAGCATCTTTTCTGACTGCAAATTGCATAATAGATACCCAAAAAACAGTATCTGTGTTGCACAGAAGAGATCCAGTTATTATGCTTTTTTCAGTGATTGCTGTTACTTTGTATTACCTGTTCTTTACTATATATATATATATATATATATATATATATATATATAATGAATCTGACTGGGCATTCCATCCAGGAGTGGGGAGGCTGCAAACCCCCCCACTCCTGGCCAGCTTTAAACAGCTCCCTGCTCCAATGTGTTGCTTCACCCGCCCCATCAGCTCACCAGCCGCACCTGGCATGTATGCACGCATGCACATGGCAGCCAGGCAGTGTAGAGAGAAGCTTTCAAAGCTCTCTCCAGGTTTATTTATGGGAGGGAAAAGCAGATTGAGGCTTCCATGGTGAGAGAGGAAGGGAAGGAGTGGGGAAGGTCTGGGGCTGGGGATGCTGCTGAGCTGGGTTAGTGCATGGAGCCTGGGGCCAGGGCAGGAATGTGGGGCCCAGTTGGAAGAGCAGGATGGAGGCATGGGTGGCTGGTCTAGGGATTGTGGGAGAGCTGGTTTTCCACTGCTATATGCACTTCAGGGGAGGGAGGTATGGGTGGGCATGTGCCCCCCAGATTTGTGCACAGGAAGGGAGTGGATGTGGGCTACTTGATGTGGGCTTGGAGATCCCTGCCCTGTTGCCCTGCTGCCAGGGGCCTCCATGGTAGAGCAGGGCAGGGAGGCTCGGTGTCACTGCTGGGAACCCTGTGCTGGCTGCACTGCCATGGAGAGGTGCCCCCTGCCTGTCCAGGAGCAGTGGGGGCACAATTCTGCACTGCTGATGATGATTATGCTAGCTGGGCAGGGGATGCCTTGCTGGCCAGGTGGTGTGGCTGGCATGGGACTCTTGGCAGTGGTACCAAGCCTTCCCAACCTCCTACTCTGGGTCCTGCCTGCTGGGCAAAATAGGCCTTCGGGGAGTGGGGGGGAATGCTTACCAGGACAGGGAGCCCCAAGCGCTCAGTGGCCCACCAGCATGGGCTCCCTCTACCGATGCCACTCATGGGGAGAGGGGGCAGGAGGGGTGCTCTGCTCTGGCCATAGTAGCTGCTGCCTCCTGCGGGTGGCAACTGAGGCTCAGGCACTGCTGGGGGGCAAGAGGGTGGGGAGCAGAGGGCACTTGTGGGGGGCGAGGGTTTGGAGTGAAGGGCCATGTTGAGGAAATGGGGTCTTAAATGAGGTCATGCTGAGGAAAAGGCTGGGAAGCACTGATTTAACTGCTCTAGAAAACTTAATTAAAAAAAATTGTGGGGGTAGGACTGTATTAAGACAGAGGCTTAGTGGCATATAGAACAATATAAAACATTGTGTTGATAGGGCTATAGACTGCATGAGTGAAATCCTGGATGTACTGACATCAAAGGGAATTCAGCCATTGATTTCAGTGAAACTAAGATTTCACCCCATGACTCCAATTTTTTTCTGTTACTTATTTCTATGGTACCTTTATATCAGGAGCCAAGTTACAATTATGAAGGGATTTCTTTGTTTCTCCATGCCTTATTTTGGAATTATAATGTTGCATTGATTTGGAGATTTGGAGTTTTTTGTGCTGATAAAATATTAGGATATAATGGCTTTAATACTACAGTTTGACTTGCTGAAAAGACAGCACTTAAAATTAATGGTCTTGTACAGTGCATTATAAATTACTTCTAAAGACGGCTTAAAATAGAAAGTTTTTCAGAAATTAGTACGAGCAAGAACCTTTGAAAGTCATTTATTGCCAGAGATTATAAATTTACTTAAAATGTTGTACTGACTCACTCATGGCAAAGTTATCAGTTTTAATTCATAGCAAGCAATTTCAAGATCAAAATAAATATATTCACCTCATGGGGAGTAAAATAAAAGTCTGATGTGTCCACATTCTATTATATTTTATAAAAACAAAAAGAAATTAATAAAGTTCTTTTATGTTGATTTCCATGTGGCCCACATAGCTTTACCCAGCTTTATCTATTACTGTCATTCCATATAGTGAAAACATTATAATTGCTTATTTTTTAGCACTGTTATTTTCTCATGTAAGTAATGAATTTCTCTCTCATGCAGGAAAAATATAAAATCTGTCAGCTGCATGTACCAGAGGTGGTGCTCAAAGAGCATGGATTGAAGTATTTGCATGTACCAAAGGAGACCAGCATAGCTGGCTGAAACTTCCATTGAATATAAGAAAAAATATTTTAAAAATATTTTCTATTGTCTTTAGAGTTCTAAGAGCCAGTTTTGAAAGTCCTTAGAAGGTGCGACTCCTAGTTCTTTCTGTGTTCCACTATGGTGGTACAACTAACATGATGGAGCATGTTTTTTGGTTAACCGCCCGAGGGCTAGGGACAGACATTACACATAAACTGGTTTAAGTGATCAGAAACTGGTTTAAACCTGTAACAGAACAGATGTTCAGTGCACATAAACCAATTTGAAAATGGCTGAAACCAGTTTGAAATCAACCTGGTTGAATGAGACTTAGATTTAACAGATTTGGTTTAAATTGGTTTATGTAATGTCTGTCTTGCCGGTTTAAGATAAATCAGACTCCCCCAGCATCCTGGTATACTCTCTGGGCTGGCTCTGTTCCACAGCAGGGCTGGCCCCTACCCTCTGCTCCATGGCTACAGCTCTGGCAAGACTGGGCTGCTCCCTCCCCTTCCCCTCTCCTCTCTCTGCTAAGCAGAAATTTGCCCTTCCCCTCTGCCTTGCAGAGAGATGTCTGTGGGTTAGGCAGCAGACCACATGCTGGCTACAGTCCCTGCTAAATCAACAGGCAGAATCAACAGGTAGCTGGTAGTGTCCCTCTTGTTTTCTTAATGGGGTGTGGACAAACTAGAGAGAGTCCAGTAGAGGGCAAAAAATGGTGAGTTGATTGGGGGACACAACTTATGAGGAAAGACCAAGGGAACTGGTTTTATTTAATCTAGAGAAAAGGAGATTGAGAGGGGATTTAACAGCAGTCTTCAACTACCTGAAGGAGGCTTCAAAAGAGGATGGAATTAGACTCTTCTCAATGGTAGCAGATTACAGTACAAGGAGCAATGGTCTCAAGTTGCAGCAAGGGATGTTTAGGTTAGATATTAGGAAGAATTTTCTTATTAGGAGGGTAGTAAAACATTGCAACAGGTTACCCAGAGGGGTGGTGCAATCCCTGTCCTTGGAAGTCTTTAGGGCCCAGATAAACAAAGCTTTGGCTGGGATAATCTAGTCAGGGATGGTCCTGTTTTGAGCAGGGGGTTGGACTAGTTTCCTGAGGTCCCTTCCAAACCTCATTTTCTACGATTCTATGATTGTGCACACTGAATGACCAAGTGGATTGAACATTATTTATTATGTCCCTGCTGAATTCCTCACTTTTGCGGTGTCAGTTGACAGCAAGTGATCCAGCAAGGACTGTTGAGAGTGTATTAGGCTTAAACTTCTTAGTATGGGAAAATGGGGGAAAAAAATCTGCAAACACCTCCCATAAAGATAATAATTACTACAAAAGAATGATGATATACTCAAGCCTGGTATGCTGGAAGTAGAAAATACTCTATATAGCAAATACTTCAGAGGGCCACGTGCCCCCACACAAGCATTCTCACACTGCTGAGATGAGATTCTTCTAATCACATGTAACCTCCATTCTTAGAACTAAGTTCAGTGTAATTTTCAGAAGTACTTTCTACATTGCCATTACTGCATCAGTAATTAATTCAGAAGAGAGATGGGAAAAGAAAGTACTTGTGGATCTTCATATACATGCAAATAGAAGCATAATTCAGGCTGAAGGTTTTAAAATTATACTATTTCCGAGCTGATTAGGTTTTTTTTGCAATTTGACTGTAAGAGTCTAATCATCCTGTCTTGTCCCCAAAATAAAAAATTAATAATATGCTAAGTTTAGAAATACACTAATTCTAACTTGTTGTTCGATATTCCTTCACATGAATTTCTTCATAATAAATCAGGCTAGTATACTTCTTTGTATTGGAACAAATGCAAATAAAGCTAATATAATAAATTAAAAATTAATAAACAAAATCAATTGTATTAATAGAATGGATGGAATTTTCTTTGTGAATATAATGTTTCATCAGAACTATAAAATTATTTTGAATTAAACAGGGCAATTAACTTTGGGCAGATTTCAGATTAAACTAAAAATATATCAAATTCTATATTTGGCTGTTACAAGATTGCCATGTTGTCTGATGCCACCACCACTGAGGATTGAATGACTCAGTGTGCTACATAACCAAATGAAGTATTGAATTTTCTCCCCGTGAGCCAAATGCAAGATAGGTCATATAACCAAGAGTGAAGAATTGAAGTTACATTTATAAGACAGGAAACAACTTTGGGGTCATTGTGGACTCTGAATGTGAGCCTGCTAAACCAGGGGTGGGCAAAATGCAGCTTGCAGGCTAGATGTAGCCCACCAGGCCATTCCATCTGGCCCGCAGGACCCCTAATAAATTTAGAAAATTAATATTTATCTGCCTCTGGCTGCCTCTCATGCAGCCCTCGATGGCTTGCCAAAACTAAGTAAGCGGCCCTCCACCCGAAATAATTGCCCGCTCCTGCCCTAAACTGTATCTAAGGGGGCTAAATTGATCTCTGGCTGTAGAGCCAAATGTCAATAGGAGCTAAAACCTTTTCATATGGTGCCAATGAGATCATAGTTGAAAAACTGTCCTTAGGATGCTGGAAACCTGAGGTTTCAGAAAAAAATTTGCAAGTGGTTTGTTATATGGAAACACGTATTTCATGAAAGACTTAGGTGCCTAAAAACATTAGGCAGTAGCTGAGTGCAGAGTCTCATAATCTCAGCTGTGCCTAACACATTGGTCTCCTGTGTCCAATATGACCATTAGGTGTAAAAGTGTCTTTGTGCTTTTCCCCCCTTGTACTACGAGTGTCTGATAAAGTATTTGTTACTCTGGCTTGCTGCTTGAAATTTTTAATCAGAATTGGAAGTGTGCGCTCTAATTCAATCACAGCTTTTTGGTCTACACATAGAAACAACTGGAAGAAGGGCTATATACTGTTTTATATAGACCAGAGACTTAACCTTTTGGCCCCACAGGCCAGGTGAGTGGGACAGAGATAGTTCATGGGCCAAATATAGGCCCACATGCTAGGGGCTTAGCACCACCCCCTCCCTGCCCTGAGCACAGGGACTGGGTCCCTGGGACTTGGCACTGCCCTGTTCCACCCTTCTGTGCCCCCAGGGCCTATTGCTGCCCTTTCCCCACCCGGAGAGCTGGGAGGAGGCCGTAGGACTTAGAACAACTCCCTTCCACGCCAGCACATTGGGATTGGGTCCCAGTGTCCTGGCACTGCTCTCTCCCACCCCCCACTCTGGGTTTGGTCCCTGGGGGCCTGACACTACCTCCTCATACCCCTGTGTGCACCAGGACTGGTTTCTGAAGGCCTGGCATTGCCCCTTCCCACTAGGATTGGGCCCTGGAGGCCTGGCATTGCTGTGTACCAGGATTGGGTTCTGGAGTCTGGCACCCCTGTCTTCTGGCTCCCCACACTGTTAACCTATCCCAGACCAGATTATTTGGCAAACCATAGTATGCTAAACCTCCTACTCCCCATAGGACCAGCCTCTTTATTTTCCTCCCCACTCAGCCTTCGACTGAAAGGGAGTGTTTTCTCCCTTTAAAGTCTAACAGCCCATAGATATAGCAGGCACAGTTAATTGAACAAGGGTGGCAGGCTTCAGGCTTCCTGGCTCTTTAAGGGGCAAGAACTTTGAACCCAAAGTCTAGAAGCCAACAACTCTCACAACTTATGTTGAAAATATAGATGCAAGATCTACCAGTTTAACTCCATAATGTAAACTTATTTTAAAAAAATCTTTTAGTATGGCAAAGAAGGTCATCACAATTTAAAAGCAGTTTCCAGTTAAAGAGCATTGGTATGTGTCATCAGTATACATACCAGAGCAGTTCAATAAAAAGGAAAAATTTGTAGGCTTATTAATTCAGCAGCTGTGGAATTGGCAAAGAAGATAAGAATTATTTTTTTTTTACTAATCTAATATTAACAATGCTATATTCAAATGAGGAAAAATTTGCAGAAACACTTAATGGTTTCATAAGGATTATATGATGCATAGTAATAGGACAAATAAGACAGCTGGCACATTAGAGAATACATCAGCATCAAATATTGATTCTATTGCCATCAAATGGCTGTTAAATCTTCATGGCAAATGAGTACCCTCTACACAAAACTAAATGAAAAAAACCAGTCTGTCTCTCTTTCATCTATATATAAAATTTTTGCATTTGATTTGGGCATTACTCTGTTCAAATATCACAACTATGTTTATTTTTAATATTTTGATTCACCTCCTCTCTCCCTTTTATTTCTCTCTGCATGATCTGAAGTCCTTTGGTTGCTGTTTTCTTGATTTGTGGCCCACATCCAAGTCTCCATTTTATTATGAATTATTTCAGCCTCCATGTTAATGGTCTCTCTGATTTTTCTACTCTCACTTTTTCTCCTTGCCTCTCTTTCAGCCACTAGTTCTAGAATCAACACTTTATTCACTACTTTCATCATCCTCTTAACCTAACCTTCACCAGTTTCTGCAGTCTGCGTGTCTGACCTGTATTTTAAATACAACTTATCCTCTTCCAAGATTCCTCGCTCTTCCCTCTATTCCTTCCATCATCTAATATTTTTCTGACTTCTAGTTCTTAAATATTTCTGTGTACTTTGTATTCTTTAGGTCATGGTCTTTCTGAACCTTTTTTATCCAGTTTTGATCACTTCCTTCACTTCTGATTTCCCTTCTACAATAGATTTCCTTCCTTCCTGATTTTTCTTCTACAATAGATTTCCCTTCTTTCAATGCATTGTCCATTAGGGCTTTGCGAAGCTTCAGTCCCTGATTTGATTCGGCAGAGATTTGGCCTGATTTGGTGGCCAAATCTCTGAATCTGACACTTCAATCTCTCTAAATCAAAGAACTCTCCAAATCAATTCAGAGAGATTTGGAAAGATTCGGTGAGTCGGACATAGACACATCTTTAAATGCTTTTTCTATATACCTCAAGGTATCGGGTGGCTCGTGAATGCCGTGATGCTGCGACAGGTGGAGCATCTCACAGGAGCATGCAGGGCTCCCCAGAGTGCTTGGCAACAGACCCGGAAATGGACCAGAAGCACTTCCAGTCCACTACTGGGTCAACTGGAAAGCATACTGGGGGGCTCCTCTGTGCCCCCCGACTCAGTGACTGGTGCCTCCTGGGTCTGGGGAGGCACCTGGGGTCCCCCCATGGCCAATCACTGAGCCAGGGAAGTGCAGAGCCCCCCCCCCCCCCCACATCATGCTTCTCGGTGGACATGGAAGTGGACCAGAGGTACTTCCAATCCACTTCTGGGTTTGCCACCAAGCGTGCAGAGGGCCCCCCTGCACCATCCTCCTCAGCATTGCAGCATTCTTGAGCTGTGCCTAGTACCTCAAGGTATGTAGAAAAAATCATTTAAAGCCATGTCTATGGCTGAATTGTTGATTCTCCAAATCAGCATCGAATCCTTAGATTCAGATTTGGTTGAATCAAACTGAGGACAGTGATCCAAATCAACAAGTCAAATCACTGTCCGCAATTTAGGCCAAATCTGAATCGAATATGGCCCATTTCACACACCCGTATTGTCCGTCCCACCAAACTCAAACATTCTGTATCTGCTTTTTCAGAATTTTCTCTGTGCTCTTTCATGTATAGCTATAATTTATCCTAAAATAAGTCCTTCTATAAACACCACATAAAAATGATCACAGAGAGAACTGTGACAGACAACAGAATTTTAAGAAATAATAAGAAGAAATAAACATGCTGGTGGCTTTAGCAATACTAGTTATCTATTTACAATTATGTCACTTAAGGGTTTTGCTGGATAAAGGCTAACATCAAATTTTCCCATATGGCATTCAAAGTCAAAACAAATGACAAAAACTTCACTTAAATAATGTTAATCAAATAGACTTGCACAGTGGGCACTTTCAAACTGACAAGGGACATGGAGCAGATGGTTAAACATAAGCCTTCATAGCATGAAATAAGCCTTCGCTTCACCATCTCTCAATGATGAAAAGAAATTTTAAACCCTATTAGTAAGAAAATAAAAGAATTGCACAGAAGATGGGCCCACTTGCCTGTAATTAATAGTTCTAAGCTAAATAGCACATTTGGCTCTTGGCAATCCAGATGTTATTAAATACGTGTAGTGTACTGTCAGAAACAAAATGCTTTTGTGGTAAATACTGATTGCCAAGTTTAAATAGCTATAATGATTTTTCAATTTGCATTATTAATACTGAAGCATGACAGTTTATGACAAACAAAACAACCAAGAAGAAACAAAGTGAGCTTAACATTGCACAATGCTCAGGACCTAATGAAGTATTCATTGAGGACATTTAAAGTGAACAAGATTTTAAAATTATATTGAGCCTACTGGACCTATATTGGCCCCATCCAAATGACTACATTTTGGTGTTATATTCTTGTAAAATTACTGGGTTTTAACAGTTTTTTCTCTTTAACTGAATAAAAATGATTATTAAGTACATTCAAATAACAATATCAAGTAAGTTCAAAAGCAAAACATAGTTATAAACCTTTATTCCTATTTGTTTTATGTCTGCCTTCCATTTTATGACAGCGGGTGTGTAGCAAATAGAAATATTAAATAAGGCCCTGACTCAGCAAAATATTTACCCATGTGAAAACTTGAGCAGCACTACTAAAGTAAACAGGACAATTAATGTGATTATTGTTTATCACATGCTGAAGTTCTTTGCTGGTTCCAAATATGAAGACTTAACTATCAATACTTACCACATTATACGTTCAAACATTTTCCACCTCACATTTTTCCATTCCTCTGTATTCTGATGTTGCAAATCCATAAAGGCTGACAAAAGTCTATTACATTTATGTAGTTACCATTATCAGACAAACTGGTACTCTATTTGTATCCTTCTTCATAAATTTGTTAGGGGCGGATAAAGATTAATTGTTGGAAACTGTCTGCAGAATCTCTGCAAACAATTATTGGGACTTCAGCTCCTCCATGAGCATTCAATATGAAATTCTTAAATTAATCTCTATTTTAAAATGTGATGCGTCACACAGTTATATGTCCTATTCCTTTTCTCTCATTGGATTAGAGGCTGCATATGATCAGCATTTTTCCAGTTTAAAAAAAAATTAACAACTTTTTCAAAAAAATCATGCAATATATGTATTCTCTGGAATAGAAGGAAATCAGCAAGATACAATGGTTACAGTATTTTAAGGCTTTCTCTGCCCCTTCAAGCCCTGGTTATGGGATCATTTTCAAATATTGAGGAACCAACTTAGGAACCATTTTCAGAGTCAACTCATCTCTATAGCATAGAAATGAGCACAACGTTCCTATTGGATCTTATATTCCATGGCACTCTATTATTTTAAAACATGAAGGTGACTCTCCCTGCATACTACAAATGTTGGGGAAATGGGAATGGAATTTTCTTAGGTTTGTGGTTGGATCCTTAGAGACCAGTTTCTCTTGTTTCCTCTCTCTATAGCAGGGGCAGCAACTTAAAAACCACAGAGCTTTTGGACCTGGCCCATGGAGCTGTGGCTTTAGTAGCATTCAGCAGCAGGGGACTCAATGGCTAGGGACAGACATTACACATAAACCAGTTTAAGTGATCAGAAACTGGTTTAAGCCTGTAACAGAACAGATGTTCAGTGTACATAAATCAGTTTGAAAACGGCTAAAACCGGTTTGAGAGAAACCTGGCTGAATATAGTATCAGACTTAACTGATTTGGTTCAAACCAGTTTATGCAATGTGTGCTCCAGGCCCCTTGCTGGTTTAAGATAAACCAGCACCCCCAGCATCCTGGCGTGCTCTCTGGACTAGGCAGGTTCTCTGTTCCACAGCAGGGCTGTTCCTTTCCTCCTGCTCCCTGGGCACAGCAGGGACCCTGGGCACAGCAGCCCCCTGCCCTACCCCCCACCCCCATCACCACTTGCTGCTCAAGCAGGAATTCCCCTCTCCCTCCCTTCCTCCCTTTTCCCACAGCATGGACTGCATCCCCATGGACCCTAGGCATGTGGTATGCTAGCTAATGCAGACGTGTGTGTGTCTCCAATTTTACTGGGACAGGCAGACAGAACAGTGACTGCTAGTGCTGTAAGTTGGTAAGCTGTTTAAGAAGAGTTTGACATAATGGAGAGATGCTATTGTTTTGCTGATCAGGTGATAAACACTGTTTTCAGCCTCCTGCTGGCTTTCTCACCTGTCAGTTTGCTGCAGCCAGTATAAAGAAGCAGAGAGGGAGATTGAAAATATCCATATCATCAATAGATGCATGCACTGCATACTTCCCACTTGGCTCAGAGTGCTAGCAGAGGGCTAGGGGCTGGCAACACTCCTGCTTCTTGAGCAGCAAGCAAGGAAAAGCCTGGAATGGTGCAGGCAGACCACCCCAATCCTGCTGGGTCCTGGCCACACCCCACCTCAGCTAAGAACTGTGCAAGGGAAGAGAGGGCTACTCTAGTGCCCCCTGGCCTCTAGCCTGAACCACTGCAGGCATGAGCCTGAATTTCCTCAGTCCAGAGAGAATATCTGTGTGGTTACAAACCAGTTCAGCCTAGCCAGGTTAAACTAACCTGCAAAGATTGAATCAATTCAGGCTCAGGCTTTTTGAATGTCTCTCCCTAGCCTTTATGCATCACTGCAGTAGGCTGCCTAGATTCCAGCAGACAAGGCTTCTGATGTGACACACTGTAGCTGCGAGATAGGGAGAAGCAATGGCAGTGGCTGGGTCCTGATTCCTGCCTGTCTCTGACCCAATCTGGGTCATTTCAGGCCCTCTGCTGGAAATGTTGCCAAATATTTCCAGTCATAGATTTAAGACTGACAAGGAAGTCAATAATGTCAGGACACTACTGATTCCGAATATACTTCTTCACAGAGGAACTATCCAAGGCAATCTTTTCCAAGTAAAATGGGAAACAAGAAGTCCTGGGTCCAAGAAGCACAGATATGTTCATATTCATTTTCCTGGGAGTAAAGGAAGATGGAACATGAGCCAACAGTGGAGGAATCTGAGATCCAAGTATTACAAGTTGCTCGTGGTTCAGGGACACTTTTTCCCTTGTTTATAAAGGAACAGTAACTTAAAGCTATGCTGAGGTATATTGAATACATTATGTATACTTTCTGTATCCTAGATTTATTAAAGGAAGTTTCCATAGAAGCTCCATTTCTAGTTGCATCTAGCCTAGCATCTTGTCTCCAACAGTTGTAGAAATAGATGTTATAGAGAAAGGACACTGAACCAGCTATATCTTGAATGATCCACCTCCAGTTCAGTACCCTTAGTGGTATCCAACTTCATAACCAAGGGATAAGTTCTTCCGTGTCTAGGCAGACTTGTAGCTCAAAAAGAAAAACTGCTCTAAATCTTTAAACAGATGTTGTATTTAATGAGGGCCTGCTTGTCCTAGGGTTTTACTAAGATCAGAACAGGCATGAAACAGTCATTTACATGTGTTGCCTTGCCAAGCTGCATTGCAGTTCCTCTGGCAGAAAAGAACATACAGCCTAGCCACCTTGTCCGAGGAAAAAGCACAATAACTTTATAGATGCACAAATCTATAGCCTGGAAAAAAGCATTAGCACATTTTATTCTGAGTGTTTCACAGTTATTTAAAGAGGAACAGTAGACTGGTATGCCTGTAGGATCTCGGAATAAAAGGATTTCTCCTTTTATAGCTCTTTTACTTTTTCTGGTCCTGATTTTATATGCCCCATGCCTCTTTCCAGGAAATTCACCCCGTATTATGTGGTTCCTCAAATACGAAGCAAGTGGCAGTATATTTAAAGGTACTAGATCAATGCTATGTCAGAATACATTTCAGACAGAGGCATACAATCTATCTTAAATCTTTAAAATTAATTGCAGTTCTAAAACCACATTTATTGACATTGCTCATTTCTCCACTGACTGAAACATCAAATTGTGAAATATAACATCTGCTTTGATTTGTGATAGTCTATTCCCCAGTGAACAAGAAGGCTTTGTACCCTATTCCATCTTCATCTTAGTGTCCAGGAACTCCAAAGATAAAGGAATGGTCAACCAGAAGTTCTTTAAGAGATCCCCCAAAAAATTGCAATTCAGAATGGGAACCCCAGGTCCAACATAACCCCACTTTCCAAAGTATTCTTTTTCTTTACAAAATCCAAAAAAGAAACCAGACAAGAGGAAAATATTAATAGCTTATAGCTATGATCACAAGTGTCACGGCGGCATCCCTCAGGAGAGCCATGATCTTCTGAAGGCCCTCTGCCCACGCCAAGTCCGGTCCAAGGCACCCTCAATTCTCGCCTGCCACGACTTTGATGATAATAGGTTTAGGTGGGAGGCTGCCTTATTACCACCTTGGGCGTGGTGTGCCGGGACCTTTGTCCCTGTGATCTCCCAGACCCACCGGGATGTTTCCCCCTGTATGATGGGTGCACTCCAGGCACCCTGCCCTTAGGGCCAAACATGGCTCCTACCACCCCTGATACCACGTCCCAAGCCTCGCTGAGATGTACCAGATGTTGGTGTGTCAAACGTATGCTTGGCCCTCTCTAAGGCTCTCAGTGCCCACTCTGGACCTCCTCTATATACTCGCCTGCTCTGGGCCTTCTCCCTCCGGTCTCTTAGGCCCACTGCACGGCTACCCTCTGATAAGGCTGGGCGTACTGTGCTGCTATCCCCCTGTGAGATTGGGGACCACTGCAGCACTTGCCCTGGTCTAGGAGGTGCTCTGCTGCTAGCCCCTATCTCTCCTGGGGTCTATCGCAGCAGCCAGCCTCTGGCCGGGGTCTCATGCCACGCTAGCCTTACCGGCTCAACCTGCCCCTTCTAGGGCTTCACAATGCTGCCCCTCATCTGGGCTCCTTAAAATACTGCCCCCTGCTCGGGCTTCTCAGCATGTATTGCCCCTCTTGGGCTTCTCAACACTGCCACTTCTCAGGCTTCTCCCAAATGCTGCCCTCTCTCGGGCTTCTCAATCCCCCTCTTGGGCTTCTTAAAAATACTGCCCCTTCTTGGGCCTCTCAATAGCTGCTCCTTTCGGGCCTGTGGTCTCCTCACCCCATACTGCTGCGCCCTCTCTGGCACTGAATCACGCCCTCCTGGGTGCCAGGGACCCACACCCTGTGGGGCCTCAGGAGACCTCCTCCTTCCCCTACAGCCTCGCCCAAACCACCGGTGTGATACAAACTAACGAAACATAACACAAGCCTCTGGCTGTAACTCAAACATAAGGCACCTGGCCATAACTACATAAGCCTCCTGGCTCCTACTCAGCATCATTGCTCCAGCCTCCAGAGCACTCATGAGCTGCACTCACATCCCCAGTCTCTCAGAGCTCCTACCCCTTCAGCTGCTGGCAGAGAACTACCAGCCTGACTCTGGCTCTGGGCTTTATAGGGCCAAGCCCTGCCCCCTAGGTCAGCTGACTCTCCTCAGTTGCCTCAGCAACCCTCAG
>JAGPOW010003642.1:75732459-75751009 GCA_030014935.1 Caiman crocodilus
CTGGAGAGCCAGGGGGGCTGCTGTGCCCTCTTGCTGCCTTTCCTCCGAGATGGAATAGACTTAGCTTGTGCATTGAGGATCGCTCCCTTGAGGAGCAACGACTCTTCTTGAACTTCCCCTCCCTGGGGTCATGGTCCCTTAGGGCCTCACTGACAAGCCTCCTAAGCTTGTCAAAATCGGCTTTCCTGAAGTCAGGGACTTCCATGTTGCTGACTGACTTGCCAGCTTTTCAGCGAATGGTGAAGGTAATCAGCTCGTGGTTGCTGTCACCCAGCTTCCCATCAATCACTAGGTCACCGACTAGGTCATCTCCAGTAGCCAGTACCAGGTCGAGCAGCGCTTTGCCTCTCATTGACCCATAGACTTCTTGAGTCAGGTAGAGGTCATCCACGCATGAGAGGAAGCTTTGCAACCGCTCAGATTTTGCTGAGCAATCCTCCCATGAGATGTCCGGGTAATTGAAGTCACCCATGACAACCTATGGTCTGGAGCATGCTGCCTCAGCCAGTTCCTGGGCAAACTCCTGGTCAAGCTCAGGACTTTGGTTCAGAGGTCTGTAGTAGACTCCCACCATTGTGTCTCCTGTGCCCCTGTGATGATCACGTCCCTTGACCTAACTGCCTTCACAAGCTGACCTGAGAATTCCCGGTCCAGGGCTCTTCTACTTGGTTGGGTGGTAGATAGTAGTCACCCACCGCTAAGTCCCTTTCCCCCTGGCCCCCTTGTATTCTAACCCAGAGCACTTCAGTCCGCCCCTCCTCTGACTGAATGCTGTTTGTTGACGTAGAGCATCACACCCGCACCACTCCTCCCCATTCTATCCTGCCAGAACAGTCTGTAGCCATTGATGTTTACTGCCCAATCATGGGTTGAATCTGAATCATGGGTTGAACCAGGTTTTAGTGAGCCCCACTATGTCTGGGTTTGTGTTAGCTAGCAGGAGGGCAAGTTCCTCCTGTTTGTTCCCTATACTACGAGCATTAGTGTAGAGGTATTTAAGGCCTCCTATAGGTGCATGTACCTCCCCCCTGATCCCAGGACTATCCAGACCCCTGTCATTTACCTGGGTACTTCTTGTGCTCATCACCTGTCTTGGCTGGGAAGTGTCCTTGTGTCCCCCTGTGGTCCCATCCTCCAGCAAAGCTAGTTTAAAGCATGCTGTATGAAATCAACCAACCTGGAAGAGAAGACATGCTTACCTTTAGGGGAGAGGTGAAGCCCATCCCACCAGAGCATGCCCCCTACATGAAAATGAAGGTCATTGTCAAGGAACTCAAGGCCTGCCTGGTAGCACCAACTCTGAAGTCTCTGGTTGACCACTCCAGTAAAGGCCTCATGGCACCGTCCATGTCTATTTACCAGGAAAATAGAGGAGAATACCACTTGTGCCCCTGTCTCCTTGAGCTTGGCACCCCAGGATCTTTTACTTCTTCTTTATGTGGTCTGGACTTCTCCCTGCCACGTCATTTGTTCCCACATGTATTAGGCCTATGGGATATTGGTCTGAGGGTTGACTGAGGTCTGGGATCATGCCTGTCGCATCCTGAATCCAAGCCCCAGACAGGCAGCAGACCTCACGTGCCATGGGGTTGGGTTGGCAGCTGGGACCCTCCGTTCCCCTCAGGATGGAGTCTCCGATGACGAGGACTTGGCATTTCTTCCTTGTGATGTTCTGTCCTTGTTCAGACCGTGCCATGCACAGAGTGGCACTGTTGCACCTGAAGGCATTGACTTCAACCTTCTCCTCCAAGGCAGCCAATGCCTCATATCTGTTCCCCAGTTGCACGTAGGTAGCCACCACCACTCTAGCCCAAACAGTCTTGGTTCTGGTGGTCACCTTCTGCCATTCCTCTGCTGTCCATTCTTCTTGGGAGGTCTGTCTGACAGAAGATTGATCCTGCAGAGAATGGAAATAGGTGTCAATTTAATCCTCTGACCCTCCCTGACCCTGACCCTGTGGCCTCACCTCAGCCTGCTCACCTCAGCCTGAAGTTCCTTCACCTGCTCCTCCACAGCCCAAAGTTGGGCACAAGAGGGACAGGCGAGGGATCCTCCAGACCCCTTCCTCAACCGGGCCCTTTAGGTCCCCACCAGGCAGCCCCCACAGACAGCAGGGCAGGAGGGTGCTGACCCCACCATGGGCTCTGTCTGGGTGGAGGCCTCAGAGGAGCCCAGGGTAGGTGGCACCACCGGGGCAGGGTCCCCAGTGTCTACCCTCTACATCCTTACCACTAGACCGCAGTATATCACATGACTTTACACCAGGATTGGGCAAAATATGGCCTGCAGGCCAGATATGGTTCACCAAGGGATTCTGTTCAGTCCATGGCAGGTCCCTCAGCCCTGTCTGGCCCAGGTGTGGGGGGGAGTCTGAGATATGGCATGTGCAATCAGTCCCCCTTCCCTTGGATGAGCGACAGGACACCACCAGGTGCTGTAGTGGCTAGTCTCTGCTTCCCAACAGCCCCCACAGCGGCGACTCCTTCTGGCTGCTTCCACTAAAGACCCAGCAGAAACTCCCTAGGCACCCTGGCCCACCCACTGAGACCCACACAGGCACAGTAAACTTGGCTAGGCAAATAGGATGGTGCTGCGAGAAGGCAGGGACTGGCATCCAGGAATGGGATGGGTGGGTGGAGGCCAGGGCTGGGGCCAGGATCCCAGGGCAGTGACAACACAGGTCCAGGGCCTGGGACAGCCACAATCCTTCACCTCCCCTCCTCCCAGCCCTAAACAGCTCACCAAAATTCGTAAAGTGGCCCTCCAGCCAAAATTGCCCATCCCTGCATTAGACCCACCCCACAAGTTATGAAATATCTATCACACCACTGAACACCCTGAGAAGTTTGAGGGGCATAGGTTGTAGCCCTGTTGATCTATGGAGATAGGTAGACACAGTAATTTGGATAAATCTGATATCTTTTATCAGGTCAACTCAAATAGTTGGAAAAATTCTCGCATGCATACTGGCTTCTGGCTTCTATTCTAGTCCATCCAGGAAGAGCACAGACCAACTGCAGATGCTTCCTCAGCCTGATGAAATCTATTTGTACCCAAAAGCTTGCAAAGAAGAATTTTTCCAACTATTTGAGTTGGTTTTATAAAAGATATCATGTGTACCCATAGAACCTTGTCTGCCTAAGAAGTTTGATGCACTTCAGAACTGAGGCACTGCATTAATTACAGTGAAATCCCTAGCAGGTTATTTTGCTCACAAGGAAGAAAACTATGTTATAGAAACTTTGAGACTTAACTGGGATGAATATTTATTGGATTCTCCTTCTCATGCAAGTTTTTTAGCAAGAAAAAAAAAGAAAAAAGATTGCATAACTTATTTCTTAAAATAAAAATCCTCCAGAAGGAAATAATGCAAAAAATATATTTCTAGATCAGGAGTTGGCAACCAATGGCCCACAGACTAGGCATGGCCCACAAATACATGGGATCTGGTCCACTGAAGGTCTAATCCAGTCTGTGTTTTAAACAAAAAGGACAGAGATTTCAGAATATTTAATTCAAAGAAATGTGATTTATTTACTTTGCTTCAAAAATTGTTTTATGATAAACTTTTAGGTAATGCTGTAACATTTGACATGTGGCCTCTTTAAAGCTAACTCCCACAATATACATTGAAGAAGTCAGGGTCTTTACTCTGATCATTGCTTGTCTCAAACTGTAGTGCCATCTAGTGTCCATTTCCCAGTATTGAGCACTTGCTATTCCAAAAAGTGTTATTTATATATTGCTGTCATCTCTATAGCTATGGTGACCATATGGGACGATGTGAAATCTGGGATGCTGCCCCCTCCCGTGCTGCAGGCAGAGGTTGGGTGGATACACTGCTGGTATTTAGGCAACTGGGAAGTCAATGGCCAATTGTTTCTTTTGCAGGTGGTAACAATCCCCCTTTTCCACTAAGCACGTGTTCCAGCTTCCTATTTCACAGCTTGTGCATGGGACACTCATTTTAATTTTCACTGGCTAGCTGGGATCGGCCTCCAAAATCCAGAACGGTCCTGGTCAATCCAGGATGTCATCCTACCGATAGCATCAGCACCCTCTAATATTGAATTAAAGATGTGGCTAATGTATGTGATATGCAATTCATTGTGATACATTCTCTCTCCCACCCTCTTTTGAAGGGAGATTGAGAAATGGAGAGAAATATTAGGCTATCAGTGGTGAATTCTAGAATAAATTAGAACATACTAACAGCATCTGATGCAGTCAGTTCTTGTTCACAAAAGCTTATGCATCTCTGATTTAGTTAGCCTGTAACATACATCTCTACCCTGCCTTCTAGCTAGAACACACTAGTTCTAGAACAACTACATTGTTCTGGTTGCCTGTCCTTGAAACTTGTGACAATCAGAGATTTTATAGAAAATTTTGGAAGGATTTGCTGGGCTTCACTTTTTTCTGGAGTTGGGTATTTGTGGTTGGTTTTGTATTGAAAATTAGTTGCCAAGAGCAAACTCCTTTAATAAAGAGCGCTGTCTGCCCCATATGAGCTAACTACACTTAGAATTGCCTGCCTCCTGCTCTTCCATTCTGGATGTTGTGGATTGGCCCACAGCAGGTTTTTGTTCACTTGCATTGCCCTCTATTTAGCATCTGAACAATCGCTCTTAGAGGTAGGTGTTAATTATCTGAGTTACATTCAGTAATGCTCAAAGCAATTGTTCAATCCCAGTTCAAACACTGATTGAGATTCTCTAGACACCACTCAGTGGCATAACTAGGGTGAAGCAACTGGGGAAACCTCCCCAGATGCTGACTTGAGGGAAAGGGAGGAAACAAATGTCTGCTGCTGCTGCAGTCATGCAGTTGTGCTGATGACAGCAGTGGCAACTGGAAGTCACTTCTGCCCCCATGTATGGCAGCTTCTCCAGGTGTCTGGCTGCATTGTTAAGCCTCTGCCACCACTGCTTACTGTTTTGACATGAGTACACAGAGCCCTCTGTCTTCTGAAAGACTGTTCCAATTAATTAGGATTCACTAAAAGTATAAAGCTAGATTCCTAACTAGTGTAAACGGAAATATGTCTGTCGAACTCAATGAGGAGGATTTTGGTTATTCAAACTGGTGTAAGTCCTGTGTAGTAGGGTGCACTGAATCCTTCCTGCCAGCAATGTAATTTCAGTACTACTGAAAGTAAAGTCACTGATCTGTAATATAATAATTACAAAATAAAGAAGATTTTTTTCTTTCTTAGAGTCAGAGTTAATGCCTGTTTGACTTCACCTTTCCATCCACAGAATTTTCTGTTTGTGGGCCAAAGTGAAATCCATTAGAGAGGAGATGTAGTCCACATCACTTATTAATAAGCCTCTTTCCGCTCAATGCTAGCTTTAATTCTGTTTCTGACTTGATCCTTTTTCCTGTCTGTTTGTATCTGAACCTGCATAGGCCCATGTTGTGGCTTTCTATTTCCTACAGAGGTGTTTAGAATGAATGAGAGTAGGAGGTACCTTGCCCTAATCCACAAAATTAAGGGGTTCTTTTTTCTTCTAGGCTATGCATTGTGGCCCAAAGGACTCAGAGAAGATGAATATTTTTCCACTTCAGTGACTGGGTCATGTGGGTAATTGTTTTCTTATTTCACAGGGGGATAATATTCATCTATTAAGGAAAAAAATACTATTACTGTCTTACCAAAATGGATGTCCAAGTACTTGGAATGTTGAATGCTTTCAGTGAACTTCCTGTAGATTTTTTACACTTCAATAATTATTTGCAGAGGTTACCCAGTACATAATTTAAAATAATTAATACATATGAAAAAATTGAAAGCTATTTGGAACCCTATTCTATTTAATAGAATACCCAACTAGTTGGAACCCAACTATTTGAAAAGCTATTCACAAGAAACAAAGACAGTGAAACCAGATAAATTAATTCTTAACTGTGCACCATTTGTTCATCTCTGTACAGTTCTCCCCAAAAAGTCTCAAAACTTATACTTCATTTGGAAAGCACACCATAAATACAGCAAATGCTCACTTTGATCTCTGAGTACTATGTATTGTTTTCCCTCAGCCACTCACACATAAATAGGATCACATTATCATTTTCCCCCAAAGTTTCACTTTCTTGTTTTCTAAAATAAGTAGACTTTTCCCACAAGTGACAACTGTCTGATGGTCTAAGGGATCTTTTAATCTCAACTCAAGATTAAAAGAAAGAATGATAGTAAAATAAAAAGTGACAACCAAACGTTGACCTATTCTTCCTAGCTAAACTGGGAAACAACTTTCCAATTAAATTCAATAAGATACAGGAAAAGCTATTCAATCTCACTATCCCTTCACATATATTCACCTTCATTTAAAACTTTAGGATGGTTAAAAAAACCAGAAAAACATAACTTAGTCAGTAACTGCAGTTATTTGGATGGTTTTTGTTGTTGTTTAAATATAACATATTTGTATATGAGTATTTTACTAGTAATAACTTAAGTACCTAAGGAGTTTATGTGGCTCTGAAATTAATAAACTTGGGTTTGACTACTAAGTCCTACCTCTATACAAGACCTCAAGAGGGGTTGGCTTCTAGCACCATACTATGAGCTATCTTACTTCATTTTAGGAGGCACTATAGGCAAAGTAGGTGAGAGCTATATTTTTCATTTAAGAATAAACAACATGTTGGGTATGTCTACATGTTGCCTTATGGTGATCTTGTGACACATTATGTCACCATACAGCACACTCCCCTGGTATAGTGTGCCACTATGCAAATATAGCAACAAGATTTAATTGTGTGCCACATGCGCAGAACAGTAACTGGCAATACTGTGCCATGTTTTAGTACTTCCAAAAGGAAGTGCTAAAGCACAGCACCCTAGCAATATTATGGTGACGTGTAGATGTGCCCCTTTTGTTTTGATTTTTTTGTCTCAAAATGAACCTGCCTTGATTCCTGGTGACTTTATGACTACCCTCAACTCCTTCAAGTCAGAATAAATTCCCTGTACAAAGTGGGGCACATAAAAGCTCTGAGGACCCTCCACTTCTGAGCATATGATAGGTCTGTAGAGTACTTTTTACAGATGGATCATAGGATCAGAGAAAAGTAGGGCTGGAAGAGGAATCTAGTCCAGCCCACAAGGCCATCTAGTCCAGCCCCCAGCTCTTGGCAGGATCATTAATATCTAAACCATCCCAGCCAAGTGTCTGTCTAACCTGCTCTTGAAAACTTTTGAGGATGGAGATTCGTCAGTTTCTCTAGGTAGCTCAATCTGATGCTTGACCACTCTTGTAGTCAGAAAGGTCCTACTTATCTCCAACCTAAATTTCTCCTGTTGTAGCTTGAGTCCCTTGCTCATAGTCCTGCCTCCTACAGCAACAGAGCAAAATTTATATCCATCCTCTCTATAATTGCCCTGCAGTTATTTGAAAACTGTTGTCAAATCCCTGCTTAGTCTTCTCTTCTCTAGATTAAACAACCCTAGTTTTTTCATCCTTTCCTCATAAGTTTTACCTCCCAGTCCTGATTCATCTTTGTTGCTCTGCACTAGATCCCTGCCATTGTCCCTCTGCTTCAAATTTGAAAGGTTATGGTGTTATGCCTTGTGGGTGTGTGACTTGTAACAGAGTTAACTGTATAGTTTTAGTGACAAGTTAGACAAGGATTTTTATGAGAGAATTTGGCTACGAATGATCCTGCATCAAGCAGGGAGTTGGACTAGATGAACTGCACAGATTCTTTCCAGCCCTACTTTTCTATGATTCCATACCAAACTGCATTTTGTCTTAACTACATGAAGTAGATCAAGAACAAATAATCTTGGGGAAGTTACATGCTACAGAGAAGAATCATTCTGACCTTTTACAAATTCCATAGCTCTTGACAATATAATAAATCCGCTTCTTGTTGTTGACTTCTTGTCACATTGCCTTAAGATAAGTCTTAGAGCTGACAGTAGCAATTTACATAATTTTCTGAGAAAAAAAAGACATAGTGGTGAACATTTTTATGTTTTGATACATTCCAGTAGTTTCATTAGACACAGCTATTTCTAACTCACTTTTCCATTAGTATGTGATTTTGCAAATAAAGGCATTTATTGCTGAACTTAACATTGCAATAGAACAGTTAAAACTTTCAGAACCTTCATGTAGACTCTCCTGTTATGTTTTGATCCTTGATACATGCTTTTTATAATCTTTGCTTTTTGGTTATCTTGTCTAACTCCTTCCCATTTCCTTCCAGTACCTGTGTTTCGTTCTTTCTCCCTTTCATCTTCGTCACTATACTTTTTCTCTCCTTACACCTCTGACCTCAATCTAGCCTTTCTTTTTTTCCAGTTTCCACACACTTATCAACAATTTTCTCTCCGTTTCCTTTACACACAGCAATTATATATTTTGGGGAAGGGGGGAACAAATCAATACATTTGTTTTAGTTAAAAAAGGGAACTAGCAAGATATTTCTTACCTTTCCCCTTGTCATCCTAGTTATATGTCATATCTTCCCTGCTGCATATATGCCTTTCACCTGACTTATAGCATGAGTTCATTCAAGTAATGTGTTTTTGGACCTCACTAAAGGCAAGATTTAACTTTTCAAAACTGCTAGCTAGTTTTGACCAGATCCAAGGCTTAATAGACCCAGGTAATCATTTTAAACATATCTAGTTTACTCATGTAGGCATGTAACATATCTAGTTTACTCATGTAACCTTGGAGAATAACTGAGGTTTTGCCAGTTTCCCACCCTACCCCTCCCTCCACAATATTTATATGAGTAAAGTGCTGACTTGTGGTGAACAAGGAGATATAAAATGATGATCAGATGTTGTTCTCACATACTGTGCTTTATTATTCATATATATATAAAGCTGTCAGTGTTTGGTGCTTTCTGATGTTTAAGGCTTAAATGTTTCTTGCTAAGGAGGCAGGACAAGTTTAATCAGGTCTGTCAATTGTTTGTTTGGGAATCAAGGAGTTACCTTGTGATTAACTATGGCAAATCATAAGAAGCACTGGTATTTTTTCTTCTGATAGGAGAATGACTCTTGCAGTCCACCATGGCCCTTCTAGTCACCCCAAAATTCTCTACGGGATTAGGGATAGGTAGGCAATGTAGTCTACTTACTCGTGACCCTGTGTCCCAAAAGCAGAATATGGCTAGAAAAACTATCAGCTGTTCTAAAGGATCCAGGAGGGGACCAGTCATTACTGGAAGACAGCAGGGTTTGTACTAGAAGGCAAAGGTTTGTTTCACTGGGATCTGGTTATGAGCTGTGCCTCCAGACCAGGCCTGACTAACATAGACATGGCTTGTTGGCAGAGACAGTCCAGCTCCTATTTCACTCAAATTTTGATTGGATTCAGGATCCCAGACTATCCTTTTGTACCTTTTTATTAAGGTTCACTATTAGTGTTAAGTGTCTATAAAACATGCCATCAACTACTATGACTATACACTGTCTTAATATGACATCAAATCAGACACCAAATTTTTATTCAATATTTAATGAAGACCGAGTATTTGTATATTCACAGTAATGTAAGCTCTTACCTGAATTAAATTAGGCATATTTAACATAGTGCCAAATTTGGTGATGAATTTAACAGCCACTGGATGTCATCGTTGTTCTATTAAACTACAACCCAAAGTGCAAGCTAAATTCCAAGGCAAAACAGGTAAATTTTCCTGAAGAAAACTGAAGACTAAATATTTTCTATGTTTTTTTAATTTGTTTTAATATTATGCAACATCCAAAAAGAATCTGTATATAACAGAAGTGACTATTAGTAAATCAAGAATCCAGAGAGATGCATGGAAATTTAAGCCATTAAGTTATTTCATTGCACCAACCCAGAGCTACTCTCTTTGAAACTGATGAGCCACATCAGAATTCTAACAGGTTTTCAATAGAATGACTCTAAGTTATAAAAGCTGAAGATCTATATCCATAGTAAATTTATATAAACAGCACATATAAATGGACTTAGTTTTTCTGTTAGTGCTTGCATGATTCGTGGCTTTTACCTCCATACATTGAAAGGCTCTGGCATCTAATAACAGTAACACTTACCTCCTATCTAGCAGTTTTTATTCATAGATCCAAAATACTATATAGAAGAGACCCCTACTTTACATTCTCTACTCCTGTTGTTGTGCTTCAGTTTAAATTTGGGTTTGCGCCCGGAATGTAGACGTTAATATACTCACTGGGTGGTGGAAGTATAAAGAAAAGTTTATTGCTAGCAATAAATGGTGTAAGCTGAATAATTTAAGCAAGCAAGTATCTTGAATATTATTTTTGGGGTATTTTTATATAGAAGTTTATAAGGTTTTATAAGCATGCTGTTTAGTAATTGGTTATAAGGGAATGACGCAAGACATTTTTTATTGAGCATGTTTTTATATTTGTGTTTAAGTTATGTACTTTATTTATATATATATGTATGTTTTATTAACATTTTTTTATTTAGGGGTGTGTTTTTTAGTATTATCATGAGTTTTTGATTTAATTAGCTGGCTTTTTGTTTTTTTAAGTTTTTTATTTAGTTATTAATGTTTTTTTATTATTATAGATGGCTATTTCTTATATAACAGGGGGGTTTTTTATTGTGTTTGGGTGGAGGTTTTTAAGGATATTTTTTATACTGGCAAGAGGATGTTCACGTTACTGCCCCCGAGAGCCTTAGCAAAATGTGTCAGGAATGCAATGGGCAAGGAGAGGTTGCAGGGAGTTAGGTGAATGGGGTTGGGATAGGTGGGGGGGTGGAGGGTGAGAGGTACCTGGGGATCTGCTCCTGCAGCTGATCTGCCCCCCATCTCCTTACATTGTCATTAAGAGACAAATCCATTTTTCTCCTCTGTGTGTGCAGCTCCACTGTAAACAAGTTCCAGAGCTTGTGGAAGTCACATTAACAGATTTAGTCTACATGATGTATATGGCAAGAAAAGAAGCAAAGGCTAGGTCAATGCAGTTTCTGCCAAGTGTCCCCTCAGATGCCTTCTTCCTTGAGTCAGGTGAGCCATTGAGAAAGATGAAGCCTCCTTGAATGGCTCTGCAGCTGCTTGAGGCCCAAAAAGGAAGATTCTTGGGCCACAAACCTCCCCATAATTACCCTCTGGTGTACAACTGCCTGGCACCTGGCCTGCAACTCCGACTGAGATCTAGATATCATTGTGTTTGGACGCTTACTACACTCAAAAGGAAGCAGGGCTGTACAACACTGTCTGCATACTGGGTAGCTGAATGCACAGCTGTGTAGCAGATCACACATTCTTTTTTTGTGCAGTGAAAACTATATTGCTCAAAGACCCCAATCATCTTTTTCCATAGAATGATTTGGAAAAGAAATTACATCAACATACTGATCTTGACAGCATGTAGATTTAATGTTACTTTTGGAGAAGTGACTGTTTTAACGGAAACATTAGCACTACAGTAACTATGAATTGTTATCCACAGAGTACTTCTTTGTTGTAGCTGTATTATGACATGAGTTCAGGTTAGGAGACTTCTGGAGGCCAGTAGGGAGAATGGAACAGTGATGTCACGAGGAAATGAGCGTCCAGGAAAAGCCTGCAGTTTCTCAGTGAGCCTGCAGTTCGGCAGTTAGAAACAGATTACTTTCTCAACACATAGACTCTGTAACTTGACTGGATGTTATGGGCTGGCGTAAGGAGATAGTAAAGGAAAAGAAATTATCCATCTATCTCCCCAAAGGATGCAGAGACTCTTTTTGAAGGATGTTCCATAAGAACAGCTGGAATTGATCCATGGGCCTAGTTCTTTTCTCCATAGTGAAAAAATCAGATCTCTAAAGTAATGCATAACTTCTGCTTCACAGTAAACATTCACCCTCACCCCATAGCATCAACTGAAGTATTTTCCTCCAGTACAGGATTGCAGTGGTTCCAGTGTTAAGGTGGACTTCTATTACTCTTCTCACTCTCCATTCTTGTCAGTGTATGTCCTCACATATGAACTGAGGATGTTGCTATTGTAGTCAAAGAAATGGATAGGGCTCCTTTAGTTTTAACACATCTAACACAAGCATGAACGATGTGTGCTGGGGGGGCACAGTGGTGGCAGAAGCGTGGTAGTGGTAAGCAGCAGCTCCCACAGATGCCACCGGTGGTGTCAGCAGTGGGGGGAGAATGGCAAGCACCAACCAGGGGTCAATGACCACCTATAGATGCTGCCAGCAGCAGTGGTGGTGGCCAGGGGGTTCACTGACTGCTTGCAGATGCCGTCAGCAGTTCAGGGGGCAGGGGGAGCGGCGAGTGGCACTTTTTTTGTAGGGGGTGCACCACAATGCTCAGAGGGTGCATGTGCACCCCCTACACGTCACCCCTGTGCACAAGTAACAATAATCATTGAAGATTTGGCAACAGGGACCTCAGCATGGACTATCAATTTGAATACACACCCAGTCTGTGCTGAAGTGTGTGTCTGTCTATCTGTGCTATATTCATGCCTCCAACTTCACCATAGACATGCTCTGGGAACTTGAAAGAAGCTTCTACTTAGCTCCACTTCTCTTTTTAGGAGTCGGCACCACCCCAAATGTCAGACTGTTAGACCACAATCTAACATGTTGGCCCAGATGCTGAAAGGTATTTTGGCCTCTCGATACCTTTAGACCAAGAACCTAGACTCATAGGCCAGGTCCATTACACTTTTACTGGTATAAGTGATTGGTAACTGGTCTATATAAAAGAAAAGAAGTCCATCACACAAATGTGTGTTCCAGTACCTCATAATAAATTCTGAAGAGACTAAACAGACAGTTCTTTAGTAGCAAAAAGCCAATGCAGAAAGTAAAAGACAGAAGGTGATTTTTTTTCCATTACCATTGTTTGGTTTGTTTAAAATAAGATTTTGCTCAGTAAATTTAATACTCCTTCAGTGGAAAGACATTAAAAACCTAAAAACAGTCTGTGTGTTAATGGTCAGCTTCTGCACCTTGCATGTCTTATTTTTAAATATCTCCAAATTAAAAAAATTCTAAGAACTGTATTTATTCTCTTTGAAAAGGAGCAGTTTGCCTGAACAGAATGAAATTACAACTATCATCAGGATGATTTATCCAGATAATTTAGGTGTCCTGAAGAAGGAAGAATGTCTTGCATTTGAAAGCGTGATTAACTCATAAGCCACCTGAAGAAGAATGTCTTGCATTTGAAACCATGTCTAACTTTAACCCAGCTATGCAGTTGGTCCAATAAAAGATATCACCCAAAGAAACCCTTGCCTCAGACATAATTCCTGGATCATAATAGCTATAATATCACTCTAGCCCTTCTTATTGGTTGCAATTCATCCTTGTGCAGACAGCCAGCACAAAACCTATATATACTTAATATCCAAAAATCATCTGCAAGTATAACTTAAGTTGCATATATGCTTTTGTGGGTTGCCACAGGATATTCAATAGCTCAAGAAACATGAATGAGATCACAGTACAGTTCAAATTGAAAGCAAATATGGCAAACAGAATAATGAGTAAAGCTAGTATTTTTTAAAAAGGGATTTTTAATGCAGTTCACAAAGCACAGTTTGCTACCTGAAAAGTATAAGTAATGGTCAGAAACCTTTTTAATATATTCATGATTCAAGGCTCTTACTTCACAGAAGCCATACTACAAAAAAAAAATTATCTGAACTTATGAGGTACTAGGAGCTGGCAATGGGGCTCCCAGGTCTCAGCACTGTTCTTCACCACCCACAACCAATAGAGGAGTCCCTTATCCTAGGCCACCTGTTCCCTCTTATGTGGGGTGAGCACTGGCTTTGGCTCCTGAGTCATCCACCATAGTTCTTCCAAGCTGGGGTCCTCTAAAACCTGCTGCTTAAGCTCCTCTTGCCTGGCTAAGCAATCAGTGGGTAGTTCTGGTGCTCCTGTAAGCGTAAGTTCTGGTGCTCCTTCATCCTCGGGGATGTCCTCTAACTTTTCCCCAGGAGTCTCAGTTTTTCTCAGCATCCTCAGGCTCTAGAATTATGTTAGCATCAGTCAGTCATTTTAGCTTTCAGAATAGTGTTTAATCTCCTGGTCTGGTAGAACTGTAGTAGTAGTTTTGTACTGTTTTAAATTTTTTCAGTCTTTCTTTCAAAGTCCAAATATCTTTTGCAATCCCATTTCTAGTAACAGTATGAAAAAAAGAAATGCAAGTGCAATAAAGAAACATACATTTGATCAAATGAACAAATAGGAAATGCTGCCTCACATACTTCCATGAAAGCCACTGAGCTGTGAAGGACATTGCTAAGTCTCAGTTAAAAGCTGAAACGCTGTTGGTCTGAAATGAAAAATCATATTTTGTAACAAGAAAACTATTACAAAAAATTAAGTTCTGGTGGCAAATTAAGAAAAATCATGCCTTTGAGAATGAACAGTGATTTTATTATTGCGCTAGGATGTTTGCAGGACAATGCTTGCCTGGAGAGGCATGGTTCAGCTATATAGCTCCATTGCCTCACAGTTGAGTCTGTACACATACTCTGAGAGACAGCCATATAAACCCCATGTTAGTTGCTCAGTGCCACTGTTCAGAAACCGAATCCGTCACTCTGTAACAATGGATGCTAAGGGATGATGATGGTGAAATGGTAAACATACCTCCTTTGCTCTGAAATTGTATTTATTTATTATATTTATTAAATGTATATGCTATCCTTCCCAAAAAAGGCTTACCATAAAATATTAAAATAAGATAATCTAAGAAAACAAATTTCCCCCTGCCTTTCCATTTTAACCCCAGATTTAAAAAACAATCCACCCATACCAGCCACTCCTGTTCCCCTGCCTCTCACCTATGAAAGTGTCTCCCTTTTCCCTCTGGCCCAACTGAAACTCACTTCACGTCACCCACCCAGTGCCTCCACAATCAGTTTTTCTTCCTAGATGCCCTCCCATTGCTACCCAATCCTCTGCCTCTTACCCAGGGCTTTCCTTTCCCCTCCATAATGTCCCTCTCAAGCTTGTATTGCCCTCTTTTATCAAAGCAGTTGGACCACAGCAGAGAAATTGAAAAGTGTTGTACTTCCACAATTGCAGCTCTCAGCCAGGATGCATGGATGGGGTATATTGGAGAAAAGGTGCAATGCACTCAACACAGGTAGAAGAGGCAACTTGACTCCTAGGACCCCTCATGAACTCTAATACAGCAATCTAAGTTGGATAAAGGCATCTATATCTCTCCAGGTGTAGAGGTGAGGAATACAGCTATGTGAAAGCTCCTGACACAGCAGAGCATATTAGACAGGAGGTGTTTGACAGGAGGGTCAATGTAGTCTTCATTTCCACAAGTGGGACATTCTTGTGGTTCCAGATATTAGGCTATAAAAACTTCTATGGAGTATCTACAATCTTACCCCGTGGTTTCTGAGGAAAAGATTTCTCATCCCACTGTGGAGATCTGCAGTCCCTACCTGATATATCAGATTGAGAACTGTATTTGCCCCCAAATGTCCTAATACAGTAAATTATGGCTAGGGAGGTTTGTGGCACAGGCTTCTACTCCAATTTTTCTTGCTTGTAGAGATCCTGACCAACAGCTCCTCAGGGGAACGTTGTTTGGCCGTCCTGTGATAGTTAGAGTTCATCCAGGCTTATGGAACATACTACGGGCAATCAACAGTAGTGCTAATGGAGTGGTTTGAGTAACGAGTCAGGGTATATGCAGCATCATGACTGAAAGCTGATTTATATTGTTGATACAGCACTGTTGAAATGTATAAAACCTGTGGTCTTTTCCTTCAGTGTCAATAAAAATTGGAGGATCTAAAAACAGCTTTTGCCAAATATAATTTAAACCTTTTAACCTGAAGGCTGAATGCATTGAAGGGATCTATTTTTGTTGTTTTAGGATTTTCAGTACCATCCATCATGAAAGTATATATATATATGATTCTCACAATCCCCAATCCTTACAGGTATTTAGAGGACTATGGACAGATCCAAAAAAAAGGACTGAAGTGGGACTTATGTGGTATTTAGTTACCTCAAGCCAAAATTACCATCCTGAAAACTGTTGTTCAACTATTGCCTATCTCATAGGCACCGTACTCTTTAGGACATACAGATTCAAATCTTCTTTTGCCTCTTAAGTTTCTTAGGGCTATGTAAGCCAATTTAGGTACCCAGGACAATGGTTGTTAGCCAATTGACAGTGAGTAGAGTCATTGTACCATTTCTGGATATCTCCCTCCAGTGTATGCCAAGAACAGTTCTCTCCATGCCCCCTGTGATCCTATAGGACCTTTGCTGAATTATGCCTAATATATAGGGACCACTGTAATTCAGGATTGAGCAGTGGGGAAAGCAAACTGCCTGCAGGCTCACCAGAGTCAATTTAAGTTGTTTTTCAAGGTGGGCTCTCCCATGCCTCTGATTGGCTGAGGAAGTTCACCATAGTGCTGATTACCATTGAATAGCAGCACACGGGCTGTTCTTCAGCTGCTTTAAGAAAGTAAAGCTCATCACTTATTAAACAACAACTTTTAAATACAGCTTACCAGTTAATATTCTTAATGAAACCATAATAAATCGACTTTCTTAAACAACAACTTTTATTGAGTGCTAACTTCTCGGAAACACTGGCTCTCAGGCAAAGTCCATTGCTGCAAAATTCATGCTAACAATTGAAAGTGAGAGTGGAGCAGCCGCTGACATTTCCTGGTAACATAGCCTGTATTTTTGTGGAGTAAACAATTGGCCATAGATAGAGATGGTGCACTCCACATCCACTGAATTTGTGGGGACTGTGAGGCACTATTTTGCCATTGTGTATAGGTCTGTAAATAACTTTCTGACAGAGTCCCAGAATACAGTTACGTTCACAGGCAGCTGGCACTCTTTGACATTGCTTACATAAGTGGGATATTCCTGCTTCTGCTGTTTCCCACACCTAGGAATAGACTTGCACAGCTGAGTATCAAAGCTCAGCAGAACCACCTGGCTTGGGTAGAAAATTTGTGCTGTCCCAAAAAGCAAAAGAGGCAGCCGGTTGCCTGAACCTTGGCAGATTGGCGGGATTGTATCTGTAACATTGGTGCATCTTGGCAGCTACTGCCTGAAACACCTCTCTTCTCCACTGGTTTTCTCATCAACATTTGGAAAGTTTGTGCAATGATGCCCTGGCCTCAACCCAGCTTAGTAAATCCAATCCAGCTTAGTAAGTGTTGTAAGCCTGGTGGATGGAAAGCTGCCAGCCCTCAAACCACGTGAGACGATTCATGAATTTTGTGGCATTTTCTGCCAGAAAGGCCACCTGCTCTTGAATGTCTCCCTTCTCTGGGAGATACCTTAGCTGGAGTATGCACTGTGCGCCCAGGGTGATGTCCAGCTCTTTGGCCACCAAATGCTGGTATTACTGGATATTTTCAGTGTGGTACAGGACAGCATTGCATCATGAATCCCAGTAGGTGAGCAAAGACTGTGGTGGTAGCAGAACAGTTGCATGTGGTTCGTCACACTGATTGATGATGGACTCCCTGTACTGGAGCTTATGGCCAGGACAGTGTTTGAAGGCTTTCTTCAGGCAGGACACCAGATTATGCACGTCATGGAACTACATGCAGCAGATGTCACTCAACAATGACAGGATGTGTGTGTTGCAGGTGACATGTACAAAGTTAGGCATCGCTCCCTGGAGTACCTGGTATTGTTGGGAAGGAAGAACAAGTTCGTGTTGAAGTCTAAGCTGTATGTGAAAACAGCTTTCATGGACTGTCCATGGCTTAATCAGCCCCAATGGAAATGGATTTGAACTCTGCCAGTGCAGATCTTGTGGACTGCACATATGAAGCTATTACCTATGGAAAATATTCTTCTCAAAGCCTGATAGCTTTTGGAAAACTTCCCCCATCTGGCATGTTGTCCTGCAAGTACTGTCTCAGGATAGGACGGTCAAAGTTCTGCAAATGGGTATTTGCATCTGTGAATGTCTTAACCAGAGCAAATGTAGCCTCTCTCCTTGCAAGATTCCTTTCAGTGGTCTTTCTGAACATTGAGGACATGGTGGTGTATTGCTTGCTCTTTCTTTCAGCCTCTGAAGCAACCTTTCTCTTCCAGTATACTTCTGACTCTAAATGGTGATTAATACTATTTTTTCTCACCAAATCCAGAGTCATATTACATGAGGAGCAGAAGAGCTTGCCACCATCTGTATGAGGAGGGTCTGCAAGAAACTGCTTCACTTCATCTGTGGCAGAAATTTTCTTACATGGAACATCTTCATACTGCTCTTGCTCATCTTTTCAGTTTACATCATGCAAAATGCTGAAATCATAGAATCATAGAAATTTAGAATTGGAAGGGACCTCAGGAAGTCATCTATCTAGTCCCTGCTCAAAGCAGGACCAGCTCCAACTATATATAGATATCATCCCAACAAAGGCTTTGCTTAGCTGGTTAGATGTGGGGTGAGGTGGGAGGCGGGAGGGGGAAGGTTCCCCCTACTGGGTGCCTGCCTGTGGGTGTGTGTTACAGCCCGCTAGGGCCAGGTTCTGGCGATCCAAATTCAGGGACTCGAGACAAGAGGATTCTATACTAAGTTTTTATTACAAGGATTAATCAAA
>JAGPOW010003642.1:75751109-75779351 GCA_030014935.1 Caiman crocodilus
GGCTCTGTCTGTCACGGTGCGGGCGTCCCCTGTCACACCGGGTAGGCTGCGAGAGTCTCCAGGCCAGCTAGGACTGTCTCCGCACTACAAATTGCTAACCAAATGGAAGGAATTTTATGCCCAGTTCGTTAACAAGGCGTTTTCTGTCGATACCATCACTGATTGATTTTTTCTCGGCCTGGCAATAGGGGGCAGCATCACTCCTATCTTCGGGGAGATTATTTAATCATCTTGTATCTCACACCTCGAGTCATCCCTGTGCCTTTCTGTAAACAACCAGTGTACGTGACCCTCTTGCTTAGGACTGATGATGCTACTGTTCCAAACTCCATTTTGGAGGGGGGGATCTTAGCATAACTTGGGGCTAGAGTGGGCAGTCACAGTGTGGAGCAGGGGCTTCTCCTGGCCTGGTGCAGGGTCTCCTGAGCCCTGCTTTCCCCTGCTGCCATACAGGAGAGGAGAGGAATGTCTCCCACCCTTTCTCTGTGCTGGATGGTACTATTACCCTACATATCTCTTGGAATCCCCTGTAGCTTTGAATTGGGGAGGGGTAGAGGCTGGCAATTGTGACAGAAAAATTGCATTTTTGGTTAGAGTTTGAGACAACTTGCACTTAATAGTAAAGTCCTGCTGAATATCAGAGGATCATGTCATCAAATACTATTGGATGAATGCAAAAGCTTGGCCAGACCTACATAGGAAATTTAAATGCCCAAATTAAAATAACAGTGCAACTTATACAAGAATGGAAGATCCTGATTGGGACCACTAAAAATAAAGCAAGCTCAATTGATTTAATCTCCTTTGCTAGCTGCAAGTGTACTTAATGTTTTATTATGCTAAACCATTCATAAATAACTGTATATCCCTACATGATTGTATCCTGTTTGTTGACACATCCTCCTTTGATTAAGGCATATTTCTCAGAACAGGCATTCAATGTCTGAGGTTTTGCAAATGTCCATAGACCATCACCCATACAGACTATTGTCAATTCTCTCCCATTGTTAAAACAACTACTCAAAACGGTGTCCTGTGATTAATGCCCCAAGTTATACCATTCAGTCAACCAAAGTCCATTCCATTTGATTGAAGTGTAACCTCCAAACTGATCAAAAGCTTGCATAAACCAGTTTCACAAATGAATGACCTAAAACTGGGTTGGAGCAGTTAGCAATTGTAATATGATGGTCCCTCCCTACCAGCTTTGTTCAGACTTTAATCAACCAACTATCAAAGAGGAATGCTTTGAAGCTATACAGTTGAACAGTGTAAGAACAAAACAGAGTTGCCAGCAAAGTGTGCACTCCAGGAGAAAAAGAGAAACCACTGCAACATTGTAGCCTGCACCCAACTGATCACTCCTGGTGATGGATCCATGCCCAGTGAAGGCTGCAAAGACTGAAATCACTTTCTGCCTGCATTGCTGAAAGATACTCCTACAGCTAACATATACTAGGTCTTTTGTGATAACTCATTTACTGGATACTGGGAGGGAGTCTCATAGCTTGTGTATGGTATAGGTACTAAAGCTTTTCTGTCATTAATCAAATGAGGTGTCATGTCAATCCTTAACTGCACTAGATTTGAATCCTGCTTTTGACTGCAACAGGTAAGTTTGAGTGACCATGAACCACAAATAATGAGAGGCAAATACATGGGAATGCCAGTTACAGTAGACAGGTAAAATTAGGCAAGATAGACAAGCATAGGAGGAATGTGGAGGAAGGGAACTTAGAGGACCATGGGGATGTTAAGAACATCTAGGGGGAGACAAACAGGACCAGGAAAAGTCCTAGTTTTCTCACAGGTAGGCCAATTGACAGGTGGCAGATCATGCATTGGGACCAAGCTACAAATAGCTTGAGACTGTTATAGCTAGGTGAAGGATGACTGAAGACCACAAAATATTATGCTGGACACCATCTGCTAGTGATTGCATCCCTGAAACAACAAACAGGAGTTGAAAGAGTCCTTAAATGAAACTCTGGCCAGAGGCCTGCCCATACTCTGAGATGCATTTCTTCCCCACACAGAGTTTTCCACAGCTTTAGCTAGTGACTCCCTCCAGTGATACCAGCTTATACACAAATATTTTCAACCCCTTTTTTACATACTTCAGAATACTTTGGAGCTAATCTACCATAGCAAACTGTACTCTCTGTCCCACACAAGGTTTGTACAACATTTGCCCAAAGCAGGGCTATCCTCATTAGTATATTCCAGCCAAAGCTTTGTCTGATGAGGTCTTAAAAACCTCCAAGGTTGGAGTTTCCACAGCCTCTCTGGGTAAACTGTTCCAGTATTTTACTTCTCTATTGATAGGAAAGTTTTTCTTAATATCTAACTTAAACTGCTAAGGTTAGATATTAGGATACTGTCTAAACTGCTCTTTGTTCTGTCATCTGCCACCACTGAGCACAGTTTAGCTTCATCCTTTTTGGAACCACCCTTCAGGTAGTTGAAGACAGCTATTAAGTCCCTCCTCGGTCTTCTTTTTTCCAGGTTAAATAAGCTCAGTTCCCTTAGCCTCTCCTCATAAGTCATGTTCCCTAGCCCCCTAAACATTTTAGTTGCTTTTTCCTGGACTGTCTCCAATTAGTCTGCATCTTTCTGTAGTGGGGGCCCCAAAACTGGACACAGTATTCCAGATTTGGCTTCACCAGTGATGAATAGAGGGGAATAATCACTTCTATAATCACCACTGTTGGCTGCTCACTTTCTCCCCAAACTGTCCTGACAAGTGCAGTTTCCTGGGAGCTGACCTTGCCTGGGAAGACTGAGGTAAAGAAGACATTGAGTATTTCAGCTTTTTCCACATCACCTACCACTTGGTTGCTTCCCCTGTTCAGTAAGGGACTACACTTTTCCTAATTTTCCTTCCAGAGAAAAACTCTGTCATCAGTCCTGGCACCCATGGCAATCCCGGCACCCACAGATACTCTATGCTGGGATTTTATAATATCACACTCTTTCTCTGGGTCCTGGGTATGGTAGACTGTATCTCACTCAGTATTTGCAACTTTTACATGTCTGCATATTTATCATTATGCCTAGGATATATAATGATGGTCACCAATGCCTAGCTGAAGTTCACTAGTATCATCACAAAATTTTTGGTGTCTGTGATTCTAGGAATCCTTCCTCAAGTGCTTGCAGAATGGCTGGCTGCTGTGTAAGAGCTTTTCACAATGAATCACAGAATCATAGAAAAGTAGAGCTGGAAGGGACCTCAGGAAGTCATCTTAGTTTAGATCCCTGCTCAAAGCAGTTACATTCCTATACAAACCATCCCCTACAAGTGTTTGTCTAATCTATTCCAAAAAAACTCCGTAACTATAAGGCACATAGACCAAGGACACCAAAAGGACCCTAAGCTGCCAAAGGTAAAGCAGAAGGGTAGGGACATGAACGACACATGACCCCGGAGGCTGAGGGGGGCATGGTGGCTGCCTTCAGGTGGTGGCAGTTTTGGTGGTGGGCTGAGCGGGGAGCTCCCACAGGTGGCCACAGTGGTGTTGGAAATGGGGGGAAGAGGAGGGGGCTGTGGTGAGTGTTAACCACCAGTTGGTGACCACCCGCAGACAACACCAGCAGTGGCGGCCAGTGGTGATCAGGCACTGTCTGCAGATGCCACAAGCAGTGTTGGCAGCTGGCGGGGGCAGGGGCGGGGGAAGGAAGAGATGTGGCAAGCACACTCAGTTTCTGTGCTGTAACACTTACATGTTTAGACGCTGCTCTAAATACCTCTTACTACGCAGTAACTTACTGCACAGTAAGTTACTGCCTAGTAAATGCAAGTGTAGACATGTCCACTCGGTATGGTCGTCTCCAACACCCAACTGCTCTGGCCTGAAGAGGTCCTTTTGTAATCTCCCACTTGTTCATGTGTGTGGAGCTCCTCAGATTTCAACTATTGCCTATAATATAGCCAATTCATACTTTTTCCCTTAGCTTTTACATGTGTCTGATTTATTTCTTGCCTGTGTATTTCTGACTTATTCACTGTTCTTACTGTAGATAGTGTCATCTATGGCCCCTCTCAGGCCAAGGCTGTGTTTTTCTCATCAAAATCTCTTTTCCTATTATTTCAAAGTCAGCTATAGCTACATACTCTAGCCTTGGCTTCTTATCCCTGCAGTGGACAATGGAGAACAGCAGTATAAGTGTGCTTACAGGCTCACTAGGTCAGTTTTCTGGGGAGGTGGGGGATGTTTGTTTTGTTTTGTTTGTGTTTTTAATGAGAAAATCTTATTTGCTGAAACCCAAACTTTCCAGAGGAGGAGACATATCAGTTTCAATTAACTTTTAGTCCAAACCAAGTCATTTAGAGAAAAATAGTGAACAGCTCCGTCATTGATTTAAATTCCTTTTCTGATGAAAAGTTAATCAAAAACTGAACACATTTAAATAGGCACACAGGACACCAAGATTCAAGAACTTATCTGAATCAGGCAGAGCAGAGGGTTGAACCTGAGCTTGTCACAACCCATGAGTAGGGTCTAGTTAATTCATGGTTTCATGGTTTTCATGGGAACCACAAAAAATGGCGTTATATGTGATCACAAGGAGTTATTGCATTGTCCATGGTTTCCCACAAAATCAACCAAACCCCCTTCCTCACCGGCATATTTTTCATATAATGAACTGTTGTAGAATGTCTTAGTGCTTATGGCAATACAAAGACAATGTGACAATCACTTCAGCCATAGATCACATGATTGAGAGTTACTATCTGTTAGTGATATAGTCAAAATGAAGGCACCAGTCAGTGAAGTGAAAACATTTCTGTTAAGATTAGCATTAATTTGTTTTTCGAGACTTTTTGTAGAATGCTACGTATAATAATAAATGATGATATGTCACAAATCATAGTGTATATAGTTTTATGTTTATAATATATTTAAATATAATTTGATTGATAACAATATGATAAATCATATGGTATAACTTACTTTCCATAAGAGTTTGCTATTAAATTATACAGCATATGCCTCTCCAGTAATCAGTGGCAAGGGGTGGGGCTGCCAGGAAATGCCCACGTAATCAGCTCTTCATGCCACAACCAAGATGCTAAAATTGCTTTGTCTCACCACAAGTTAAGTAGACCACTACTCATGAAATTACTGTAATCAAATGGTTACATGAGTGTTAGGTGCAGCTCTCTTGCCCTGTCACTAAAAATATTTGAAAGATCTTATGCTTGTTCTGATAGGGAAGGGGAAAATGAAATCTCAGAAGCTTTCATGCAAACCACTTCCTTGCCAGCTCTAGCAGTGCTTAGCGATGGTTTTATTGAACTCAGTCTTCTTCTGTGCACCATATGATACACAGTTGTTGTTTAAGTCACCAAAAAGTCCCTAGCAGTCAGGATGTTTTAAATGTGAGTAAGAATATGTTTCAAACTGATGAAACTGAAATGTAGGAAGGACTATGTATATTAATTTGTCCTTCGTGTCCAAGAAAAAATGTTGTTTCTTGTAAAAAACATAAAAAAACCATTCTTCAATTTTTTAAAAACAATTTTAATACCTTTCAGCAATATAAGCTGATATATGCCATATCTACATACGTTCCTTCACTAGTTAAAACATTTTTTTTTAAAAAAAACCATATTTTCATTTTGTAAAATTGTATGCTTTCCAAATCTTTCCTAGTCTTTGAATATCTACATTGCTGAATATTTCTCTTCAGATGTTAGCTTGCATTTTTCCAAGTATGTCTTCAGGTTGCTTATTGCTATAGTATGTGTGTTTTAGTAATATAAAGTAAGTAGGAAACAGAAATGTGAAAAGTACTTGCTGAAAAGATATCATTTTCCCTTGGTCCAAATTACATCAGTCATCAAGATAAAACAGTCAACAGAACAGCTGCATAGAGTCAGATCTTTTGTGTGAACTCTTTTCCCATTTTTTGATACAATAAATGGATTTTAGAACAAGATTCACATGGTTGCCAGAACTTTACTTTACCAGGAAATAACGTCTTCCTGGACAGCCTGAATTCCTTTCCACAAGTTGTGTGTACTTAAAAGGAGGAAATGGTGTCAATATTCCTATCCATATGTCACTAAATATCAAGAATTAACAGCTGATGTATTACATGTAGGGGTTAAGTGTATGTATGTGTTTAGGGAATTTGGCCTATTGTGTATGGATTGCTTCACAATGGTTTATAAAAGTATTTCTCTTCCTGGGCCAAATTTATATTCTATGAAAGAAGTTGATAACTGAGCAGTGAAGGTCTAGGTAAGGGGAGAGTAGGTAGGTGGACAGAACTTTTCAAAAAAGCTTTTTTAGAGAACAAAAATAAGTGGCTAGCACTCAGGATCTAGGGCATTAAACTCTTTTGAAAATCTGTCCAGAAATATCCCAGTGGAAGCTTCTGGATGCCGAGCACATTTTTGGCAACTAAGGTCCTATATCACCAGCAACTGTGAATCTGGTTATATACCACCATCAACTTTGGACAAGTAACACGGTGATACAGTAGGAAAGGTTATGGTTTACTGGACAGGTATATTGAAGAGAAGTGAAAGTGAGAAATTCAGGTCTGGGAATACAGTGGAAAGATTTCCTTTCTTTGTTTTATAATTATTATTACTAACTGCTCCTGGGCACTGCAAAAGGCTCAGTGATGCCATGGTAATAGGAGAGAGATAGGATCCAAGTAGTTTAATCTGTTTTCTTATGACTGAACCAGGTGGCAGAAGAAATCATTTGTCAGGTTGCAAACCAGCATTTTTCATTAGCCCTTCTTCTTCTGTCTTTGGTCTCAGGTTATTTGACTGTTCCCAACAGATTTGTTGGATACCTTTCTAGCCTTCTTATTATCCTTTGGCATAGGGAAGTTTACTTAGGAAAAACACATCTTTAACTCAGATAGTTTAAGGCTTTATATTCTATCAGTGGACTTTACCTTCTATCCTCCCTGTTTTTTTTAACTTGAAAGTAATGTATAACTTTTCAGATGTAAAGCATCAAGTTAAATCTTTTGTCTGTACCCTTAACATCAAAAGTTGGATACTGTCTACAAAATGTACATACAGAGCAACTACAATGCAATTATCTTAGATTTAGGAAAATTCATACAGATCCATGATTCAGTTGGGCTGAGGGCCTATCACGAGTGAGATCATCTCATGACTCATTTCACCTACCTACTCTCCCCTTACCTAGACCTTCACTGCTCAGTTATTAACTTCTTCCATAGGATATAAATTTGGCCCAGGAAGAGAAACACTTTTATAAACCATTGTGAAGCAATCCATACACAATAGGCCAAATTCCCTAAACACATACATACACTTAACTCCTACATGTAATACATCAGCTGTTAATTCTTGATATTTAGTAACATATGGATAGGAATATTATCACCATTTCCTCCTTTTAAGTACACACAACTTCTTGTGGAAAGGAATTCAGGCTGTCCAGGAAGACATTATTTCCTGGTAAAGTAGACTGTATGGTTTGGTAATGCATTTTAAAAAGACTTCAAAAAGCCAGATGGTCGTCTTTGCTAGGTCAATGTTATTCATTAATAAGTAGCCCAAAATATAGACTAAAAGCCAGTAAATAAAATCCAATTGTTTCATCATTGCACTATGCTAAGTAGAAACAAATAAATACAAACTTACCATTCATGTAATGTTTTCCCCAGAAGAGCTTCACAGTGCAGTAGTGCCAAATTCTGTAATGATGTAAACTGGATGGATGCAAAGCAGATGTAATTTCATCTGCTGATTGCAACTGAAAAGCTTTTAAAATTGGTTTGAAACACATTTCTGCCTAGAGACGTATTGAGAAATAAAGTTCAACAGAAGTTTAAGGAATATCATCATTTCCTTCCACCAGATCTTCTTTATAGCCGACTATCCAACTGCTTTGTCCAACCCTTTCCTAGGCCTTTCAAAGACAAACTCTTTCAGCATCTAATTCGAGTTTCTTGTCCTTATTTTCAAAGCCCTTCACAACTCTCATTGAAAACCTTACTGCCTCAGTCTATCTGTATATAACAGAAGGTTGTATGAAATATCTTCACATCACTTCATGGCGCTCAACACTCTCACCATTATGCACCGGATTTTTGTTTTTTGTCTCCTCATCAATATACTAGTGGAATGGAATGCATGATTTATGTTACGAAGATAGAGGCCTATCTTCTATAATGGAGCATTATGTGCTTATGAATTCAGTTAATAACAGATTAATTAAATAGACGGTGACTTAGTAATAATGTTAAAGACTTGAAAAATAAGCACTCATGTAACATGTTTAATTACAACTTATACATAATAGTGGGTACATCTACATGTGCCATTATGGGGCAGCAAAAAAATGCAGAGCTTATTGCTTTGCAGTTTATTGTTTTCAAGTTGTTTTGGGGCATGCATCTGCATATGTGTCCCCAGCGCAGCACACTGAGCCAGGTGGCAGCAGCCCTGGCTGGCAGGAGGCTCTGTGGGGAACAGGGTCAGCTTGTCAGCCCAGGGCTGCTTCACCTGGGCTCAGTGTGCTGTGAAGGGGCTGGCTGAGGCATGAGGATACCTTGGTGCAGGACTAGCTGGCAGGCAGCCATGGCACTGAAGCACCCTCGTGCCCCAGCCAGACAGTGTCTACACATGTGCTGGTGTGAACAAAAAAAACTCCACAGCAGGGTTGGACTTTATTTACAAGTCCAGCCCTGCTGTGGAGTTTATTAGTTTTGTGAGCCCTAATAGGGGCACATATGTAGACTGAGATATTTACTGCACAGTTAATTAGACAACTGTACAGTAAACATCTTGTATAGATGCATCTAGCAATTCTATTTTATAGTCATATTTAAATGCATTCCACAAAATTCTTAGATGCCTAATGTGTCTTATTCAGAAAGCCTGTATAACTCCTTAGGTACCCAAAAGCCTGTCTTATAACATGTTTCATGATGGTCAACATCCAATTTGTCAGAAGAAGTCTTCCATAAGGAAAAAAAATTCTTCTGGGATGATAGAAGCCCTAAGGCATTGAATTACCAGATACCACCCACATAGAGACTGGATTTTCTTTCAGCCCCATCATTAGAATATGAAATACTTGACTCCACATCTCACATGCACCATTGATGTTCCAACAACACCTCTGTCTTTTCATACTATACTACTGAATCATAGATTATTCATAATTAAAATTCATTTTCTTCTGCCCCACATGGCATCAGTAAGCCTGACTTCATACCCATTCTATCCCCAGACCTCATAGTAATCTTTTGGTGGATGTTACTGTCTATTTATACAAATGTACCCCTTTTATGAAATGGTTATATGCCTAGTGCTATGGACAGAATACACAGACTTGATTTCTGGATAATGAAAAGTAGTTATATGACATCGCAACTCTGATTAAATGTTACAATAAAAAAATTCAAGTAGCTTTTTACTAAGAATTTTGTTTTACTGAGGTCTGTACAAAGATGTCTGACATAGTATTTCTATATTTACAGCATATCTGCTATAGTCTGAATATGTCTTTTATTTCATTGTGAAAACTATAAGCAATGTACATATAAAATGTGCACATGATTAGCATATGCTCTCTTCAGAAGCATATTCCTTGGTATCATTTCTTTCCAAAGTCCTGAAGGTGGCAGCACATTCTCAGTTTTCAAAATCATAGTAAGAGTTACAACAAAGTATCTCAAAGTAACTTCTGGAAGTAAGGCATGTTTTCTACCAATTTGTAAATATTTTTGGTATGTCTACTAATGAAACTGAACCAGAAAAATTGAGCTTTGAAAGAAAAGATGTATTCTCACATTTCTGAAGTACTGAAAGTAAGACAATATGATGTTGAAAACATTATGAATGCTTTCTCATGTGGGAATGAGAATAGGCATGCCTACACATGCATTTATGCTGGCTTAAGTTTACTGTGCAGTAAGTGGGAATAGGACGGTGTCTGCAAGTGCAGGTGTTACAGCTCATTAAATTTGTGTGTGGACTGACCTGGGACTAAAGTTAGGCCCAAGTCAGTCCACACACACAATGTTACTGCATAGCAAGGTGTCTACACTTGCATTACTGTGCAGTAACTAATTGGGAATAAATTTGATACCTGCATAATGCAGGTATCAAATTTACACTCAAGTTGGCATAAATCACCATATTTCCTGTGCAGTACCAGTGTACATATGTAGATGTGTGCCTGGACTGTTCAGTAATTTTGGTTACTGTGCAGCAAATGCACACATATAGATGTGTCCAATGTGTATTAACAATAAGTATAAAGTTGTTGGTGAAGTTTTATTTTTCCTTTTTACTATAGGTGTGTATATATCTTTCAAATTTTGAGCACTTCATGGAGTATCTTCAGGATATGTAATGTCATTTCATGGTTCTCTTCCTTGCCTGTTTTAAATATGCTAGAAACAGGACTGCTTGCCCAGCAAGGGATTACCAATACTTCCCTGGAAATATATGCAGAATTTAGACATGCAATACACAGCTCTGAAACACAGCTTATAAACTGTGCAATACACAGGTCTATAAACATCTTACAGGCTAGTTCTTTTCTGATTTGCAATCTTTGTTATTGTGACCACTGTTTAAATACACCTCTTGCTAATTCTGCTTCAGCCATTAAGGCAGGAGATATGTAGTAGCCAGAATTCAAAGTGTGCTATGCCCCATGTTCTGTTTTGTAAAACCCACGCTATGAATTCTTTTCAAAATGCCACAAGAGAGTATTTACCACTAATCATTTCTGTTACTGAGAAAACAGATTCATTTATAAAAAGGGAAACTAACCAAATACTGATACAAATACTGAAAAAAATACAGGGGAAATTCCACTGTTTTGCTTTAATACTATATTGCTGGATATTCCAGGCATCCAGAGTCTTACATGAATAGTTTTAAAGCTAAGAAGAAAGGCTATGAATTCAAAAGTTGTTTATTAAAAATTTTATTATTATGTGTATTTTTTTATTATTTATTTATTATTAAAAGTGTATGATTTATGTGCTGTAGGACTTTCTGTTTTCATTGATCGCAACAAAGATATAAACATCATTTTCATGTTAATTTCCTAATCTAATTTAGATCATTATTAAGCATTATTAAGGTAAATAAATTAAGGAAGTCACTTTAAAAGCCTGGAATCCTCAGTGCTACATCTAGATCAGTGGTTCCTAAGCATTTTAGACTTGAGGCACACTTATTAGACATTAAGTATCTCTCAGAAAATGCTAGCTTTTAGTTTTCACTCTTTTTTCAACTATAGAAAAATAGAGCAGTTTTTCTGTTGCAAAGAACACAGAAAAAAACACTAGGTCAGAATTTTTTTTAAGACCATGGATTTCTATTTGAAATCTCTGGGTTTACTTGTGAATCATGTCTGCACACCTAACAGTGCCACTACTGCATGGTCTCCAGGGGCACCCTTGAGAGGATTTCAAGGCATTCCAGGATGCCACAGTACTGTGGTTGAGAATCTCTGAGCTAGATAATCTAGATGCGAATCCTTCTCAACTCATTTTTTTGCAAGAAAATGTATCCATGTATCCCTAAATCATCCCTGTATTCCCTTTCCACATATTTTTAAGGAAACGAGCAAAGGAATGGTTGAACATTTAAGATTCAATTTTGAAAATATGATTAAATTTGGGAAAAGTTTCTGAGTCCCAGAAAGTGGCAGATGTAACTGTTACTCAATAAAGCTGCGATCAGGAAACTATGGCCCCTGGAATACATTATACTTAAGACATCATTAACCAATTATCATGTCTTAAAGTTTTACCCAGTCACATGTTAACACAATTAGTTGCATGCTAAACATGGAAAAGTTATTTAGTTATTCACAAAGCTGTTACAGAAAAATGCATCTGGGAGCCTCATCAACTCTCAGGGTGCGTGGCACACCCCTATGGCTAGGAGCTGGATTAAGTGACAGAGCTCCCAGCCACAGGAGGGCATGGTGTTCCTCAGAACCTGAGAGACCCATCAGCCGACAAGACTCTTAGATGTGAGAGCCTACTACTTGCCAGTGCAGGGGGAGCCTGGGATCATGATCCTCAGCTCCCCCTGCAGCAGCAATAAGGCATGATGGGATATGTTGCTTGATTCCCATGCTCATGCCTCTTGCCATGCACATGTGAGGACAGCACATTAGATCCCACCACACCTTCACTTGCACATCTGCCAGGGGCCTATATATTAATTACCATTAGTCTTAGAAAATACTGAGGGGCCAGAAGCGTGGATAGATTCCAATCTTCACCTTGCTTCAAGGGTAATACACAGCTACATGTTTGGGGGACATTTGGCAAGGATTTTCATCAGTGGTAAAAGGCTAAAGTAAAAACACAGTAAAAAAGTAGACAAAGGTTCTAAATAAAAAACTGAATTACAAATGGAAATAAACAATGCTTTGACTTGCTCTCATGATGTCTTCATGGTAAAATTGGGGAGCTGTGGCCTCAACAATCTTATGGTCCAATGGCTGGGGAACTGGCTCCATGGTCGGACCCAAAGACGGATTGTTGATGGAACTGAGTCAACATGGTGCATAGTGACCAGTCATGTCCCCCAGGGTTCAGTTCTTGGACCAGTACTCTTTAATATATTCATAAAACATCTGGATTCGGGTGTCAGAAGTGAACTGGCTAAGTTTGCAGATGACACCAAATTATGGGGAAGCACGGTCACTCTAGAGGATAGACTGGGGATTCAGGCCAAACTGGACAGGCTTGTAAGGTGGATGGATCAAAAGCTGATAACATTCAACACTGAGATATGCAAGGTGCTCCACCTCAGGAGAAAGAACCCACATCATACCTATAGGCTTGGCAGTGCTCCACTCACTAGCACCATGACTGAAAGACACTTGGGGGTCATGATTGACCACAAGATGAACATGAGCCACCAATGTGATGCCACAGCCAGCAAAGAAAATAAAATCCTGGCTTGCATCTACTGATGCATCTCAAACAGGACCCAAGATGTCATGCTCCTGCTTTACTTAGCCTTGGTGAGGCTGCACCTAGAGTACTTCATCCAGTTCTGGGCTCCATACTTTTAAAAGGACATGGAGAAGCTTGAGAGGGTCCAGAGGAGAGCCACGCACATGATTAGAGGTCAAGAGAGCAGGCCTTAGGAGGAAAGGCTGAAAGGCATGGGACTCTTCAGCCTGAAGAAGCATAGGCTCGGGGGGACTTGATGGCAGCCTATAAGTACATATGGGGTGTGCATCAGGAACTGGGAGAACATATGTTCACCAGGGTACCCCGAGGGAAGACAAGGTCAAATGGTCATAAACTGCTGGAAGACCACTTTAGATTGGACATAAGAAAAAAATTCTTTACTGTCCAAGTCTCCAGAGTCTGTAATAGACTCCCCCCAGAATTGGTGCAAGCACCTATTCTGGACACGTTCAAGATGCATTTGAATGATTATTTTGCTGGGGTCATCTGAGCCCAGCTGACTTCCTGCCCTTTGGGCAGGGGGCTAGACCCAATGATCTTGCAAGGTCCCTTCCAGCGCTAATGTGTATGAAATCTATGAAACAGATATCTCTTCTTTGTGTTGTAAAGTACCAGCTTCCCTTTTCTGTGGCAGGTCTTTGAATGGGTGCCTTTCCAACTCCCTCCTCCCCATACCACAAAAAAAAAAGAAGTTCTAGTTGCATCTAAATGCTGTTGGATTCCTAAACACTTTTCAGTCTGGCTTTCACACTGACTTTTCACAACAGAGATTGCACTTACAGCTTTGTTGATTCTCTTCACCTGGAGATCAAGAGGAGAAATTGTACCTTGCTGATTTCATTAGGTCTTTCAGTGGCCTTTGAGATAGTTGACCCTGAGGTGCTGATAAAGCATTTTTATGATCGAGTGGGTATTTGTGGGATGCTCTAAATTACTTCTATTATTGAGTATATAAATGGGGAGAGTGTCCCTTTACAACCAATTTAGGAGATGGACTTTCCATTTTCAAGGGAAATTATGCTCGTAATTCAGGGAAGTAGTTTGAAAATTGTACTGTGCTTAATTACTTATTTCTGTTAAGTAAAATCATATTCTTGCTCAGATGAATCATATTATTAATCTGGAAATAATGACAGTAGGAACATATGAGGACACATGGAACATATGGAACATAAATATTATGAATTGAAATCTGTGTCTATAAGTAATGTTTATAGCTACTTATTCTTATCATTTTATATATATATATATATACACACACTAATTATGCTTAGGAGCATAAATTCCCTATATATATCATCTGATTACTATATCTTAGCTTCATATCTGCTTACTATATCTTAGCTTCATTTATATTACATTATTTTTAGGGCAGGGACACTCTATACATTGTATTGCATCTACTATAACTACTACCAGTCTGGCCAGGATAGTCTCATTTTGAAAAAGGATAGTCTCATCCCAGAGAAAGTTTAATAATGAGGTACTTGCCTTAGTTTACAATTCTCATTCCAGAAATATGCTTACTCCTGCACTACGATGCCAGGCCAGGCCAGGCCTACTCCTGAGCTGGAAGGGGTGGAATAGTACTGCACTCAGACCAATGAACTCAGATAAGAGACACGGCCTTTCAGCACATGCTTTTTCCACATTAAGCCAACTACATTGAACCAGGGCCACTATGTCTTGTTCATGTAAGCCTCCAAATTAGAAGAAGCATGACTGCAGTACTGTCAAGGTTGATGCTCCCATATTTTCAGTAGTCTTAGTAACAGGTCTCCTATCTTGACTGGGACCTATGATGCCTCTGTAACATTAGTATTAATGTTAATTGGTGAAGATAATACTGTATAAAGTGCTATATTACATGTATTATCATACTGTATTGATGGATTGCTGTAGATGATATGTTTTGTGACTAGAAATTACCTGAAGATATACAAACCTGATTTTGCTGCCTTTGTTCACGTGAAAATTCTCTTTATTTTGGGACTGTTCACATAAGGAAGGACTGAAGGATCACATATCATGGGAGAAAACAGAATATTCAGAGAGCCGGATTCTCTGATTCAAACAAGCTGCCTGAGCAAAAGATCAATATGTGTTTGTAAGGAGAGGGAGACATGAAGGGGCTTTATGCTTTTGCCTTGGCTCTGTTCTGCAGGTGTCTGGGAAGGCTAATTCTCCTGCGCTGCAACTTAGAGTGGTCTCATTCTATGCTGAGCTCGGCTGCCTTTGGGACAGATGCCCTAACCACAGTGCATTTTTCCTAGGAAAATCCCCTACACAGTGCAGTCAGCAACCATTCCTTGAAAAATATACAGCTGTTCAAGATTTTTGTTTTGATTAAATGTCTGACTTTCACAGAATACTGAGGAATGACAACTCACAACTTTATGGAAATTACTTGGTTTTAATGGAACTTTTGTTGAGAAGATTTCTCAGTTCCAGGATGGATATGGTCAAAAATCTGTTACATAAACATAACATTTTTCTAATTATCATCCTTCTGACAATAATCTGTTCTCAGGAAACTGAGATGCACCCCTTGGCTCCTGCTATAATTACATTTTCCTTATCTTCCCTTGAAAGGCGTTTGCTGTAATGGTTCCTAGAGTAGGAATAGATTATGGATTTTTCCTACTTATTCAGCCTTGGCATTTTTTTCCTTCTCAAATTTGCCTCCAGTGCAGCAGACACTCCCCATTCAGCTTCAGGGAATGGCTTGAAGGGTTTTTTGTTTAACAGCTGCTACATGCTTGTGGACAAAATGCCTGGTAGGAGTAATGTAGAGAGACAAGATGACCGTTCAATAGTAGGAGACTTAGAACCTGCCCACCTTCTTAGAGGGTGCATCTCCATGTGCATTAAAGCATCTTTTCTAATCAGCATTTAATTTATTTCCTCCAATGTGAGATACTAAATTAATAAGTATTAGGCTGCACTAATGTGCAGTAGCTCATTTGCATGCTTTTTAGTGACTATTAATGTGCAGTAGATTATTTTATTGCGCATCAGCATAATTTAATAGTTTTTACGTGACACATTAAGGTGCAGTAAAATAGTCTACTGCACATTAAAGCACACGTGTAGATGTTCCCAGAGAACAGTAACAGTCTGACCCCAGATTTCATTTGAATACAGTTCTTTGTAGAGCAATGTGGTACCATGGAGCAAAGGTGTTAGTTTAAAATATTTACAATTAGAAATTAGTTATGGTTGAGCCTCAGAAAATTCTGAGATGTAGTTGGGAGAGCAATCAAAATGTTCTATCTTAAGCACTTGTGGGTACATCTACATGCTCATTAATGTGCAATAGTTCCTGTGCATTTAATTTAGTACTTGTATAATCAAGTAATAAATAAATATGCAATAGTGTCAACAAATGCCTTTTTAGTGACACTATTGTACAGTAACCTAATACTGTATAGTAGTGTATTAACACTGCTTGTGCTGTGACTCTCTACTGTTCAGTATAATTAGGTCGCTGCACATTTAGCGTTTCAAGTAGATGCACCCTCTGTCAGGAAAACTAAGTTTCAAATGTAAAAAAAAATGTCTTTTTGGCACAGATTACCTTATTTTCTCATATACCACACCCTCACAAATAAGTCATACACCTTGCTTTTGGTAAGCAGACTGAATTAAGAAAATACTCTTTTGCAACATAATATGAAATAGACATGTGACTTCAACACTACATCTCCTCTGGATCCACACTTGGGCACTTAACTACCACTTCAAATATCTATGTAAAAAATATAGACCTCTAAATTCCTATTCAGCTGCTATCTAACTCTGGAACCACTTAAAAGTACTTAAATACTTAACTTTTCAACATTAACACTCCTTAGGGAACTTAAAGTTCTACTTCCAGGTAGGCTGAGAAGGATGCAAGTTTTGACAATGCTGAATAGTTCAGTGCCTTTGTCATAATTAAGCTTTGGCAGGATTCACAAAATAGGTGTTTGTCCATGTTTCTCACCTGTGGAGCTTAATCAGGTATGCCTGCTACAAGCAAGCCTGACAGATCAGGCTCTGAGCATGTAGTGATGATTGCTCTTTAATCCAAAAGCTCAGTGGTTGGAACATAACTCCAGTATGAGAAAGGCCTATTTTAATCCCCTCTCATCTTGAAAATATTTGGGCCAAGGTTCTTACTGCTCTGGATAATGTACTACTCATTAATATATTGGGATCCTAAGATGTGAAGGGGTCCAGGGGCTCTCTTTTCCTGCTGCTGAAGCTGTTTCACTTTACATGCAATAATTAAATATTTATTGGGCCTAACAGAGCAAATGTGAGCATGATACAGCTCTAGAGGTTTTGTATCCTAGTGGTTAGGGCACTAATTTTAGTTATTTTCCCCTTCCCAGCTGCATACTGCAACTTATATAGAAGCAAGTGGCTCTAGAATCACACTAACTTTTGCACCCTATGTCTTTCTCTTTCGCCTAATGAATATTAAATTGTTCCATATAAAGCAGAGTATTTTCAAAAGGAGAGACTGACAACTCCTCCCTGCTGAATATATGAAGTCACTTAAACAAAGGCACTCTGTTAGAAAGTGCAGGTTTGACTCCTGAATCATAGGACCAAATTAAAGCCTGGGAGCATCTATACATATGCTCCAGGGTGGAGATGGGGACACTTTCATTAGAGTGGCTCTGAGAACTGCTCTAATGAAAGCACCTGCAGCATCCCATGTATTCAATGTCCCACACACCAAAATGGCAGAGGGGGCACTTGAACTACGGCTAGTCTGACAAGCTTTAGTTAAAGCACTCCACCATCTTTTAAAACATGAGGATGATGCATAGACATGACACAAAGCCTGCCGGAGTGCATTAATTAACACACAATTTAGTCTGCTCTTAGGCGTGCTAATTAGCATGCATCAGAGTAGATGTCCAGCATGTGTATAGGTGCCCTGGTTTCCCATATGTTGAGTATGTATTCTAACCACTGAGCTATCAAATACAAGGTAGCTGTTCCTACCCCTCCAATGGCTCTTTAAAAATCAGGAATAACCCCTTCCTTTGTTTTTTGAAAGAGAGAGGTTAGGAACCTAATTCTAGGAAAAAGATTCATGCCTAGCAGTCCTGACCAAAGAGAGGTGTCTCCTTTCAGGAACTTAAGTCCAAGAATTATCTGAAAAGTTGTGCTCACAGCATGTTCAGGGTTGAGACATACAAAGAGAGACATGAATTCCACTCTATAAAGGGAATTTCTTAAGAGATAACACAAAGCATTAACAATCAGTGGGTTAGTTACCTTGCTCAGTAGTCCCAAGATTATTGATCAGACTGTCTTTAGGCTCTATGGGACAGGGTATCACCTCAGGGCATGTCTACACAAGCAATTAATGCTATTGAATTTACTCTGGCACAATTTGCACAGGAGTAAACTAATCCAAGTGCAGTGTCTGAATGTGCATGAAATCTCCTATGACAATCATGCACCGGGAACATGCAGCTTCAGCCAGTTCCCTGGTGAATTCCTGGTTGAGCTCTTGATCCTAATTAGGAGGTCTGTAGTGGACTCCCACCATTGTGTCCCCTGTGCCATGTTCACCAAGGATTTAAACCCAGAGAGTCTCCAGCTGGCCACTCTGGGTGCCAATGTCAGCCCTCGCCCCTTTTGTTCACATTATCTCTTCTGTACAAGGTATATCCATCTATATCTGTGGCCCAGTCATATGTGGAGTCCCGCCAGGTCTCCATTATCCCTATAAGTTCATAGTCATTCTTGTTTAGCAGGAGGACCAGTTCCCCCTGTTTATTCCACAAGCTCCTAGCATTGGTGTACAGACATGTAAGTGTCCCAAGAGTTGCTGAAGAGCAACTCTTCAGGAACGCACCTCTTGGGAGGACAAGGACCAACAGTCACAAACTAACAGGGAAGATTTAGACTGCACATAAGGAAGAACTTCTTCTCTGGAAGGGTACCTAGAACCTGGAACACACTCCTGGCAGAGGTGGTATGGTCACCATCCTAGGAGGTGTTCAAGCGGAGGCTGGATAACCACCTCATTGAGCTAGTTTGAGCTCATTAACCTCCTGCCTATGGCACAGGACCATACTTGATGATCTTCCAGGTCCCTTCTGATCCATTGATTCTATGATTGTATGTTCTAACTTTTAGTAGGGTACAGTAATCCTTGCTACAATCTAAATAAAACACAGGCTAAGTGTCCCAAGCAACAAGGCACTTAATTTAATATGCCCTTGGTAAGCTTTTGCAACTTAATGATGAGCTTAGCTTTTGTTAATATTGTTAATGAAGTTTTCAGAGGTGGAAAGGTGGTTTGGGGCTTAAAATATAGACCTCTAAACTCCTGTGGTTTAGAGGTTTAAAATATAGACCTCTAAACTCCTGTTCAGCTGCTACCTAACTCTGGAACCACGGCTGTGGTAACTGCAGACTTTTTGGCCTACACCAGAAAGGGGTGGGATTTAAGGCACAACCCCACCCTTCAGCATTTCCATTTGGCTACCTCAGGTGCACTACTTAGGGAGCCTAACATGGATGCTGTGAATTCCATTAAATGACTGAGTCTGGGCATTGCAATGCTTATGTCCCCTTTTGTGGATCTAACTCTTAGGGTACTTTAGGCACCTCTGTCCAACATTTGGCATCACTGGGCACATCCACACATGAGTCTTTCATGGATTTTATAGATTTTTAGGGTTGGAAGGATCCTTAGTAGATCAAATTCAACCCCCTGTCCTGGGCCAGCTAGGTGCTTGTCTAGTCTTTTAAAAACCTCCAATGTAGTGGACAGCACCACCTTCCTGGGAAGCCCATTCCAGATTTTGGCAACCCTCACCATAAAGAAAACGTTCCTAATGTCTAATCTATATCTGCTCTCTGTCAGTTTATGACTGTTGTTCCTTGTAACCCCAATGGCTGCCCTGGTAAACAAAGTGTTCCCTATTCCTTGATGCACATTAGATTAATCTAATGCACAGTAAAGCATCACTGTCTGCACATGTGTGGGACTTACTGTGCAGTAAATTATACTAAGGCGCCAATTACTAGTACCAGGAAATATTGATACTAGATTAATGGCGCATTTGCTTCTGCACAGTAGTGCTTGTGTAGACACTGACTGGGAGCAATTGGTTTCTGATCAGCCCAGGCAGTTGGTGGCTTATTGCTTGTTCTTGGCTAAGTCCTGATACAGGCAGGGGGAGCTTTGCTGGCTGCAGGGGCAGCTGTCTCCCTGCCATGTGGGGATTGGGACCCATCCTGATCCCTACATATCTGGGAGAGCTGTCTGAACAGCCAGGACTGCTGCATCCCAGATGCTTGGAGATCAGCAGCCAGGACTGCTGTGGGACCCAATCTCCATGTGGCTGGGATGCAAGTGCCCTGCTACTAGGACAGCTCTCCCAGCCGCATGTAAATTGGGACCAGTCCCCATGCTCACTGCCAGAAGGTCGGCAGGGCAGGGCAGGAGCAGTCCTCAAATTAACTGCTCCCACCAGGCGCAAATTTGATCCTGATAGGCTCACGTTCACATGTGTGCAGGGGCGCAGTTTAATGCGACTGAATTGTCTGCGAGGAAAATTCAAGTACATTAATTTCACATGCAGACACACCCCCTAAGATCCTCAAACCATACTGAACTGCCTTTCTTACAGCAAGTCTACCAAGTAAGAATCGGTAAATTAACCTGCATAGCGCTCCATGCTATATGGCTAGACTGCTTCTGGTACTACAGCTAAGCCATTTACAGCTAGCTCCACACCACAGGGCTCAGTGTAATCATATATTTAGGCTCTTAGGGCAGCTATACACATGCAGGGAGGCTGCTCTGATGCGCTGTAATTACAGTGCATTGGAGCAGATTCAATTGAGTCTGCTGGAGCACAATAATTACTGTGCCTCAGCAGACTCCAGCATCGTATGTATCAGTGTCACCACACTGAAAAATGATAGCGGGGCACTTTAACTAAAGCTCATTCAATGAGCTTTAGTTAAGCACCTCTGCCACCATTTCACAAGCATGGGGATGCTGATACACATGACACACCAGGTACTTTAATTATAGCAGCTTTTGAAGGAGTTTTAGTTTAATGCACCAGAAAGACTTTTAAAGTATCTGGAAATCTCACCGTGCAAACAGTCACACAGTTGCAGTGCAAGAAAGGGCAAAAAAATGTGGTGTGTACAGAGGCCCTAAGTAGTAGGAAAACTAGGAAGTAGGCATTGCAATATGAAAGGTCTCTCAAAACATAGTGGGGCTTCTCCTCCCTCCTCTGTGAAAGGGGGCTAACTCCAAGAGAAAGTTCATGGCTGAGAACTTTGAGCAGAGATAGTTGCCTCATTTTACCCAACTGAGAGGCAGGAGGACCCTAACATAGGGGGTTGAAATAGTCAGCATTCAAGATAAGTCTACACTGTGATTATATGTCCCAGCTACCCTGCATACTGCAAACAAGCTAGCTAGAGTAGCAGGTTGGAACTAATTACAAGTTGGAAAAACTACCCAAAAACAAACATATACTGGCTTGTGTCTGCTGCTGTAACTAGTTTGCTCCAGTAACAGTTAGCTAGTTTAAAACTGTCTTGGGTATGTCCATGCAACACTGCTGTCCCTGTGCCTGAAGTGCAGATATATGCTGAATCCCTTTGTGGGTCTAACTGTGGACACCTAATTCAACTTTAATTAGTATACTAAGTGTTAGGAAGACTAGAAAATAGGCATTGCAATATGTATACTCTTTTGAAGCTCTAATTCTTGGATGCTATAGTGATAAGTACCACACAAAAGCCCACAAGGTACTTAATTTTGTCTTCAGTGTACAGCAGGAGTCGGTGATGTTTTCCAGTGGTAGTCCAGAATGATAGTCTGAACATGTCTATATGTGCAAATATTCTGGGGTGTAAGTTACTCTAAAGTATAAACACCCCAGTCAGGCAGCTACGTATGCAGGGAAAAGGAAGCAGATTTGCCGCTCATGGCAGCAATCTGCTCCTGTGCCCTTAGGCTCTGCAATGACCACCTATTGCTGCCAGGGTGATCGAGGCATGGGACTTGGAGAGAGCTTTAGGGTCATTTTGAGTTTTTCTGATAGGATTCCAAAACAGAGCTGGTCCTAGGGATAGGCAACATGGGTGGCAGCCCAGGGCACCAGAGTCATGGGAGTACCAAACACATCCACACATGCACACATATGTTGCATGAAGATAGAGAGCTGGAGATGTCACAACTCGAGAACCAGCAGGAACTGGGAGAAGACAGGAGGAAGCCACACTTCCATAGGAGCTGCTTGATGCAGCTGGAATGTCATCAAAAGTGGAAGGAATGAACAAGACACCCAGATGACAACAAGAGTGGAGGCGTGACATGAAAAGATAAGGAGGGAGCAGACTGGAAGACAGGAAACAGGGAAGAATTGGCTGTCAGCTGCAGAGAGGAATTGGCTGTTGGCTCATTAGAGAAGATGGGAGATAGTGTCTATCTGGAAGTTAGAATTAAAAAAAAAATCTACCAGAATACAGTCCCAGAATCAGTGCAACATTGAGGAACTGAGGAACAGCTGGGGAGAGGTGGCAGAGACGTACACTAGCAAGTCAATTTTTCTTAAACCCCTGCTTTACAAAAAATCAGGTTGGGTGAAAGCTACATTGTAAAAGAGAAAAACCTGAAAGACACAACAAGCACTGCTCCATTTAAAGTACTTAAAGGGGAAGTCACCTGGTTTTTTGGGACATTCATATTTTAGAAGAAAAGACAAAACCTTATTTGTGTTTATGTTGCTTGAGTTCATGTTTAATAGTTAAAGATTATAAGAGATATAATACTTACCTCTACTGGAGAAGGCATCAATCAGTTGCTTGGGAAACAGGTTTCTGTCAATCCAGCTAGCTCAAGAGATGCTGAGACCTAAGAATCAAGATGTAAAAACTAGAAAGATACCTAATAAATTAATCCTAGCTCAAAGAACACCTTGTGAGTTTTTATTTTCTGATTTAAAAGAAAAATAAGTAAAACAAATAAATAAATATCTCTTTTTATGAGAAAAGGTCAAAACCTCAATAGTATAGATCGATACTTCATTGCTTAGTGGTGTTTAAGTTACATCCTCCCAAACAAACCTTTTTTACAAGATGTGGCAGACAGGACTTGGGGTCACCAATGAAAGAAGGAAACAAGAAATAATCAGGTTATTTGGGACCTAATCTAGTCAACTGCAGTTTATATAGGAGCACTCCATGTACTCCATAAGATTAGAGTGAATACCCCACACCTGCATACATGTGTGAGCAGCCTGCAGTTGCAGCAGTGCTGTCCCCTGCCCTGTCTTGCCCTGCCTCTGCTGATCCTTGCCCCAGACCAGCCTAGCCCACCTCCAGCTGCTTCTCTGGAGGAGCCAGTTCAGACATGTGAAGATGGGGTGGTGCCTGGTCCAGTTCACCCATCTTGCTTCCACACAGCAGCAGTGATCCCTGCCTGACTGCCTGCTTGGTGCACCATGCTGCTCTGCCTCACCAACCAGACTCTCGCTCTCTCTCACACACACACACACACACACACACACTCACCAACCAGACTCTCTCTCTCTCTCTCTCTCTCTCTCTCTCTCTCTCTCTCTCTCTCTCTCTCACACACACACACACACACACACACAGACTCCTGTTTCCTAAACATATGATTTGGGTTTTTTGTTTTTAGACAGCCTCACATTTAGTTGAATTAAAACACAATATTACTCTCTCTGGATGGCTACCTTATCCTTGTCAGTATCTGCCACTCCACCAATCTTTGTCAAATGTCATCAATATTATAACTTACCTACCTACAGCCGATAAGAAACCATTGAGCCTAACATCAACTCCTGTGGATTCCCATTATAACATCTCTGCTTGATGATGTTTCTCCATTGACAATTACTTTTTGAGATCTGTCATTGAGTTCTGAATCTATTTAACATGATTTTTTACATAAACTGGCTTTCTAAATATATCTGCACAAATTACCTTTTGCAATCAAATGTGTAATCTCAACAAAAAATGGCATTTTTTGGGGGGGACAGGCCACAAGTTCTATGATATTGTGTTGACTAGTATTAATTACTTTTTCCAATCTTTATTTTAACCAATGAATTCTATAATTTGTTTTCTAGTATTTTGCTGAAGGTTGATGGGCTAGCTGTCATATAAATGTTTATCATCTTGTTCGCCTGTTTGAATATTGGCAGATCAGCACTCTTATCTTCTGGAATGTCCTTGATAGTCTAAAACTTATTAAAAATGAACATGGGTGCGCCAGAAATCTCTTCATTTAATTTTTTGAGGACTCTTGGGTACAAGTAATCTACATCTGATTATTTAAAATTTTCATTACTCATTGAACTTCTTAATATCCTCAGTTACATCAAGAATTAAAAACTGCTTCCTTGTCCTCATGTGATACAAATATACCACTCTTCTTTCCAAACACAATAGAAATATATATGTCTTATCTTCCCTTCTCAGCTTCCTACATTTTGTATCTTCTAAATTTTATTGATCATTATGTTCCCTTTTTCCTATTTGTTATATATTCTTTCTCACTGATGGTCATTGCCTTCACAACCAGGATAGACTGTTACAAAAAATTGTGTTGTCTAGCTGATTCAGTAGTCCATAAAAGACATCTACCAGTATCCTTCCTAAGGGCTGTGTTAGTTAATAAATTGATCAATGTTCATTGAAGATTCAAGAAACAGAAAATGGAGTCCTTATTGTTAAGTCTAAGCTGACCATGCCTCTTTGATTCACTTCATCCTCCTTAAATATAATGTTATTCTTATACAGAGTAAGTTATTTAGCATCCCAGTCAAGGAGGTTAATTATTCCACCAGGTTTCGATAAGGACAATTACATAAAATTTCTTCTGATGAATGAGAATTGCTGGTTCCTCTTATTATCCAGATACCTAACACAGATATCTATTTCTTTCTCATTCTTGGCCATTTCGGTTCAATTCAGTCAGAGTACATTGAATTTGAGAATGTATTACGTAAATGTAACATTTATTCTATTGAGACACATTCTATGCATTGTTAATTAAGCACTGTTCACTATGGTAATGGGAGTCTCTCACTGAGGTTAGCTTCCCTACCTGGAAGATATAGGCCATTCTGTTTGTACAGCCTGCATTCTTCCTGGAATATGGCCCACAGTTTCCTAAAACCTGCATAACTGTATTTATTTTTCAATAATTTCCTCCTTCTGTCTTCTGCCTTCTCTTCTTAGGTCTAGGGCTCAATCCAGTGCATAGGGTCTAGTATGGCCTATGGACAAATCCCACACCAGTTAGCCGGTCTACAAAGCCAAAAGGTTGGACTTCACAGGCTCATTCAGACATGAAAGCATGTGCGCTTGCAGCAGCCCAAATAGAAGTGCTGCAAATTTGAGCCTGGGCTTTTTTGCCTCAGTGCACAAGCTCAGACATGCTCTTTGTTGTGGAGCAAATTGTGCCACTTGGGGAAAAATAACACTGCCTGGCTCCTCCTGGATTTGCAGCTGGGGGAGCTAGAGCCCAGTACCAGCACCTGTGCTCTCCCCAGTGGTATAAAAAGCTGCCATGTCCTGATCCCATCAGTTCAAAAAGTTGCCCTGAAAAGTAGCTCAGGGCTACTTGCTCTCAGGAGCTTCTGGTGCCCAACCAATTGGTACCTGGGGATACTACCCCTTGTGCCAGCTGGACTGCTGAAGCAGCCCTGAGAGTTCCCTGCCCTTTACGCACTGCAGCAGTCCGGCAGTGGGGGCTGCTGCCTGGCTGTGACCTGCTGTGCACCTGCCAGACCCAGATTCATAGATTTCTAGAGTCAGAAGGGACCTGGTAAACCATCAAGTCCAATCCACTGCTCCGGGCAGGAAAAAGTGCTAGATTTAAGTAACCCCAGCCAGATGCTTGTCTAATCTCTTCTTGAACACCTCCAAGGTAGGGGAAAACACCACCTCCCTTGGAAGCCTGTTCCATATTTTGGCAAACCTCACCATAAATAATTCCTTCCTTATGTTCAATCTAAATCTAGCCTCCTTTGTGGCCATTATTTCCAGTAACCCTGAAGGATGCCCTGGAAACAGTGTCCCCTATTCCCTGCTGACCCCCCATGATGAGTTTGTAGGCAGCCACAAGATGGCCTCTCAGCCTTCTCTTGCAGAGGCTGAAGAGATTCAAGTCCCTCAATTGTCTTCATATGGTCTTACCTGCAGGCCCTCAGCTATACAATTAGCCCTCCTCTGAACCCTCTCAAGAGTATCCACATCTCTCTTGAAGTGTGGCACCCAAAACTGGATGCAGTATTCCATCTGTGGCCTCAGCAGTGCCACATAGAAGGGAATTATCATTTCCTTAGGACTGCTCGTGATGCTCCTGCTGATGTAAGAAAGAGTGTGGTAGCCTTGCTTATTACCTCATCACACTAGCAACTCACGTTCATTTTTGCATCAACCAGGACTCTGAGATCTCTTTCCACTGCTGTGGTGCTCAGAATGGTACCCCCCAGTCTATTGGTGTGTTGAAGATCCTTTCTCCCCAGGTGCAGCACCTTGCACTTATCCTTGTTAAATTGCATCCTATTCTGATCTGCCCAGTTCCCCAGTCTGTCCAGATCTGCCTGAATTCAGTCCCTGCCCTCCAGTGTGTTTACTATACCCTATAGTTTAGTGTCATCTGCAAATTTGGACAAGGTACTTTTAACACCATCAAAATTGCTGCTGAAGATATTAAACAGTACTGGTCTAAGGACAGAAGCTTGAAGGACAACATTGCCCACATCCCTCCAGGGAAAAACAGATCCATCCACCAGCACTTTCTGGATGCATCCCATAAGCCAGTTTTTCATCCACCTTACTGTGAAAAAATCCACATCACGGCTACTCAGTTTGCTCGTAAAAATTGGGTGTGACACTGAGTCAAAAGCCTTTTTAAAATTCAGGTAACTAATATCTACTTCCACTCCTGCATCTAACCGCTTTGTGACCTGGTCATAAAAAGAGACCAGGTTAGTCAGACAGGATCTGTCTGCTATAAACCCATGCTAGTTGCCCCTTAACATTGTGTTACCTGCTGGCCCTCTACAAATGTGATCCTTCATGATTTTTTTCTAAGGTCTTGCTGGATGGGGACTGCACAGCCAGTAAAGGCATCTGCCTCTCTGGGCCAGCTGCCAGTGAGTGGTGGATGTAGAGTTGGCCTCTGTGCAGCAGTGCTTCTATGTGTGTCCCCTGCCCGGCCATCTGAGCAACTATCATCACACCTAGAAGATGTTCTAGGTGTGGTGGCCTGCTTTGAGCTGTCAAACCGTGTCCTCCTGGCCCCATTTGGGCAGGAGGTCATCCACAGTTAGCTGGGTCCAAGGTGCCAGCTCTCAGCAAGCAGGGTTCTGCCACTGGCCTCCCAAGCAGGAATTCTGGGGTTCCCTATTGGAAAACTGAAAAATCCCTGATAAAAAAAATCCCAAAGTCACTCTGTAAAATACCCCAAAATCCAGATTCCTCTACAATTAAAACAAAGGACTATTATAAAGAGAGAAAGAGAGTGAGACAGAGACAGTGATCAGTTGGACAAACTTTTATTGGTATACTTACAGTGTTAAAGCAATGTGGAAGCCTACCAGTGTCTCTATCATAATAATAAAGTGAACTCTAAATGCATGTATTCATTAATTCATGAAACATGAATATATATTTTGCTGCCCTCCCACAGGGGTTATGGGCTCCCAATATGGGCTGCAGCTCCACACAGTGGTTATGGTCCCACAACAGGGGCTATGGCCCCCACACAGGGGCTATGGCCCACGAACAGGGCTATAACCCCACACAGGGGTTACAGCCCCCCCAACAGGGGATATAGGCCCTACATGAGGGCTATGCTCCCCCAACAGGGGCCATGGCCCCACACAGGGGTTATAGCCCCCAACAGGGGCTACAGGCTCTACACAGGGGCTATAGTCCCCCAACAGGGGCTACGGCTCTATACAGGGGTTATGCCCCCCAAAAGGGGCCAAATGGCCCCCACACAGGCTACCACTTCCCCTGCAAAGCTCACATGCCCCACCCCAGCCCCCTGATTGCTGCCCTGCCTGGCCCCCTTTCCTGCCAACTGCTGCAGCCCCACCCCCCACTCCCCCAGACCCTCCAACAGGTGCCCCACCCAGCCCCAGCCCCCACTTGCATACCTAGGCCCCCATGGCTGCCCCACCACCCCCAGGTACCATAACTTTTAAAAAAAGAAAAGGAAAAACAAAGCAAAAAAAAAAGCCTCTACTTACTCTAGAA
>JAGPOW010003642.1:75779451-75804250 GCA_030014935.1 Caiman crocodilus
TCCCCCAGACCCTCCAACAGGTGCCCCACCCAGCCCCAGCCCCCACTTGCATCCCTAGGCCCCCATGGCTGCCCCACCAACCCCAGGTACCATAACTTTTAAAAAAAGAAAAGGAAAAACAAAGCAAAAAAAAAAGCCTCTACTTACTCTAGAAGCAGGGGCTGTTGGGACTCCAGGGCCTCTTGGCAGAGCCCCATCCCCACAGGCAGCACAGGGTGGGGGCAGGCAGGGGATGGGGTCAGGCAGGAACCTGCCCCTCCCCCTGCCCCTCCTCCTGCCTCAGGGGAGCAGGGGGAGGGCCAGGCAGGGAAGAAATCAAGGACCTGGGAGGGCAGGCAGGGGATGGGGCCAGGCAAGAAAAGGATTGGGGAGCTTGGGGGGCAGGCAGGGGGGTGGGATCAGGCAGTCCCATGCATAGTCCACTCCCCCCTCCTCCAGCCCCCCCAACCCCTTACTTATTGGCGCTGGGCTTACACTGCATAGCACCCTGGGGAACTCTTGAAAGGATCTTATGGCACCCCACAGTGTAGTGCACCCTGACTGAGAATTACTGAGCTAGAAGTATTAAACGGTTACCAGGTATTCTGCAAGTCAGTAACCATAGAACCTGTGTCTGATGGTATGGTAATGATGCATATTGGAACCAACACCATGGCTTCACAATGAACTAGATCAGTGGTGCTCAACCTTTTAGCCCCTCAGGATGGATGAGTGGTATAGGGCTGATCTGCAGGCCAGATCCCTTGTGAAGTCAGAGCCTGGATTGGACCCCACCAAAGAATAGTACTTGTGGCTGCTTGCAGATGTGGAAAAAACCCCCAGCACTTTAATATAATTTGGCATGCTTCTTCACCAAGTCTCACACAAGCCCAGAAGAGGTAACACATTAGTTGCACTAACATCTGTATAGATGAGGTGCTTTAGTGGGGCTTTTTTGGTGCTTTTATCTAATAACTGGTTGAATCTCTTTAGCTAAAAGCACCAGAAATCATGCTGGAGTGCCTAATCTATACAGACACACCAGATTCAGGTTGAAATAATATGCTTCTGGTAAAGTGTGGGTGTCCCTCCTCCTCCCCACCCCCACATCTGTCAGAGCCCTGGTTTTACAAGTACTAACCTACAGGGAAGTTAATTAGTTAACTGTAGCCTAATAGAGGTACACATGTAGATGCTGAGACTTTATTGTGGAGCTACTTAGGCAGTTCCATAGTAAATGTCTTATGTAGATGTTCCCAATATCAACCCTGATATGTTTTTAAACAGATTCACGTTGGATCATACTGCTTTCCTGTTTGCAGTGTGAGAAAATTGTAATAAAGTATATTGTGCCATGTCCCAAGGGTAGCATTCTCAAAAGTGTTGAAGAGTTAGAATCACAATAGGACTTTGGTATTGCATTTGAAACTTTGGGAAATTTGGGCATTCTATTACTTCGAACAGAATTTACAGCCCTGACTTATGTTCCCAGAATCTCTAAGAAATCTATAGAAAAATGTAGTATCTACAAAAGGGAATCACAGAAGTCAGCAAGCTGTGTGGGGATCTGCCTAATTTAATTAGGAGCAAATACTAAAGGGGTAGGGACTAGAACCATTCCTTAAACATAGCAAGATAACTCTGGGCTAGAGAGAAGTACACATCTCCCCTCAAGGCAGACAAGGTTCTTCGGATAAATCCAATATATTTTATTAGATCAGAGGCTGGTCTTCAAGAAAAACATATTCGTCTCTGGCTTCTATTCTATCCCAGGTAGGATGAGCACATAACAACAGTAGACACTCCTCTTCCTGAAGAACATTATATTCAGCACAGATGAGGCCTTACTTGGACTATTGTGTCCAGTTTTGAGCCTCACTTCAAGAAAGATGTAATTAGAAAGAGTACAGTAGACAGTGACAAAAATCATTAGAGGCCTGGGAGACATAATTTACAAGAAAAGGCTGAAAGAACTAAGTTTATTTAGTCTGGAGAAGAGAAGAGAAGAGAAGAGAAGAGAAGAGAAGAGAAGAGAAGAGTGATGAGGGGGTCAGGATTTTATAAGTCTTTAAATACTGAAGGGTACAAACAAAGAGGCTGGAGATAGACTATTCTCTGTGAACATAGGAAACAGGACAAGAAGCAATGGCTTCAAACAGTAGCAGAGGAATTTTAGGCTGGTGATCAAGAAGAACTATGAGAGTGATTAAGTATTGGAATAGGCTGCCTAGAGACGTTGTGGGTATTTTCAAGAGCAGGTTGGACAGGCACTTGACCAAGATGTTTTAGTCAGTATTGCTCCTGCTTTGAGCAAGGTGCTGGATTAGATGAACTCCCAAGGTCCCATTCCAGTACTACTTTTCTATCATCCAAGTTACCCTGAGAGAAAACTATCAGGCTATTCGGGGCAGCGAAAGGAATCTGTAGCCCAGTAAGGAAGGTCATAGTGTGGGAGTCCTGGATTATTTTCCCTGTAGCCAGGACTATATTTTAGATGGTTAAAAAAAACCAAGGGAAGTAACTTGGCAACAGGAAGCATAACCCAGGAATGCCGTTTTTCTGGGTAGTGCCCTCTTCACTGGACCTTAGATTCATCACGCTTCCTGCTTGTTCATCTTCTGGCCCTATATATCTCCTGCCTGCCTGGTAGGTCAGCTTAGTAGGAAGCATAGGAGGGTCCCCTCTGGGCTAGCCCAGAGCTTTGTGTTTAAGGTACTGTGGAAGGCATAGATTGGAATTCTTTCAATGTAAGAACACAGGTCTCCCATTTCTTAGAAAAGTGCTCTTACCATTAAGCTAATGGACAAAAAACAAGACACCACTAGCACCATCATTTTCTGTTGGGCTGCATAAGTTCTATTAGTATCAAATAATCATCTGTAAATGCTGCCTTAGGACTTAGGCAGGTTTAGGAACCTCTCACATTTTAAATCAGTGGTTCTTAAGCTTTATAGACTCAAGGCATCCCTTGATAGATTTATGGCACTCCATAGAAAATGTTAGATCTTATTTTTCTTTTTTTTTTACTGCATGAAAATAATAGAGCAATTCTATTGCAGATAACTCAGAAAGACCACAGTAGGTCAGCATGTTTTTAACACTATTAATTTCTATTTGAAATCTCTGGGTTTACTTTATGAAACATGTTTGCACACCTAGATACTAATATTGTGTTGCGCCCTGTTGTACCTTTGAAAGGATATCAAGGCACCGCAAGGGGCTACAATACGCTGGTTGAGAATCAGTTCTAAATTAAAAAAAACCACTAGCTTCTGAAATTTAAATTCCATCTTCATTCAGGACCAGGAATGTGTGTTTGGGGAAATTGCTGTTTTAAGTTTAGCTAATGTAGAAACAGGAGTAACATTTTCAGTACATTTTTTAAAGTTTGTGTTCTGACTAAAAGTTAAAGGGAAAAATATTTAATTAATTTGTAAGATAGGTTCAGATTCAAATTCATTAAATGCAAGGAGCAAACTTATTCAGCATTAGTAATGGTGCTGTAATGCTCGTGTAAATGCCTGACTGGGAGCAAAATTTGCTCCTAGTCAGCCATCCACCAGAGGGCAGGAGATACCTCCCTGCCTCCAGGAGCTGCCTGCTGCCAGGGTGGGCTCCACCATGTTTTCCTGCCCTGGCAATAGGGACCCCCAAGCCCCCTGGTCCCAGACAGATCCCAGGGCTTGTTGGGTCAGATCCCAGTCCTGTGCCCTGATTGGGTGATTGAGGCATGGAACTTGGAAAGACCTTTGGGGGTGGGATAGGTCCCAGCCCCCTGGCCTGATCCTCCAGTGGGGCATCTAGCAGCGAGTTAGCTGCTAGCTGCACCACAGGCAGATTGAGGCAGGAAGCTGAGACCTGCCCCTAGAGCTCTTTCCAAGCCCCATGCCCCTCATCAGAGAGCCAGCACCAGGAGCTCCTTGCTGTAGGACTAAGGGGACATTGTCCCTGCCCCAGCAGCAGGTGGCCCCCCTCCCCTTGGGCCAAGAGGCAGCCATCTACTGGCCTGGTGCCCTCTGCCTCAGCCATCTCCTAGGCCCTGGGCCAACACCCAAGGGGAGCATGGAATTCCCTCTGGTGGCAGCAGAGGCCCATTGCAAGGCTGCAGAGAACTGGGAATTTCTTTTTACCCTAATTTCTGCATATGTAGACACCTACCCAAAAACCCTTCCTTTGCAATAGCTTGCTACATGGTAAATCTAGGCTGGAGTAAATGCATGTGTAGACGTGCCCAATGAGACTAATTTGTGGATAAGTAGAATTGGCAGTTGGTCTGTGTGAAAGTTGTAGTGAAAATTCCAAAATTCTGGGAAAAAAATAACCTTTATATTATAGTTTGCAATGAAAAGGGGAAATTTCCTGTGGAAGGGAAATCAAAAGAAAATAGTTTTAAATATATTTCTAACAAAATTATAGTAGGTAGCTTAGACTGTAATACTCCTAGCTCAGCCATGGGTCCCAGTACTAAAGAAGTAATGAAAGCCATGAAGTTAGAAGTCCTGGGAACTACTTTGCTTGAAACTGCAGCTTATGGAGCATCCAGACCTCCAGTTCATATCAAGTAAACTGGAAACTGGAAGCATGTGGCTTCCTAACCAACTGCATAATAGAACTGCGCCAGAGCCATAAATCATGGAAACAGAGGCCTTCCAGGAGCCTATTAGGTAGGCTGACAGTAAATTGAGAAAGGTCCCATTGGAAATGTGCCTGTGTTTCATTGGAAGTTTTTCAAATTTTATGTGTTTTTACAAAAACATTTCAGTTTTTACAATGAAATTTATTCTAATTTATTCCAATGAAAACCTATATTAATAAATTCAACTAGATTCATTCTGGATTGGACACCTCTCTGTGAATGGAACCATGTCATAGTTTTGGTGAAAGACAACTACGACATCCATTCTGGGTTTTCAAAAACTTTACTGGGGTCCTTGACACAACTGAGAAATCCATGCTTTAGAACTATTCTTCTGGTCAGCAAAACCTTGCAGAAAGGATATTGAGTCCATTTGTCCATACCTGTATTCAGTAAGACTTGGTACCAATGCCTTTTACATCTGTAATTGTTTTTACCCTTTTTAGTAAACCTTCTATTCATCTAAACAATCATCAGTTTTGCTGTCTTCAACCTGCTCCTGAGAGGAGAGAAACATTCCACAAATCAATTGTGTGGCAGACTGTGGCTTTGGATCGCCTTTTCCTTTTCAATTATTATATTTTGATCTACAAATCTAGTAGTTTCTAAGTTCAGCTTTCTCAAGCTCTTGGTCATACCTAGATTTCACATAAATCCCGAACCATTCAGAAATAGTTCCAGTTGTTCCAATTCAAAATGCATTACCAAAATGTAGAACTTTTAACCTCTTACATTGATTTTTTTTCCAAGTGACCTTACTCTGGGGGTCTTTTAGAGATGTAAAATCATACCAGGTCTAATAAAATCAGTTCACTAATTTTGAAGCAGTGCTATATTTTAAAGTTGGATTTCAATCTTACCAGGAGTGGAGTATTAACATTTGAACATTGTAGACGTTAGCTACTGTCAGATCAGATAGGGTGATAAAGCATTTTGTGTGTGTTATGGCATCTACTTTATATTTTATAATATTTGACTAGAAAAGTCTCACACAGAGGCAATTTCATGGAATACCTATTTCAGACTTTTAGAATAGCTGAGACTTTTGGAGCTCAGTACAAGGCTTCATTGCTTGTGAGTATTACACTAAACCCCTACCTCTGCTCAGATTAATCTTAGACGTTAATAATTAACAGTCAAGAAATATAAATATCATTTTTCCTATATCACTTAAAGACTTCAGTAGGCATTGTCCTGAGTATGCAACTTCAATAATACTAAAATAAATATATTGTAGAGACCTTCCTACCATCTTTTACACACTGCCCTTAATATTATATTATAAATTGTGAGTAAATAAACTGACAAATAGAAACTGGTCTATGCAATGAGGAAAGATACAGCCAAAGGCATAATTTGACAAGCTATTCAGCTGTCTCATTTCATAGCCCCATGAAATAAAATTCTATTGCAAGGCCTAGATTTTCAGTGGGTAGAAACTGATGCAGATCTTTGAAAGTCAAAGCTGCTATACTAGATTGCACCAAATGCAGGTGATATGATCAGCCTACTTGTGCTTTTCCACATGAGTCTCATACTTTCACCAAGGGCTGCAGTCTATGAGACAACTCAAAAAGGAATTCAGCTGGCACGAATATTGCTGTGCCCAGATAGAATAGCAGCTGAGCTCGCAAGGGCATGCATCTGGCTTTATGTAGCCCTATTTCCATTGGCTTGAATGATAGCCTACTATCATGTTGGCTGGCCAGGGCAGCAGGTGCAGCATCATTGTTTTTGTTGCCTCTTGTAGTAGCAGTTATTTTTGTTGGCTGGGGAAATGGCAGCTGCTCATCTGGCTGCAGCAGAGGTAAGAGCATAGCTTCCTGGCTGGACTACTACAGCTAACATAGGGTTCAAATCATTACTATTAGGAAACAAGTAACATTAGGAAACCATCATTTTCTTTAATGTGCTGTCCACATAGAATGATCCGAAGACAAAACTAAAAATGGTTTTGCTCATAATATGGGTCAAATCAAAGTACAAAACTAGAGTGGAATTTGCAAGCTTCCTTTGCTACTATTAGTATCCATTTGTTCTTCAAGTATATATTTCCTAAGAGGTTCTTTCTAAGTTCACCTACAGAAGTAGTAAAAGTTTGAATTACTAATTGGACCAGGTTTATTTTTCCCATTTGAGTTCCTTTTTTGTATATATAGTTCATTCAAAAGGCTATTTATTGTCATGATTCTGTTGGCTACAATCACAGCTCAAGGAACATTAACATGAAGTCCTTTCTATCTTACACTGAATATTCACCAGCATCTGCGAAGGGATTCATAAAAAAAAGAAAGTTGTCACACATGGCAGCCAATTAATAAACAATTTGTTTACATAGTTGTTTTTTTTTCCTTCTTTATCTTTTATGCAAACTCTGTTGTGTGTGGGTGAGGAGGAGTGTTGATAGTGGTCCTTGAGTTCTCAATTTACAAGTATCTTTCATTGACTCTATTTGTCCTGATAAGGTACTTTTTCATCTCTATACAGATGATACATAGATGTTAATCAGGATTTTTCTTCCTTTCATGATTATATTGCTTGACTATTTAAATCTACAAAAATTATTTGAAGAAACTTTTATTCCCTCTAACTAAATGTCTCTAAACAGGTTATTCTACAAGTTATGCTAAAGAATGGAAAGATTAACAATGAAGTCTTAGTTCTGAACTGAATTCCCATTCCTTTTACTCTGGTACTAAAGAATATCTTCATATTTAAAAAGTTCATATGCGTTTTGGAAGAGCAATAACTGCTGCTCATTTTGATTTAACCCTCATTTGAGAAATAGCTTTTACCCTTCACTTTCTGATCAGGTAAGCTGAAAATCCAATACATAACAAGGATGGATTTAAAAATTATTTTCAAAATTATCTTTGTTATGGTCTGTTTATAAAATTAAACTATTTGTAAGATAAGATATTTTCTGTAATAGTCCAGGATTGTCTGTATTCTAACTCTAGTTTCCAAGGTCTCCGATTCACCAATGTACTTAAGCACATGAATGGTTCCATATACTTGCATAGAATACTCATTTCTTTGACTTCAGGAACCAACCTAAGAACTTTACTAAATTAGGGATTAATTGGCTTTAAATGGTCTCCCATTGACTTTAATAGGAATTAGAAGTGTTGAGCACCTTGAAGGATTAGGTTTATAGAAGAAAAATAGTTTCACAAAAGTTATTTGAACTTATTCCACATTTTGTGTAGAATCTGGAATATATTTCTCCTTCAATATTGTAATTCATCATCCTTCATTGACGTAACTCTACATTTCAGGACTGTAATAGAAAGGTGGTTGCATCTACACAAGATGCTTGATGTGCAGTCGGTCATTGTGTCTGTGCAATATAGTGTCAAAGCACAAACCACGATGTGATTTTATTGCATAGTAATGAGCTACTGCATAGTTAGTGTCACCAGGAAGATGTGTGGGGACACCACTGTGCAGTAACACCAGTTACTATGCAGTCATTTAGTACTTGGGTATGTAAGTACTAAATGACTGTGCAGTAACAACTGTGCAGTCAGCATCTCCTGTAGAAGCAGCCAGCTTTTAAGGCGAAGAAGTGAATTGTTAAGAATAGCCGAAGTTTTGATCAATTTAAATTATTTCCTTACTCTTTTGAGGGTGTGTCTACATATGCATTTATGCCAGCTTTTGTTTACTGAGCAATAAATTACTGTGAAGTAAGCAGAAATAGGCCGGCATCTACATGTGCAGGTGACCTGGGGCTAAATTTAATCCCAGGTCAGAGCAGCCTGCCATGTGCACCTGTGGCCACCAGGGGGGTAGCTCTAGCCTTCAGCCACATGGCTTCCAGCAAAGTTGAAGCCAGGAAAGGCAGCAAACCAGGAGCCCTGGGGCAGGACTCAGGCTTGCTGAGCAGGCTGGGCAGGCTAGTGCCTGGGGAGACCCAGCAGGGAGGCCCCCTGGATTACAGTGCAGTAACTAATCAGGCATAAATTTGATATTTGCATGATAAAGGTATCAAATTTGGGTTAAGTCACCATATTTACTGCACAATACAGGCATGCATGTGTACACATGTGCCATACTGCAGAGTAATTTTGGTTACTGCACAGTAAATGTGCACTTGTAGATGTTCCCAGAGTGTAGTTGTTGTAGGAAGCTCTGCACAAAATTAATGACATTTTTTGTCTGAAGAATATAGCTATTGTTTAAGAGCCTGATTTACACATTGCATGCCCATGTTAATTAATTATAGCCTATGCAAGTCGCATCAGTTTGATATTACACAGCTAATTTTTATATTCTGTTAGACTACAATCTGTAGAGCAAGGGTCCTATCCTGAATGTTGCTGAGTACTTCTTCTAAGATTCTCAATACCTTCATTGTTCCCAAGGAAAATGATAGAAAATCAGGATGCTCGGGCCTTCAACACATTCAAGGAAAGAATACATTCAAGGAAAGTCCAATGTCATTCTTTAAAAAGTGAAGGATAAAGAAAGAATTCAAAAGTATATATTAAGGGCCCTTTTTAGAGTGCTGAGAACTCACCGCTATTCCTGAGTTTAGAAAGAGCTATGAGTGCTGAAATCTTGTGAAGAGTAAATGTGGTGTCCATTGTACTCTGTTTTTTCATGCTATTGTACAGACATCTATATGTTCTTCATGATGATAGCTTATTTTGTAACATCTGCCTTCCTTTCTGATACTCAGTGAGGTTCTTTGCTGTACTGTGTATTGGATTTTATTTCTTTCCTTGCTTTGTCTCCCAATGAATGGGAATTTTGTGACTGACTTCAGCAGCAATTTGCTAAATTTACTTTAATTCTAAGTAGACTGCTGTTCTCATTTCTTTATTTAGTTTGATTTCAATTTTATCCATCATTCCACAGCTCTGTACAGTAGAGAGAGCCTAAAAATGCAGAATTCAGTTTTGATTTAAACATATCAATGCAGCATGGAATTTGAATCAACCTTTTGGTTGGTTCAGTATAAGAATAGGAGTCATTATCAAAATTCATTTCCAGGTAAAATTAAAGTTTCAAAGAACTTCAGAGTTTTTACAAAATACAAACTAGGTAGGTTTTTATAGTTTGAAAAGGATTTGAAGAGCATTGCATATTAAATGACTCCAGAATCAGATTAATAGAATAGTGAATGCAGCTAGTTTTCAGGAATAAAAGAAAGTTCAATCAGCAAGACAAGTGAAAGAAAAAAGCATAAAAGCTAATATAAATGTGGATCACCAAATAGGAATGCTACCTGATTCTGTAATTAAGGTTTACTTATCACTCTCCCAGAAAATCAATGAGGTGCTGTTGTTTCCGTTATGCTGGAATGAGTAAAATCAGAGTGAAATCAGTATCATCAGATCTGTTTATTCAGCTGAAAGACAGGTCAAAAAGGAAATCCATTGTGAGAACAGAGGGCTGGGATCATCTGAACATAAAATGTAAAAGCAATCATTGTGGATTGCATGCCCTTCTATGTGGCTGTGCACTTGGTTATATCAATTTGAAAACTATTCAGAATTTAGGAACAGGTAAGGAAGATCTACTTAGTAAATATTTACCTCCTAAGTTTTAAAATGACCTTTTGAAGCCAAGGTATGTTATCTTTGGACACCCTCAACCTTCTTCAGTTACATTTCAGTGTCTTCTGTTTACACCCCCCTGCTTAGTTCTGCAACTATGAAGTAACCTAAATAAAATAGCACCATCAAGATTCAAAAGTTGCCTATGCCTGAAGTACATGAATACCTCTTATAAATGGAGTAATAAATTTTGAACAGCTGTGACTTCAGTCCTTTCAGACTGAAGTAGTGATACTTTCCACATATTTCTTTTCTTGATAAAGTCACAAAATACATTAATCGTTTCCATTTCATTATGAAACAAAACACAATTGTATCATTCTTCTAATGAAATATGAAACTAGACAAAGTAAATTGTGCATTTTTGTTTACGATGGTGAAAAATCTAGTGTGAAAAGTTATAGTGTGCTCAGAATTCTTAAGAAGAAAGCAAGTGTAGAAGAAATCGCCTATAAAAAACAAGAAAACAAACTAAAAAAACCAAGTGGAGTTGTCTCTCACCTCCTCTGATTCCTCGCTGCCACACATTTGCATTTTCATGGACCTGCATTCCTGCATACTAGCTTCTATCCTATGCAAGAGAGCACAATACAACCATAGACTCTCCCTCTGCCTGAAGAAGGGTGTTCATACCCAAAAGCTTGCAAAGAACAATTTTCCCAACTATTTAATTGGTCTAATAAAAGATAACACATTTACCCAAAGAATCTTTCCTGCCTATGTCCTTAGACCAACAGAGCTACAACCAACACCCCCAACTAGAAATTGAAGATTTCATCTCACAGCTAAACTCTTCAGTTTTAAAAAGTGATAAAATCATGGAGGTTTTATATTTTTCTGTTGTTTTTCATGTTTATTCTACTTGGTAATAGTGACATGCTAATCCTTGTGTTGAGATTTCTGCTCTACCATATGCAGAGAATTTAACTGTAACTTAAGTCAGATCAATGATGTCAATGAATGCTGATTTGTCCCAGTAGAATGTGTTGCTATTACTGCAATAATGAAGACAGGTGGAATTATCTGATTATGTCTTTTGGGAGAACCTCTACTAAAGGTTGAGCTGACTTGGAAAAGGATGACACACTCAATTACTTTCCTGATAGAATGAAATATCAGTTTTCAAATCGACATGCATTTACATATTTTAGATTAAGAAAATATATTAACTAAAATTAGGAGTTAGTCAACTGTAATATTTTCTCAGAAAAATACAGTTCCCTAGTGTAATTAGAGTACAGGGATATGCCTGTCCCTGCCCCTTGGCTGCTTGTCCTCCCACCTCTTGCCTGTCTCTTCTATCCCTGCCCTCCCACCAAGTGCCCTTACCACATGCAGCCCCCCCGCCCCTCACCTCCATGCCTGGTGTACAGGGCAGTAGCTGTGGCCAGGCTTTCATTGCTGCTGGGGGACAGCCAACAGCTGCAGTGGTTGCTATTTTCTGCAGCCTTCCCAAAGTCCTTAGTTACCACCCACCCCTTTGTTATGCTACTGCCCTGGCACCTATGTAATGGTCAAGGTTCCCTCTACAATGTAGGCAAGAAGCCATAAGATCTAAAATACACTAATTAAATTAAAACATAGCATAGTGAAAAGGAAGAATGCAGAAGTCCTTATTCTAAATGTTGACCCATTAAACTCCATGTGAAATGTTTAAATGGATTGCTTTGTTTAACATTGCAAATTTCAAGTAACTTAGACAACTAAGACCTTCTTTCAAAATCAATGTAAGCAGGGGGCAAGATCCTTAATGAAGTACAGGCGCTTACTAACGAAATACCTTTAAAAATCTTGGTATAAACAACGAACTTAGATCAACTTTCAGTGGGAGCATTTACATGTTCTATTAATGTGCCTGAATAAACTCCAGCTCAGTTCACACCAGAGTTTATGCTCCTTGGTGCAGCATTTAGACATACACCTGGGACCACAGCATGGTGAACCAGGACAGCATAGCCCCAGCTGGCAGGAGGTCCAGGGACTCAGCCTGCCAGCCCAAGTCTGCTCTAATCCAGCTCAAAGCACTATGGAAGAGCTAACTGGAGCACAGACGTGCTCCAGTGCAGAGGCTAGCTGGCAAGCCAGGCAGCCTCCACACTGGAGCATCCTCATGCCCCAGCCAGCCTCAATCACTGTCTATACGTACATTATGGCACACTTGTATTGGGCAGTACTACCCTACAGTGGAGTTAATTAATTTGCTGCAGCCTAATAGTGGCACATGTGTCAATGGTGATGCTTTATGGTGGAGATAATTAGTCAACTCCACAGTAAAACACACAAGTACATGTACCCAACGTGAATTAAGTTATGTCTATGCAGCTCTTGGATTGAGTCTGGGAGTGCTGCTAAGACCACAAATTAAGCAGTGTAGATGATTCAAGAGCACATCTAAACTTGGTTACACACCTCCAGGCTCGCCATATCAGTACCACATGTCCAGGATCAGTCTGAGATGTTCAGGTATGTGTTCAAGCCATCTAGGTTTGCACATGGAGTGAACATTGGTTATCTATTTGCATTGCCCCTGAGCTCACTTCAAAGACCATATAGAGATGAGACAGGTAGTTAGCAGTGTTAGTCAGAAAGCAGAGTATATATGCAACTTTATAGACTAACTAAATAAAATACATATAGAGGGAGAGAGCACAACCTTTTGTGAACCCAAGTTCAGTTCATCATGTGCTGTGAAAGGACAGCATAGAACATAGTATTAAATGGAGTGAGTGATTAGAATGCAATTGGTGAGAAAGGAGAAGGGAAGGAGAGGGGATAGAGACATGTGTATGTGTAAATGTGAGAGGCATACAAGCAAAGAACCCATAGGAACAAAAGAGTCACAAAAGCTAATCCACAAAATGAGATAAGACTCCACAGTTCCTGTTTAAACTATGCTTATCATAGTCCAGTTTGTGGACAATTTCTGTTCTACAATTTCCCACTTAAACTGGTTTTGAAAATGTTTCTGCTTGAGAACAGCAATCCTGAGGTCAGCAATGGAGAGTCCAGGGAGACAGAAGTGTTCTGCCACTGGCTTTTGTGTCTTTGTTCAGCTGATGTTAGAACAGTGTTTATGCATTCTTAAATGTAGAGATTTCTCTGTTTGTCAGATATAGAAAGCAGATATATAGGTAGCAGACATAATAACAAGCTCTAATAGACCTAAAAATCTCTTGTAAATTAAACTATCACTCTTAGCTCAATTTTTTTTTAATTATCAGTGCAGCATGGAATTTGAATTCAACCTTTTGGTTGGTTCAGTATAAGAATAGGAGTCATGCAGTCCAAGTCAGATGATCCTAATAATTATATTTTAATAACATTTAATAATGAATTATGTACTTTATATGAAAGTGCACACTTTATTATATCTGAAGGTGAATTAGATTCATTTCAACATCCTAATTTACCTATTTTCATTTTTCTCTCTTCATTTTTTATCTTTTCTATGGACACTAGTCAGAATGTGTTTGATGACCCATAAATTCCATGGCTTCTGGGTCTAATGAATCCAATGAGAACAGCACTAGGAAGACATAAGGCATATGTCCTTTATATCTGAAGACTTTATGGCCCTTGCCAGACCTGCATTCAAAGGCGCAATGGACTCTGTTGCATGGGCGACTGGTGACACCTTAGTCAGGGGGGAGGGGGCACGTGCCCCCCCAGCAACCAGTCAGTGACCAGTCAGCGATCTCCCATGGCCAATCTCGCTGACGGGGTGGGCAGTCCCCCCATGGCTGATTGCATCAACTGGGAAGCAGCCACATAGCTCCCAGAAGTGGTCATAGCACTTCATCCAGCTCTGCCTCTCCCTGGCTGGCACTCATGCGGGGTGGGCACTGGTGCTCCCATCTGCCCACCCTGCCCATCACCTAAGTGGGGAGCACCATCTGTCCAGGGGTATGCCAGCAGTCTCAGGGGGTGCACATGCAACCCCTATGTGTTGCCACTGCTCTGATGTGTGATCCACATAATCATTCTTTCTGCCATGCCACGTGTACATGGCAGACAGCATAACTATGGGATTGCACAACAGATTCCATCATGCCTTATTGCCGATGCAGGAGGAGCCTGGGATAGTGATCCCACAACAAAGCATCCCAAGTAGCAAGCTCCCCGAGCTAGAAACTCCTCAGTTGCCAGGGCTCCCAGTCACAGGGGCACATTATGAATCACGGGGGCACATTATGAATCTAGTTAGGCATGCACTTGCAGTCCCTCTCATTGACTCTGCTTGATTTTACCAAATTGATATAAATGTCTCCTTGCTCTCACTTGAGCTTTTTCTTAGGGCTATGCAGCAGCTGGCAAAATGATTCCTCTTGTTACAGTTAAAACAACTTTCCAAATGTGGCAAGACACTGGGGGCCATGTTGTCTTCCAAACTTGCTGCATGCCAGCCTTTTTGCTCTCTCCTTTAGCATTTTCCATATCAGTGGAAAATTCTACTTGGTGAGGTGGCTTCTTACCCTATCTTACCCCAAATTCCACCCTACTAGATTCCTACTACAGGGATGATCCCCTTTGGTGCATGAAGTTCTGCAACCTGGGATTTTACTGTTTCTGCTGTCTGGGATTTTTAGATAGTCTTTCCTAGGGACAAGTCTCACTCATACAATAGCTTTTCTTGTCATTCACTGTCTGCAATGCCACAAATAATTCTATCTTAAACAGAAATTTCGTCAAGCTCCCAAAAGCACAGTTCTTACTTAGTCTCTTTAGTATAGTAATATAGTGATTTATTTTTTCTCCTGTTATTTATCTATACATTAAAAAATGTGTCTTTCAAGGGTCTCAATTTTTTTTTATTTTGGCATGTAGTACTCTTCAAATTTGGACAGTATTACACATAACTGTATAATTTGGCCTTCTTTGAATGTATAGGTGTTAGAGCAGGGGTAGGCAAAATCTGGCCTGCGTCTAGACTCCTATGGCAGACTCCGTTTCCTGGCAGCCCCAGTGGAAGCAGCTCCTTCTGACTGCTGTTGCCCTGGTACTCTCATCCACCCATCCCACACCCACCACTGAGGGTGGGACCTGCATGGGCAGGGCATATGGACAGGCAGCTGGTATGGGGCCATGGCCAGGACCAAGACAGGTAGGCAGGCCCAAGCAGACCCTGGGATCTTGGGACAGTGAGAGCATGGGCCTGGACCCAAGACACAATCTGCTGCTTGCGTGCCTCTGCAATGGGTACAGGTTTCATGGGCAGGGGCATGCAAGGAGCAGATCATGGCTTGGCCCTGGCCCCAGCACAATGGTATTACTGCCCAAAGAACCCAGCCCTGGCCCCAAACAGCCCTCTACCCAGCCACGCACCCTGCTTGTGGTTCCTGACCAGTCTCCATGTAGACCTCAGGACCTTGGGGCTATGACAGCTGGGGCTAGAGCCAGGGCCAGGTCTGCAGGCAATGTCATGTAGGAAGCACATTGCGACTCTGCCTCAGCCCTGTGCTGTCACTGGCCCAAGATCCTGGACTCTCAATGGAAACTGAACAGAAGCCACATGGGCAGGGTGGACAGCTGGGAGGGTGCTGGGGCCAGGATCTTGAGGCAGTGACAGCATGGAAATGAGCCATGATCCACTCCCTGCATGCCCCTGCCTGCAGAACCTGTGCCTGTCACAAGGACATGTGGGCAATGGATCACAGCTCAGCCCCAGCCCCTGCCCCAAACCCATGCTGCCACTGCCCTGAGATCCTGGAGGTTTCTCCAGCCCTAGCCACCTGTCTTGCTTCTGGCCATGGTCTCATCACAGCTGTCACACCAGATCAACCATTTTGTCCATGCCTGTGTTAGAAACAGCCAAGGCATTTTCCCCCATGGTATTCAAGAAGATTGACAATTTGACTGTATTTTTCTGTGCTGCAGAAGCTGCAATATTTGAGATGGAGCATAAAATTCCTCAGATCCCAGCTGCACTACTGCCATGTTGTCTGCCCTCAGCTTTATTCTGCAGACCATGAGTTGTATATCTTTTAACTGAAATTTGAAATAACAATTCCAATGCTCAACTCTCTCAGTTTCCCAGGAGTGCATGCTAATCTGACCATTGGGGTGGGGTACAGTACAATCCTGGGTTCTAGTTTATGTTCCTTGCCCATCCCAGGGATTGGGTGGGGGGAGGGTTGGGTAGTGTCCTTGATTCCCCTGCAGCTCACACATTTGCAGCCTTGCTTTCAACAGGCCTTCCCATGCTGGGGTAGCTCCAGGTCCCCAATCAGCTTAGCACCATTTGCAGGTTTGTTCTACCGCCTTTATGCTGCAGGCTCCAAACATACTTCCTCCAGCATTTTTAATTGTTCCATACTCTGGCATGTCACCTGCATGGCAAGACAAGTTAGGAACCCAGGGCAGTCCCTCCCTGATGCCAACCATCAGCTGATTGTCAATATTGGGATGAGACAATCCCAAACTGCTGCTGACTATGAGCTGATCATCAGCATCAGAACAAGGCAGCATGCACCCCTTGTTCAATATAATGCACCATACAAACCAACCACAAAGAAGTTACATTTTATATGGAACATTTTTGTGGTTGGTTTTTTATTTTATGGCATCATAATTTTGCTCAGTGTGTGGCATGTTGCAATATATGGTATGATTTGGGAGTGATTAACACCTTAATCAGGCCATAAATATAACAAGGTCATGTTTCTTTCCCTGGTTGAATGAGCCCCATAGATTTTCCAGCATGAATTTTACATGCGCATATTAATTTAAAGGTCTGATTCTCTGAAAAATAGCACGCAGCTTTGAAATTTGTTTTGCATTTGCCCCAATCAAGGTTAATTTTTTAATGTCTGCAAAAAGTCAGCAAAAAAAGAAGCGTGGATATGGCTAAATTAAAGTAAACAACATACTAATAGAAACATTGAGCATTATCACTATACTCTGGTTGCATGCTTATTTTTATAGAAATGGTTTTTCATTTTATTCAGAAATCAACCGGATTTCTATGTACAAAACATGTAAATTATAACAAGATAATGATCACAGGTCCTTTAAAAATGAACTGGACCTTTCACCTTTTAACCTTCAAAAGTGAAATATTTCTGAAGAGAAAGCCTGAACTAATTCCAGATTAAGCACCATTTACTACTAAGAACATGTAAAAAAACCTGAGGTTACAATCTTACCCTATAGCTATTAATCAGATAGTAATGAGTTTCCATATGTTTATTGAACCCCAGATGAATGAACTGTGAACCAATAAATGTTAGCTGTATGCAATATATTCTTTCAAATCTATGCTATTTATATTACACAACTACACATAGCATACTGTGAGAAGTATAGCATGGATGGTATTGAAGAGAACCTACAGTAACAGACTACACAAAGGATGGGGCCACTGAGGAAGGAGATAGAAATTTAAAGCTTTTCACTTTGTAAAGTGTTTAAAGCAAAACCATTTCTCTTCTGACAGCAACTAATTTTCTATGTAGATAAAATGGTTTGTGTTGGGGCAACACAAGAGGCTGCCAGTGTGTAAACAGTCTCTTAACATTTTGCAGCCCATTATATTTTGCTGTCCTAGGCAACCTCCTACTCCGTGTGGTTATACAGCCCTGTTTTTATATTCTGTTGTTGTCAGATATGAGCCTATATATCACTCTCATCGGGAGAAGCTGGGCTCAGGACGGCAGTATGTAACTTAAGATGAGCAGCTGTGAGGGCCAGCAGCTACTTACCAATCCCGCTGCCCAGCAGAAAGTTGCTGGGTGTCAGCAAGAAGGAAGGAAGGAAAACAGTGCTAATAAATAGAAAAAGCATGTGTGGAACTGGTTCTATTTGCTAATTGTATTTCTATCAATAAGACGTGGGTAATAAAATATTGGTATCTATTTCCCAAGCCAATGTCTGAAGTGCCATCTTCAAGAGCACTGGCCCAGAGTTGGCAATGATTCCAGAAATGTTGTTTTATTGCCTACATTTCCAGGACTAAAATGCTTTTCCCAGATGGGGAAGCATTTGGTACTTTCAAAACCTGCAGCCATCAAGATTCTGGGCATAAATATGAAACAGCAAAACTGGGTAAAGACTCAAATTGAAAGGAAAATATCCAGATTTGCCAAATTGCTATCATTCAAAAATACTGAAACATTCCCAAGGACATGGTTGTTGCCATTAAAGCATCAGCATCTGCCAACCATTACTGCCCATTGAGGCCTTTGGGTTTTTTGTATTAAAGACCCTTGCTTGCTAGAGGGTGTTATGGGATACTTTCTAGCATACAGAGGATAAGGGGAAAAAGTGTCAGAAGGATTTGGGGCAAAGATTGTTTCTTACTCAGTATATAAACTGTTACTAGCACAATGGATGTGCACATTACCATAACACTAAGAATATTACTAGTGTTACCCCTTTCTGACCTGAGCAACTAACCAGAATTGAGGCTCCCTTCATACAATACTAAATTCTTAAAAATAATGCAAAGTCCTGTTTCTATGACCACAGCAGGAATAAGACAACCAAATAAGGTTTCTTTTACAATAGTTCCCAGCCCCTTTCCCATAAGGGGCCTTAACCCATAAGCTTCCTCTCAGCTTTTTCTTAAGGTCCAGCTAAAAATGTTTCAGTAATTGAACCTTTGGCTTTCTACTGCTTCTCTGCCTGTTTCTATAATGTTTCACTTTTCCTCCTATTGTTTCTTCTGCACAAAGATATATTATTACTCCACTCCCAACAATCCCCAGTCTCTGTGTTTATCAGAACGCAATGGACCCCTGTGGGCCTACCCCAGCCATATACATGGATGTGTTTTGGATGGAAATTCCTGTGGTTTTCATTAGGTATTCCATAAAGAAACTTTGTGGCTATTTTAAATTAACCTAGTTTAAATGAAAGGCAATAATTATGTCTTATCAATAACACCTGGTTGAAACCAGGCTGCATGGGGGGGCGGGGTTCAATGGTTCGGTTTACCCGCTTTTCACAGTGTAGCTTCTATGCCAGCAGCTTCAGTTTCCCATGGCCTCAGACACCTCGATTTACTGTAGAGTCCAAGGCATAACTAAAGTCCCAGGCTGATGTAGTTCACCCTAGGGGACAAAGTAGAAAGGAGGTATTCATGCACTACCAGCTGACTCAGGAGAAGAAGCCCCAGGACCACTTCTGCCCTGAATCAGCTAGTGGCTGCAGGAAGTAGCTACTAGCTGCCTGAGATACTAGGCTCAGCAACAGCAGCCACAATGTAACAGAAACTGAACTAATGTAGCTAATGTTAACATTAAGTGTAATAGTAGAAAAATGTAACCATGTTAGTTTTGTCCTATAAATAACTTAAAAACTCCATTTTGTATTCTTTAGCTTGACATAAGTAAATAAACTCTGTATGCCCTTTTTAAATAGGTGTATATGAAAGAGTAAATGGTGAAAAAATGGCATGGACATGGGAGAAAAAAAATTAACTGTTTATATAAGCAACAAAGTGCCAAATGTAAGTTACCAGTCAGTAAACTAGTTAATAAATAGCTGAAAAATTCCTTTGAGGCCTAGGGCACAAAGGAGATAATGAGAAGGTAAACGCACACATCCTGCTAAATGGGCAGCAAGGACGCTCCAAGGCTGAAATATCACCTTTTATGACCAAACTGACATTGGGATGGGATAAATTGAAAATAGATGCAAAACAACGGCAAAAACAGAAGCTGGGTATGGAAAAACCCCAAAACACTGAAACAAGGAATGCCAATCCCTATAAAAGAGATCTTTAAAAATGCTGAGCTGGGTGATCCTCTCTCTCTCAACTGCTGTTTCTTCAAAGCACAGAGGCGTCTGTCCACCCTGCTTGAAAGCTGCTGTCTACAGAATCTCTCTTTCTCTCTCCATAAGGCCTGGGTCAGCCACCCAGTTCCATTATTGCACAACAGTTCCTGGTAACTATAATGTGTGAATGAATTGATTGTTTTGTGTTTGTGTATGCCTGTGTGTAATAATGTGCATGATAATTTGTTTGTGTCTATATAAGTGGTGTGTCCAAACCTGTATGTCTAATTCATATAATCAATAAATGTGGCATTTTGCCTTATCCCCCTTTATAAGGTCTCGCTCTTAATTTGGCAGGTGGAATTTAAAGTAACAACAGTAACAGCACTAGCAGCAACAGCATAGTAGGTAGGCAAGTCACTCCTCCCTCTCCCTCCACTATGTTTCCCCAGCTTGCCCAGGGACTCCAGCAGTGGGGAGCAGCTATGGGGGAAGCCAGCTCAACTGTGGACAGCAGCAGTGGTGAGTAGTCTCCTCTTCCAGTGTCTTCTCTGAGGTACTGGAAGGGTGGACCCACTCACTACCACCATCCCAGACCAAACCCTGTTCCCCATGCAGCCACTTCCTGTAAACCTCAGTTAGAGCAGGGCAGGAGCAGACATGAGTCTTCCCCTGCCCTGGGTTAGTTGGGGACAGTGGTGGCTATAGGCAGGTCCCCACTTCTAGAGACCAGAGGAAAATCCTGTGGGAGAGGGGGAAGGGAAACAGGAGGGAAGACAAGAGGAGGTGGCTGCCAAGAGCAAGGGGGCGGGAGAAGGCCCAGCAGCTGCTTCCCAGGAATGGTCTTCCTGTCTAGTGAGGATTGTAGCCACTCATGCAGCACTGATCATACCTCCTACATGCACTTTTTTGAATTCATAGATTCACACATGGTCAAACCACCTTCATATATAAAGCTCTGTTTTATCTGTTTCCAAACTTTGGAAACTTGAAAAAATCTTCTGAGCCAAGAGAATTCATGATTTTGAGCATTTCAATTTTTGCATAACCTGAGCAGCCTGAAACAGCTGAATGATTATCAGAAGATTGGTCATTTTGTGACAATTAGATCTCTTTCAGGGAACATGTTTTATGTTGGGCATCTAAAAATGGAGGTAACCAAAAATCAATAGTTAATTTAGTAAATCTTGGCCCATTACATTTCAAATTGCCGGCTTTATACAAGTGGCAAAGAAGAGTATTTTCACAAGGAGAGAATCATTTTTCAGTTGAAGGTCTATGAAATTCTTAATACCAAACTAACTTTTGCACATAAAAGGGGACAAAGGGGCCAAGAAGCCCTCTTGGCTGAACAGGAAAGTCCAGGAAAGCCTAAGGGCAAAGGAAGAGGAATACAAGCTGTGAAAACAGGGAGTAGCTACCAAGGAGGAGTATACTTCCATGGCACACACTTGAAGGGAATCAGTTAGAAAGGCCAAAGCAGGATTAGAATTTAGGCTGGTGATAAGAATCAATAACAACAAAAATTCCTTCTTCAGGTATATACGACGCAAAAAGAAGGTGCAGGGTAGCATAGGACCCCTACAGGACAAAGTACTGCAATTCATGACAGAGAGGGGGGACAAAGCTGAACTCTTCAATGAGTTCTTTACATCTGTATTCCTAGACACAGAACAAGGCAAATATCCCAATTGAATCATAGATAGACACAGGAGGGACACAAACCCACCAACTGTTAGTGCAGACTTAGTGAAAGGGCACTTGGAGGGGCTGCATGTGTTCAAATCAGCAGGCCCAGATGAATTGCATCCAAGGGTGCTGAAGGAATTGACCAGTGCCATAGCAGAGCCATTGCCGCGGCTGTTCAAGCACTCACGGTGCCCTGGTCAGGTCACAGAGGACCGGAAAAGGGCCCATGTATTCCCTATTTTCAAGAAGGGGAGAAGGTAGGAACCAGGAAACTATAGGCCAGTTAGTCTCACCTCTATCCTTGGGAAAACTCTGGAAAAAATCAAGGATCACATTTGTGGGAGCCCAGCAGGGGAAATAATGCTGGAAGGAAATCAGCACAGATTCATTTCAGGTAGATCCTGCCTGACTAACCTTGATTCTTTTTATGACCAAAATGCTTAGACACAGGAGTTGAGATAGATGTCATCTACTTAGACTTTAAGAAGGCCTTCAATATGGTGTCTTACTCTGTTCTCATAAATAAACTGACAGGCTGTTATGTAGATGATTACCTGGTCAGGTGGGTGGCAAATTGGCTTAGGTGTTGCATCCAGAAAGTAACGGTGGATAGATAGAAATCAACCTGGAAAGATGTAGGCAGTGAAGTCCCACAAGGCTCGGTCCTTGGACTGGTGCTATTCAATGTCTTCATTAGTGACTTGGACAAGGGTGTGGAGAGCACCCTGTCCGACTTCATAGTTTTGTAGTTGGTTGGGTCAGAAGGGACCTGAGGAGATCATCTAGTCCGACCCTCTGCCGTGGCAGGAAAGAGTATAGGGGTCAAACAACCCTGGCCAGGTGTTCATCCAGCCTCCTTTTAAAGACCCCCAGAGTTGGAGCCAGCACCACTTCTTTTGGAGGTTGCTTCCAGGTCCTAGCCGTCCTGACAGTGAAATAGTGCTTCCTAATGTCTAGCCTGAAACTACCCTCTGCTAGCTTGTGTCCATTGTTTCTTGTAACTCCCAGGATTGCTCGGGGGAACAGGGACTCTCCCAATGCCTTCTGGTCCCCCTTGACTAGTTTGTAGACTGCCACTAGATCCCCCCTCAGCCTTCTCTTTTGGAAGTTGAACAGGTTCAGGCCTCTCAGCCTCTCCTGGTAGGGCCTGCCGTGCTGACCCCTGATCATGCTGGTGGCCCTCCTTTGGTCCCTCTCCATATTGGCCATATCCCTCCTGAAGTGCAGCACCCACAACTGGATGCAGTACTCCAGCTGCAGCCTGACCAGTGTTGTGTAGAGGAGGAGAATCTGTGGATGCACGACAAGGTATGGTTGGCCTTCCTGACCACGTACCCACACTATCGGCCCATGTTCATTGTGGCATCAATGATGACTCCAAGATCCTTGGGGTGAGAGACCGTGTCGAAGGCCTTCCTGAAGTCCAGAAAGACTATATCCACTGTGACACCTGCATCCAAGGACTCAGTGATCTGGTCATAGAAGGCCACCAGGTTGGTTTGACAAGATCTGCCCCAAATGAACCCATGCTGGTTGCCCCCGAACATAATCTCCCCTGCTGGCACTTCCTGGACATGTGCAGGATAATTCTTTTGAAAAGCTTGCCGAGGTAAGACTCATGGGCCTATAGTTTCCTGGGTCCTCCTTCCTTTTTTGAAGATGGGGACCACATTGGCCCTTTTTCAGTCCTCTGGTACATTGCCTGAGTTCCATTTTCTTCTAGGTCAGCAGATCTCCTCCTGCAGGCTTTAAACTAGGCTCATCGGGGGAGGGGAAGATGACGGCGGGGGAAGCTGTGGACCACCAAACCATGTGGCACCAACAAGTACAGCCCAGCCTGAAGAAGGAGAATATTGGGAACCTGCAAGCCATGGGATGGCCAGAACTACAGCACAGGTAAGCAATGAGAAAGTAAGAAATAAAGGGCCTCTTGGGATTCAGAGTGGGGGGGCAGCAAAGGCACCAGTCGCAGGGCTCAAGTGCCTATATACTAATGCTAGGAGCATGGAGAAGAAGCAGGATGAACTAGTGCTCCCGCTTGCACAAAACACCTATGACTTAGTAGGGTTAATGGAAACCTGGTGGGATTCGTCCCATGACTGGGACTAGGGGGAATGCTATACTGGATCTGGTATTGGCAATGGGGGATGACATGGTAGGGGACTTACAAATCAGTAGCCATCTGGGGGACAGTGACCACCTAATAATAGAATTCACCATAAGATGTTGAGTGGGTAAGATAATTAGTAGGGTGAAAGTGCTAGACCTTAGGAAAGCTGATTTCAATGAACTCAGGTGATTAGTCAAGGATGCACTGCAGAGTAGGAGTTTTGCAGTGATGGGAGCTCAAGAAGGGTGGCTGTGACTTAAGGAAATGATCCTTTGGGCACAAAGCGAGATGATCCCAATGCAAGGAAAAGGAGGGAAGGGGGCCAGGAGGCTTCCTTGGCTGACCAGAGAAATCCAGGGCAGCCTAAGGGCCAAAAGGAGAGCACATAAAAAGTGGAAACAGGGAGAGATCACTAAAGACGAATATACCTCCTCTCACGCTTGTAGGGAGGTAGTTAGATGGGCCAAAGCTACCAGGGAGCTGAGGATGGCATCCCAAGTAAAGGATAACAAAAAATTGTTTTTTAGATCTATTGGGAGTAAAAGGAAGGCCCAGGGAGGAATAGGACCCTTACTAAATGGGCAGAAGCAATTGGTGACAGACAGGGGGGACAAGGCTGAACTCCTCAACGAGTTCTTTGCCTCAGTGTTCCTAAGAGGGGGCAAGACAAGTCTCTCACTTGGATTGTAGAGAGACAGCAGCAAGGCACCAGACTACCATGCGTAGACCCTGAGATGGTGCAGAGTCACTTGGAAAAACTGGATGCCTTTAAGTAAGCAGGCCTGGATGAGCTCCATCTGAGGGTGCTGAAGGCACTGGCCAACATCATTGCAGAGCCACTGGCAGGAATATTTGAAAGCTCGTGGCACACAGGCAAAGTCCCAAAGGACTGGAGAAAGGTCAATGTGGTCCCCATTTTCAAGAAAGGGAGGAAGGAGGACCCAGGAAACTATAGGCCAGTCAGTCTCACCTCCATCCTTGGCAAAATCTTTGAAAAAATTATCAAGACTCACATTTGCGAGAGCCTGGCAGGACAAATTATGCTGAGGGGAAACCAGCATGGGTTCATAGCAGGCAGATCATGCCTGACTAATCTAGTCTCTTTTT
>JAGPOW010003642.1:75804350-75833072 GCA_030014935.1 Caiman crocodilus
TGCGAGAGCCTGGCAGGACAAATTATGCTGAGGGGAAACCAGCATGGGTTCATAGCAGGCAGATCATGCCTGACTAATCTAGTCTCTTTTTATGACCAGATTATGAAATGCCTGGACACAGGAGGAGGGGTGGATGTCGTTTACTTAGACTTCAGGAAGGCCTTTGTTACGGTATCCCACCCCATACTGGTGAACAAGTTAAGAGCCTGTGACTTGGATGACTACACAGTCTGGTGGGTGGCAAATTGTCTAGAGGGTCGCACCCAGAAAGTCATGGTGGATGGGTCGGTTTCGACCTGGAAGGGTGTGGGCAGTGGGCAATGGAGTCCTGCAGAGCTCGGTCCTTGGACCAATACTCTTTAATGTCTTCATCAGCGATTTGGATGAGGGAGTAAAATGTACTCTGTCCAAGTTTGCAGATAACACAAAACTAGGAGAAGTGGACATGCTGGAGGGCAGGGAACAGCTGCAAGCAGACCTGGACAGGTTGGACAAGTGGGCAGAAAACAACAGAATGCAGTTCATCAAGGAGAAATGCAAAGTGCTGCACCTAGGGAGGAAAAATGTCTGGCACGCCTACAGCCTAGGGAATGACCTGCTGGGTGTCATGGAAGTATAAAGGGGTGGACTCCAAGATGAACATGAGTCGGCAGTGTGACGAAGCCATCAGAAAAGCCAATGGCATTTTATCGTGCATCAGCAGATGCATGATGAATAGATCCAAGAAGGTGATACTTCCCCTCTATCGGGCGCTGATCAGGTCACAGTTGGAGTACTGCATGCAATTTTGGGCACCGCACTTCAAGAGGGATGCGAATAACCTGGAGAGGGTCCAGAGAAGGGTCACTCATATGGTTAAGGGCCTGCAGACCAAGCCCTACAAGGAGGGACTAGAGAATCTGGACTTTTTCAGCCTCCACAAGAGAACGTTGAGAGACAACCTTGTGGCTGCCTATAAGTTCATCATGGGGGCACAGAAGGGAATTGGTGAGGTTTTATTCACCAAGATGCCCCCAGGGGTTACAAGAAATAATGGCCACAAGCTAGCAGAGACCAGATTTAGATTGGACATTAGGAAGAACTTCTTCACAGTTAGAGTGGCCAAGGTCTGGAACAGACTTCCAAGGGAGGTGGTGCTCTCCCATACTCTGGGGGTCTTCAAGAGGAGGTTAGATAAGCATCTAGCTGGGGTCATCTAGACCCAGCACTCTTTCCTGCCTTTGCAGGGGGTTGGACTTGATGATCTATTGAGGTCCCTTCAGACCCTTACATCTATGAATCTATGAGTGCTTGTAGAGCTGTGCCAGAGGTCCTGCAATGACCCCTGCTAGCTCCTTCAGCACCCGGGGGTGGAGATCATCAGGACCTGCAGATTTAAATACATTTAGTTCCTTCAGAAGTTCCCTGACAAGGTCCTCATTTATCCTAGGCCTGGGTGTGCCACCCACTGGGCTCTTGGGGGGTGGGGCAGTGGGGGAGATATCTGGGTCCCTCCTCAGAAATACGGAGGCAAAGAAATTGTTGACTATGTCAGCTTTACTGTCAGGTGAGATGACCAGATTTCCTAGCATGTATTGCAGAGGCCCCACGTTACTTGGCACCTTCTTTTCCCCCCTATGTATTTGAAAAAGGACTTCTTGTCCTTGATCTGGATCACTAGTCCCAGATCCATTTCCACTTTGGCCTTCCTGACCCGCCCCCTACATTCTTGAGCTACCAAGGTATAGTCCTCTCTTGTGATGGTCCCTCCCTTCCAACAGGTGTATGCTTCCTTTTTTGTTTGGAGATGTTCCTGGATGCTTTTGGTGACCCATTGGGTCCTTTGTGCCCTCTTGTCCCCTTTGATTCATGTAGGGATTACCTCCCTTTGAGCTTGGAGGATTGTCTCCTTAAGGAGCAACCACTCCTCCTGGACACTCAACTCCCTCCAGTTCTGGGACCTCAGTGCTTCCCCCACTAGTCTTCTTACCTCATTAAAGTCCACCCCCCTGAAGTCAAGGGCTGCTGCCTAGCTGGAGGCTTTTGTCACCTTGCGCTGTATTGTGAATTCCAGCAGACAATGATCGCTATCGCCTAGGTTGTCGAGCACCCACAGACCCTGTACCAGGTCGTTGCCTGTGGCCAGGACCAAATCCAACAACAAGACGTCTCCCCTGGTGGGGCTGTGTACATTCTGAGTTGGATGGAGGTCCTGTATGTCAGTTAAGAGCCTGCATGAGTGGTCAGACCTGGCTGTCTGCTCCTCCCAGCAGATGTCTGGCAAGTTTAGGTCACCCATTATGACCACATCCTTGGACTTAACTATCTCCATGAGCTGACTTAAGAATTCTTGGTCTCGATCTTCTACTTGGTTGGGTGGTCTGTAGTAGATCCTCACCATTAAGTTGCTTTCTCCCCGACCCCATTGTACTATAACCCAGAGCACTTCCATTTGCTCCTCCTCTGACCCAGTGGTACATATTGTGGATGAGTGCAGCTCCTTGATATAGAGTACCACATCCCCACCCTTCTTACCTGTCCTATCTTTCCTGTAGAGTCTGTAGCCCTTGATATTCACTGCCCAGTCATGAGTTGGGTCCCACTACATTATGGTGAGCCCCACTATGTCTGGGTTGGTGCTGGCTAGTAGGAGGACTAGTTCTTCCTGCTTGTTCCCCATGCTGCAGGCATTAGTATAGAGGCATTTGAGGCCTCCTGAGGATGGAAGTATTGCCCCCCTAATCCCAGCAGTACCCAGGCCCATGCCACTTACCTGATTACCTGTTTCTCTTGTCATCAGTTTAGGCTGGGCTGCTCCTGCAGGCAATGCTTGGCTTGCTTGTCTGAGGCTTCCTCCACCCACATCTTCTCCTTCCCCCATTGAACCTAGTTTAAAGCCCACCGGAGGAGATCTGCTAACCTAGAAGAGGAAACATGCTTGCCTTTGGGGGAAAGGTGCAGCCCATCCCATCTGAGCATGTCCCTCATTGTGATGGGTGGATCATTATCCAAGAAGCCAAAGCCTGCCTTGAGACACCAATTCTGAAGTCTGAAGTTGACCTTGCCAATGCAGGTCTCGTCTCCTTCCACAGATGATACCAAATTATGGGGCAAAGTTAACACACCAGAGGGTAGGAAACACTACAGGGATTTAGAAGTGGGGCTTAAGAGGTTCGGGGCACAGGTGGTGTTTTCCTCAATCCTTCCAATTTCAGGTTATGGGCTTGTAATAAATAAGTAGTGACCAAACGCCAGTGTGTCTGGATAAAGGTGACCAAATGCCAGCAAACTGTGCTCGCTGCGTGGGGAAACAATGGGTGCAGCCCAATTAGCTGTGCAAAGCATACATGCAGCAAAATCCCCGGCTCATGCAGCTCGAAAAGCGCGTGAATGAAAGACCTGATCTAATTGGCTGTTGGGGCAGTATAAAAACAAAGCCTGGGAAAAGAGAAGGCGGGACCCACACGACATCGGCGAGGCCTGATCACCCTCACCGGAGGTCCTGTGTCCATGGCTCCCTTTCCCCCCAGATGCCCCCATTGGATAAATTACATCAGATAGATGCCTGAAGAGCTCTCAAGTTCCCTACAGTTTTGGTTGTTGGAGATTATTGTTAGGGGAACTGCCAGTGCAGATGTGCATACGAGGCATTTAAGTGCTTCGCGGTGAACTTTATGGAGTGTGCCTATGTTGTGTTCCAGTTTGTAAGTAAAGCATTTATTTCTTATATTGTCCTTGGAGTCTTTTTGGATGGGAAAAGCAGGGTAAAGAGCGTTCCAGAACCCTTTCATCCCCAGCCTGCTCGAATCCAGGGGTTAATCACCCCCCCTCCAGTTCTTTCCCCACAAGGCTAAGGAGGGAGAGAAGGATCAAGGTAGTAAACCAAAGGCTGTTATGCTGTTGTCATCGTGAAGGCTTTGGCTTCCATGACCACAATCTGCTCTTTGGTGAGAGAGGCAGTGAGCTGCTGGGAAGGGACGGCCTCCATGTCTCTCCTCTGGTGAGGAGGCTCTTCTCAGCCAGACTGGCTGACTTGCTTCACCGGACTTTAAACTAAGTCCTCTGAGGGCTGGGAAGGGAGGGGGGAGACTTCTGCCACTGCTGGCCCACTGAGCAATCCTTGCAAATCCAGCAGGCCACGGCACTTAAGGTAGCTCGCCCCTGCCACAGCCCTGGAACAATCGGTAGGCAAGACAAGGGCCCCCAAAGGGACATTTGCATGCCTGTACACAAATGCCAGGAGCTTGGGGAATAAACAGAAGGAACTTGTCCTCCTGCTTAACACAAATAATTCCAATATCATAGGGATAACTGAGACCTGGTGGGACTCCACCCATAACTGGGACACAGGTATAGATGGCTATACCCTGTACAGGAGAGACTAAGTGGACAAAAGGGGTGGTGGTGTAGCTCTCTTTGTCAAGGAATGCTATGCATCCTTGCAAGCAGACTTTGGCACCTAGGTTGGACAATTGGAAACCTTCTGGGTCAAATTCCATGGGGAACATGACACAGGGGACACAATAGTGGGAGTCTACTACAAACCTCCTACCTAGGATCAAGAGCTCAACCAGGAATTCACCAGGGAACTGGCTGAGGCTGCACATTCCCTGTGCACAGTTGTCATGGGAGACTTCAACTACCCAGACATCTTGTGGAAAGAGTGCTCAACCAAATCCAAACGGTTACTAAGCTTTCTCTTGTGCATGGATGAGCTCTATCTGACACAAGAAGTCTATGAGCCAATGAGAAGTAAAGCACTGCTTGACCTGGTACTGGCAATGGGGGACTACCTAATCAGTGACCTAACGATCAAAGGGAAGCTGGGTGACAGTGACCATGAGCTTATCACCTTTACAATCTGCCATAAAGCTGGCAAATCAGCCAGCTATACAGAAGTCCTCGACCTCAAGAGAGCTAAATTTAACAAGCTCAGGAGGCATGTCAGTGAGGCCCTAAAGGACCACAGCACAAAGGGGAGGGGAGTTCAGGATGAGTGGTTGCTCTTCAAAGAAGTGATCCTGGATGCACAAGCAAAGTCTATTCCATCTCAGAGGAAAGGCAGCAAAAGGGCACAGCAGCCCCCTTTGCTCTGCAGGGAACTAGCAGACCTCCTGCATGTAAAAAGAAAGACCTACAAAGGATGGAGGACTGGATCCACCTCAAAGAAGGAATACTCTGCACTGGTAACCGACTTGCTAAATGGTTACTTTGCATCGGTCTTTCATCAGTCTCATGGGATGCCCCTGCCCATTAAGGGACAGGGAGGCCCAGGTGAGGGAGATTCCTTGCCCTCCATCAATGCTGACCTTGTGAAGGAATGCCTTGTGAGGCTGGATACCCTCAAGTCATCTGGCCCTGACAGTTTACACCCCAGGGTACTCAAGGAGCTGGCAAGCATCATAGCTCAGCCTCTAGCACAGATCTTTGAGAACTCCTGGCTCTGTGGTGAAATGCCCAAAGATTGGAAGAAGGCCAATGTGGTGCCTATCTTCAAGAAAGGGAGGAAAGTGAATCTGGCAAACTACAGGCCCGTCATACTGACCTCTATCCCAGGGAAGGTATTAGAAAAGATTATCAAAGAGGCCATTCTTAACAGACTGGCTGATGGCAACATCCTGAGGGATAGCCAGCATGGGTTTGTTGTGCGTAGGTCTTGCTTCACAAATATTATTTCCTTTTACAATCAGGTGACCTATCACCTGGACAAGGGAGAAGAGATTGATAAAGAGATTTAAGAGATTTTTAAAGTCATATATCTTGACTTTAAAAAATTATTTCATCTGGTATCCCATGATCACCTCTTACCAAAACTGGCTAACTGCAGCCTCAGTCTCACCATGATCCACTGGCTGCATCACATTGGGGAATTGGCTCTGGGTAGGACCCAGAGGGTGGTGGTTGATGGAAGTCAATCATTGTGGTGCACTGTGACCACTGGAGTCCCTCGAGGCTCTGTCCTTGAGCCTATACTATTCAACATCTTCATTAATGATGTGAACATTGGTATCAGAAGTGGACTGACCAAGTTTGCCAACAACAGTGAACTTTGGCATCCACACCTGAGCACAGGAGGGTGATCCAGGCTGACCTTGACAGGCTCAGGAAATGGGCGGATGAGAACCTGATGGTGTTTAACACTGAAAAATACAATGTTCTGCACTTTGGGAAGAAAAACCTGCAGCATGCTTATAGGCTTGGCATTGCTACGCTGGCTAGCACTATGGGCGAAAGGGACTTGGGGGTCATGGTTGACCACAAGATGAATATGAGCCATCAATGTGATGCTGCAGCTAGTAAAACAAGCAAAATGCTGGCTTGCATCCATAGATGCTTCTCAAGCAAATCCCAGGACATCATTCTCCCATTGTACTCAGCCTTGGTGAGGCCACAGCTCGAGTACTGCATCCAGTTTCAGGCTCCAAAATTCAAAAAGGATGTGAAGAAGCTTGAGAGAGTGCAGAGGAGAGCCATGTGAATGATCAGAGGTCAGGAAAATAGACCTTATGATGAGAGGCTGAGAGCCATGGGACTCTTCAGCCTGGAAAAGTGCAGGCTTATGGGTGATCTGGTGGCCATCTATAAGTGTATCAGAGGTGTTCACCAGGATCTGGGGGAACATCTGTTCTCAAGAGCATCCCAAGGAATGACAAGATTGAATGGTCACAAACTCCTCCATGACAATTTCAGGCTAGACATAAGAAAGAATTTTACTGTCTGAGCCCCCAAGGTTAGGAATAGCCTGCTGCTGGAGGTGGTTCAAGCACCTACTTTGAACACTTTCAAGAGACATTTGGATGTTTATCTTGCTGGGATTCTATGACCCCAGCTGACTTCCTGCCCCTGGGGCGGGGGGCTGGAATCGATGATCTTCCAAGGTCCCTTCCAGCCCTAATGTCTACAAAATCTATGGAATGGATCCAGGAGGATCTTAACAGCTTGGAAATATGGGCAGAATGAAGTCGGATGCAGTTTGACAAAGGCAAGTATAAAGTGCTGCACCTAGGCAAAAAGAACCACCAACATACTTTCATGTTCTCAGAAGCACAGCAGTGGAAAGGGATCTTGGAGTCATAGTTGACTGCAAGATGAACATGAGTCATCAATGTGATGAAGCGATCAACAAGGCTAACCGCACTTTATCATGCATTAGTAGATGCATGATGAACAGGTCCAGGGAGATGATGCTTCCCCTCTATGCGGCACTGGTCAGGCCACAGCTGGAGTACTGTGTCCAGTTTTGGGCACCACAATTCAAAAGGGATGTGGAGAATCTTGAGAGGATTCAGAGGAGGGTTACTAGTATGGTCAGAGGCCTGCAGGCAAGGCCCTATGAGGAGAATTGAGGGACCTAGATCTCTTTAGCTTTCACAAGAAAAGGCTGAGAGGTGATCTTTTGGCTGCCTATATATTTGTCAGGGGAGGGCAGCAGAGAATAAGAGTTGCTCTACTTACTAGGGCACCCCTTAGAGTAACTAGGAACAATGGCCACAAACTGATGGAGAGCAGATTTAGGTCGAATATTTGAAAGAACTTCTTTATAGTAAGGGTTGCCAGAATCTGGAATGGGCTTCCAAGGGAGGTGGTGCTCTCCCATACCCTGGGGGTCTTTAAGAGGGGACTGGGCACCTAGCTGTGGTTGTCTGACCTAGCACTCTTTCCTGCCCAAGGCAGGGGATCAGACTTGATGACCTAATGAGGTCTCTTCTGACCCTAACAGCTATGAATCTATGGATTATGCAAATAGCTTATAATTTAGCAAAACTACTAATGATACTTCTCATGGACAATTTCAGGTATGCTTCTGATTCCTCTGAAGTCAATGGATGATTTTGAACTTTGACTACGGTGTTAACAGGACAAGGCTTTGCACAAGTTGCCCTCTTTGAAATATCTGACGTTTACACAAAAGGCCCCCCACAAAAGGTATAGCCAGTGTCTATCAAAGATTAATCTTTAGTTCAAGTGAATCCTACTCCTAATTGTGTAAAGGTGTGGAGCCTAATATAGAATAGTGGTGGGCTACCTATAGTTATATAAACCTATGGTCCTATAAAAAGTGTGTGTAGTGTATATTTAGTGTTAGGTTGTGAAGTATAGACTTTAGTATTATTTTAAAGGACTTCTATCATGATTCTTTCTCTTTCTACCGTCTTAACAACAATAAATAAAATGTTTGAAGCTACTTATGGCATTTCTTTACAGGTGTTTAAAAAGGAGTTAGGTACCTGGGCCTTTCTCTTTTCATCTTGTGTCTAATAAGTACACAATTCACCAGTGATGTGTAGTTCTAGGAGATAAATGTATACTTTGTATATCCTATTGCTATAGCCTTAAAATATCTTTCCTACTTTATTTGCTTGGATAAATATTTCATGTATCTCGTGTGCTGTGATTTTACTTTATTTTTCTATTTCATCGCCAATGATCATTGCACGAGGAGCTCCCTCATGTAAATATAGTCCTACTTGCAATAGTGGATCAAGAACAAACACTACCCAAGCCTTTTAACTGATGCTTTAGTTTTGGCTTTAATTACTATAGCACCAAGAGCCCACCTATACAGATAATTGTTAGCAGAGGCTTGGAGAGGACACAGAAGATCTTTTAAACAAATAAAGCATGGGAAGAATAGATTTCTCTAAGCAATATTGCAGCCCTTCTAAGACTATGAAGGCTGGTCAAAATATGAAAAAAATATTTTTTAATTAATTATTCTTTCTTCTTTTCCAAAAGTGTTTCTTTCCTACAGGAAATCTCTTTTAAACAAATACCTAAATATCTGAAAAAATAAAATGTTTCAATAAAAGAACGATCCAGGGCTAACTCAAGAGAGTTCCAGTTTCAGTCCCCATGCCCCATTCTCCTCTATGAGCCAAGGTCCCCAATCAGAATTCATCTTACCTCAATCAGAATTCTTCTTATGGGATACGTCATAAATAGGCCTGTAGTGACTCCACAAGAAGTGAGGCTATGATACATTATGAAAATTGAATCTAGTCATGAAACTTAGCCACTGTAGGAGAATTATGGCACAAGGTATATAAATTATAATTTCCAGGAGATATTATAGAGGATCCTCCAAAATACAAATGTGCAATTACAAAATTTCAGATTATGGATGAAAATTCTTATCTTCAAATGTTGCCCCCCAAATATATAGTTTTCTTAAGAGAATGGGATAAAATCATTTCCAGGTATCTCTAGAGCAGTGGTTTGCAACCTTTATTTATTTGTTGACCCCTGAAAATGTCAAATGGAAGTACAGAATCCTTTGGAAATTTCAAGTGGAGGTTGGACCCCTTTGGGTATTCACATACTTTTTGTTGATAACAGTCATCTTTCATGGACCTCTCAGACAATCTGTGGACCCCCAGGGGTCCATGGACCACTGGTTGAAAACCACCACTTTAGAGACTATCTTCTTTGTAGATGTTCATTAGGAAATGGAAGTGCAACCATCCAAATTTATTTTACACTGAACCCCTAATAATAGCCATATGGGTCCCTGCTTCCCAGCTTCCAAAAGGGGATCATTTACAACAGAGGTTTTCAACCTTTTTTGGTCAGTGAATCCCTGGCGGCTGGATGCAGAGTAGTAGCAGTGGCGGGGGGGGGGGGAGGGGGGTGACACGCAGCCAGACGCTGAATGGGGTAGGGAGATGGTGTGTGACTGGACACCGGGCAGGGGGTAAGGGGTGGCACACTGTCCCCTGCATCTGGCCAGGTGGGTGGTGCTTGCAAGGGATGGTGGCTGGCGGCGTTCCATCCCTGCCCACCCTCACATACCTCCTAGGGCTTTCTCAAGTACCCCTGATTTACAACTTCACATCTTTATTTCAGATATGAAATTGATTTTACAATAAGATCCCTTTTTGGTATGTCAACATACAAAGCATATTACAGGTACCAGCTACACTTAATACTGAGTATTTCGTAAATGAGTACTGAATTGTTTTATCTATCATATAGTGGGGGCATCTACACAAGATGCTTATTGTGGAGCATATTTAGCTCCATAGTAAAGTGTCTCCATCTACATGTGCAGAGCTATTAGGCCAGAGTAAACTAGAGTAGCTCTGAGTACACTCAGAGTAAACAGAGTAACTCTGCACTATAGCATCCTCATGCCCCTGCCAGCCCCTTTGCAGCATGTTTAGCTGGGTCACAGCAGTCACAGGCTGACAGGCTGACCCCCAGGGCCCTCTGCCAGCTGGGGCTGTGCTGCCCTAGCTTTATGTGCTGTGGTCCTGGGAGCATGTGTAAATGCTATGCTTGGGAGCAATAAAATTCACATGTAGACATGACCGTGATTAGTAGTCTGCTTTTGTTTTCAGGAAGACTGGATTTTAAGTTTTATATTGTCCACAATACAAATTATACATTTCTATAATTGCTATATTTTCAGTTTGTTAATGAAATGTTAGTTTAAATGAAGCCACTTCTGTTAGTCAGTCTTGGCTTTGAAAGTATTTTATATATTCCTTAGCATCCTGTTTCAGCGCTGCTCCTGTTCACACAAGTTGGTTTCTGAAATTCCCTGTAAAGTTTCTTTGGGGAAAATAAAGCCTAAGAATAGTGTACAAACCCTAGCCCCAGGAGCAAGCACTGTGCCTGCTTGAGCCTGGTATTTCATTATAGTCCTGGAGGGAACCTACACGGCTCTATTGGACCTTTAACCAGCTCCTCAAAACTTGAGATTTGCTCTTAAGAACAAAGCCCCTTCCCAAAGACAAATGAGTGAAGTCTCCATGCAGAAGCATAGCATCCAAAAATGTGCTGTTGACAAATCTCTTTTTCCCTTCCCCCACTCCTCTTAGTCTAACTTTTCACTTGCAAGGTCAGGAACAGCTGCAAGGAGGCATAGGCAGATCCAGGATTTAATCCAGGCAGCATACTGCCCTTTGGGTCATATGAACATGAATATGAGGTGTGGCTGGGACCCCTTGGTCAGCAGGGCACACTGGGGAGGTGGGCAAGTAGCAGGTGCATGAAAGACAGGAAGAGGAACCCCTGTTGACCCTACTGCTGCTGCCCCTGGTTGACCTTGGGAGAGGTGGGGTGGGGAGCACACAGCAGCTCCTGCCCCATGCCACCATATTAGGGGGCCTGGGGGCTGCGTGGAGTGGCTGTTAGGGGAGATGTGCTCAGCAGGGAACAGTGGCTCTGTACAGGTTCCTCCTTCTAGCTTCTGCTCCCTGTCTGCTCCCCTGTCTCTCTCCCCAGTGTTCCCCATTGTCCAGGAGCAGGCACTGGAAGGAGAAACCTGTGTGCTGCCCCTGCTGTACCCTGCTGAGCTTGGCTCCCCACATAGCTGCAGCCTGCAGCTGGAGCAGGGCAGGAGTGGCTCTGGTGTTTCCATGTATACGAATCAGCTAGGAACAGTAGTGGCAGAAGGAGGGTGCATCTGGACCACACTATTCCCTGCAAGCAGAGCGCCAGGCAGTGCGAGGCATGCTGGTAATTTTAGTTTTCTAGCCTGGCACTGGAGTTTGCTGCTTCACAGCTTTGCCCATGTCCAAAGGGCAATCTTCCATGCTGCTGAATTCAGCAGCAAAAATGTGGGATCGTTCTCCATCCATCAGCAACAAACTTCACTTCTGCTCTACAAAACCATTCCTAGAATGCTTTCCATTCTGTGGGCATATTCAGAGAAGCATGAGCGTGCAGTATGTGGTATTGCAGACCTGTCTAAGGAACTACAACGACACATGCAGGCACTCCCCACATCGCTACTTTGCAGAATAGGCATGGGAGGGGGATAGGGGGGGTTGACTCTAGGAGGTCCTAGGGGCAAAAAAAATCCACTGCAAAAAAAAACTGGAATGGCACACATGGTGGCAGAGCATGCTGCCCAAAACCAGGACCTGGCCAGCTGCAGCCACACACCAGCTGCCAGCCAGGTTCGCTGCTGCAGGAATGCTGTGGCTGAAATTCCTGGAGGCCCCAGGAGACCATTTAAGGCTGCTGGGGCCAGCACAGTTGCTGGTCCCAGACTTCCCTACCCCACCCAAGGTAACCTGCCGCATGCCAAAGGGCATGTGGTATGGACATTGCCCAGGGCCAAGTAGCAGCACAACAAATTGCATCACTGATACTTCTCCCCAGGGAAACACACATTCCTGATCATCTGGATATGCCCTCTGATACACATTGTATACATCATAGAGAAGCCATATGTAGTCTGCAGGGACAGAATCCTCATAATAATTAAATGTCTTATATGTAAGTAGTGCATGTCTCACTGGTATCAAACTTAAATACACATGATGCCTCATGATGCCATATGATGTAGATACTTTAAATATTACCATAAGTAGAAAAAAAATAGAAACAGAGGAGCTATTTGCTTAAAAGACCCAGGAACATGTTCCTACTAACTGTACACACACCTGCATTTGAAGTTTGAAGCATCCTATACTGCTCCCAAGTATTTAAAGATAATACAGGTATGTCAAGGAGAAAAAGAAGGGCTAGCAATATTGTTTCTTAGTCTAATCCTGTATTTCCTCTCATCATACCTGTCTGTGCATTAAAAATCAACCAGAGGCCCTGGGCACCCTTTGTACTATGCTACTGTAGATGAACACATTGTGGGAAATTTAGAACATCTGGGGGGAAAGTGCTTTTTAATGCTTTGGCTAGTTCTCTTTTAAAGATGTGTCTAGCATAAATTTTATTACCATATATCTCTAGTTTTTATTAGTCTTAAAATAACCCTGCTTCAGAGCAACAGAGTGATTCTTGGATGTGTTTCTCCACCACTTCCTCACTCCCTTTTGTTCATGTAGCATTCTTTCCCCCTGACAGCATCTTGCATCTCTATTATTTCCACCCTTGAGATTCCACTGCAGTTTTACATCTCATTCATAATGCACCTTTTTAATTCCTGTAATAAAACATTTGTTTTAAATCAGTAAATTGTGCCATATATTTTATTGGTAATACCACCACATACAATAATTCATTTCTACATTTAAAGCATTCAAACCCCGTCTCCAACAATGTAAAAAAAAAGAATAGAAATCAAATAAGAAGCATTGTCCAATGCAATGGGGCCCTGAAAAACTAACAGAATACTCAGAGGTAGAGTACAGTAAAAAGCAGTGTTAGTTTGAATGTTAGGCTTCACTTATTTAATATAATTATTATATTCATAATTTTCTTATTTTCCCTGAATATCCCTCTCACTTCCCCCATCTGTGCTGACCTTGTCTGTAATTCTTCCTCCTTTCTTCTTCTTAATGCTACTTCTAATGAAGAGCTGCCATTATGATCTCCCCATTTTCCACCTCATTGTTGAAAGCAAGTTGTAGGGAGAATTGCAGAACTTCACATTCTGGGTATTTTTTTCTGGAACTGAAGAGATGTCAGAATTGTATTTTGTTTCTTTACCATGCCATTTTGGGAGCATATACGTCCTGGTTGCTCAGTCTTATAGACAAGCAAAGAAAGTAGCTGATTAACACCACTGTAGCTCTGCCTAGCACTTTTGTCTGGGGGAAAAACCTTTGAGGGATGTAAGTCCACTTTTTGTTCCCTAGGACAGCTGGCCTCTACTTTTGTCTTCCTCAAATTCTATTTTTTTTCCTAGTATATCTATAAGTGGGATGCCTTGCTTTCTGGCAGTTGCAGACAGGTGTTGCTCCCTAAGAAGCATCTTAGTCAGCCCTTCCAAAAATACAGTCTTTTAAACAAAACAAGCAACAAAATCTTGTGGCCCTGTTCTAGATGCTGGAAGAGGAACCTCTTTGGCTCTGGTGTAACCAGAGTTACCAATCCCCTCATTATAGGAAGCCCACAGCCCACAGCTTGTTGCTTCTCATACTGTTCCTTCAAAAACTGTCTCTGCCATCCTCTCTGGGGTTTTTAAGCTCCCAGGGAGCCAGTCCTTTACTAGCAGCTTCCTCACAATTGAAGCTATTCAATAAGGCTGGCTGCCACCTCTTAAGGAGACAGAACACTTTAGTACAATTTCCCAAATTCAGTGATGTTTGTGGTACTCGCCCAATCCCAAATATCATTAGTTTTCATGGTATTCATAAATGTAGTCTTCAGTTTTCTCAACCTTTCTTACCTTGTACAACTAAATAACATTGAATGAACTCCACCATAAAAAAGTAAAACTGAAAGTATTTTACCCAAAAGGATGGAAATGGTGTACTGGCACACATATTGTGGCGAAATCACCCCATATCACAGGCACTGATAAAGAGGATCACAGACACCTAGACTGTGTCCAAACAAGTGTGGATGTTTGGTTCCCCAGGGACAAATAGTGGTGGCGCACCTTGTACCACCACTAATTGTCCCAGGGGTATACCCATGTCATAAGCACTTTGGTGCACGGCAAGTTGCACTGGGTGGTGCAAGGAGGGCTGCAGCTGCAGCAATTCTGCCACATGGAACCTGGCCAGCAGCTGCAGCACAGCTCCAGGCAGCCCAGCTCTGCTTTTGAGCAGTGTGCACTGTCTGTGTATGCACTGCTCTACTTTTTTTCCCCTATGGAAAAAACGGTGGAACAGTGCAGACATGAGCAGCACTCCCTGAAGCATGGAGAACATCTGAATATGCAGTATAGGGCACTGAAGGCATGTTTGCAGCGCCACATAGTGCACAGCCACACTTGTCTGGACACAGCCCTAGGCAATATAACTACTGCCATTTATGCTTCTACCACCACCTCTTTTGTGGTATGTTTTCCAACTTCTTCCACCTTTAAGGGTTTAATTACACCACCTTTGGTTTTAAGAAATGCTACAAACCACAGAACAAGATAATTCTCAGGTCAAAATGAAAGCAGCTATTTCAGAACTCCAACATGGCTGAGCATACCAAATTTTAGAGGAACCAGTCTTTTATAGAGATATAGACATACTTATATTAGGGTATTTGCAGTGGTTTACCACAGGCTAATTTGTTTAATAACTCATTTAAATAACTTTTTTTTTTTAGAGTCAGTGTATTTAGATACTCGATATGTGGAAGCCCTACTCTATCATAAATTTCTATGGAACAGCAAAAGTTATATGCACTAAGAACCTGATCCAGAACCCATTGGGATATTTCCATTCAATGGACTTGAATCAGAACAAAAAGAAGAATTACTCTCCTCCTACATAGACCTGACAGTATAAGGATTACATTGGTTTTAAGAGTCCAAAGAAAAAAAGTAAGGAACATATTATAAATGCCTTGTTTGTCGAGAATACTAACATATTTTTCTAAGCAGATTTCTGTTATCTGGAGAACTAAATTCTACTTCTAATCTAATTTTTTACCTCACCCTATTTTTTCTCCATGTTATTCTGGATCAGAACTTTTTCTGTCTTTAAGAGAAAGTTAAGGTGTTTAAGAGAATAACTTTAAGAGAATATCTAGAATCCCCACAAACATTTTCACTTTCCCCTGTTTTCAGTAAAACTATGATCAGAGTTGAGCAGAATTATCAGCATAAAAATCATGTTCTATTCTGCTCCCAGTTATATTTATTGTTCATTTAAGGAACAAACGTCATGTGTGCAAAAGATATTGGATTTACCCAAAGAACCTTGTTTGCCTTAAATACCATTGATATTTATGCCTAAATAACAACAGCTATAGTCTCTGAGCTTTAAGTATGCCTGAGTGGCACAACAGAACCTTCATATTGATGTCAAAGTGAGTGGATTAGAAGAATGGAGGAAAATGCTCACAGAGTGACAATACTCTTAATAGAAACTTGTATTTTTGCCTTAAGTGAAGAATAGGGTACAGGCCCAAAAGAATTATTTTTTTAAATTTGATAGGAAATTATGTTTATTTTTTCTTTCAAAGTTCAATTTCTTGAACTAGAAATAGGTACATACAACAAAATATTTTCTTTATTTTCCAGGTAATAAAGTTTTAAAAATATATTCTCACCCAATTTATGTTCGTGTTCAACAAATATTGTAACAAATTACATATGGTGGCACAACTATTGTGCAAAAGAAATTTCAAGAAAATTATATCAGTTATTTGCATGACTGCAGACTTATTATATTACTATAACACTGTAGTTTGTCTATACCAGTGGTTCTGAACAAGGGTGCAGCAGCACTGGGATGCTATGAGAGCCCTTCAGGGGTGCCATGGCATAACTGCAGGGCCAAAATGGAAAGGGTTGCAGCAAGAGTGGGAGCTCCTGCCTGCTTTAGGTTTATCAGATAAGCCTAATGCAGGCAGAAGCTTGAGCCCCACATGAGGCACAAGGGGAACTTTGAGTTGGCCATAGCAGCAGCAGCAGCCCTGGTTGAGAATCATTGGGCATGTTCACACATGCAAGCACGTGCGCTTGCAGCAGCTCAAATAGAAGTGGTGCAAATTTGAGCCGGGACTTTTTGCCTCAGTGCACATGCTCAGACATGCTCTGAGCAGGCAGGGTACTAGCAGGAATTCTGGTGTTCCCTACTGGAACACTGAAAAATACCTGATAAAAAAATCCCACAGTCACTAAAATATCCCCAAATCCATTTTCCTCCACAATTAAAACAAAAGACCACTATACAGACAGAGAGAGAGTGAGACAGCAATCAGTTTTACTGATATATTCACAGTGTTAAAGCAATGTGGAAAACTATTATGATATTCTATTATACTAGCTTCATAGTTTCATAGTTGGTAGGGTCAGAAGGGACCTGGCAGATCATCAAGTCTGACCCCTGCCATGGCAAGAAAGAGTACTGGGGTTAGATGACCCCAGCAAGGTGTTCATCTAGCCTCCTCTTAAAGATCCCCAGGGTAGGAGCCAGCACCACTTTTCTTGGAAGTTAGTTCCAGATCCTAGCCACCCTGACTGTGAAGTAGTGCCTCCTGATATCTAGCCTGAATCTACCTTCTGTTAGCTTGTGACTGTTATCCCTTGCCACTCCTGGTAGTGCTTGGGGTAACAGGGACTCCCCCAATGCCTGTTGGTCCCCCTGACTAGTTTGTAATTGGCCACTTGATCCCCCCTCAGCCTTCTCTTGTGGAGGCTGAACAGCTTCAGGTCCCTTAGCTTTTTCTTGTAGGGCCTGCCCTGCTGACCCCTGATCATGTGAGTGGCCCTCCTCTGGACCCTCTCCGTGTTGTCCACATCCCTTCTGAAGTGTAGTGTCCAAAACTGGATGCAGTACTCCAACTGCAGCCTGATCAGTATTGCATAGAGGGAGAGGATCACCTCCTTGGACCTGCTTGAGATGCATCTACAGATGCATGACAAGGTACGGTTGGCCTTCCTGACACATCTCCACACTGTCGGCCCATGTTCATTGCGGCATCAATAATGACTCCAAGATCCTTTTCTGCCTCTGCATTGATGAGAAGGGAGTTCCCCAGCCTGTAGGTATGATGCTGGTTCTTCCTCCCCAGGTGCAGTACCTTGCACTTGTCAGTGTTGAAACCCATCATGTTCTCATCTGCCCACTTCTGTAACCTGTCTATGTCCAATTGCAGCCTATTCCTCCCTTCTATCATGCCCACTTCTCCCCTTACTTATTATTCTATATATAATAAAGTGAACTCTAAATACACATTTCATGAATTCATGAATACATGAATATATATTTTGTTGCCCTCCCAAGGGGCTATGGCCCTCCCCAGAAGGGCTACCTCCCCAGCAGAACCCACATGCCCTGCCCCACCCCTTCTTGCTCCCCCAGATCCCTGGATTGCTGCCCCACCTTGCCCCATCCCCCACTGACTCCTGCAGCCCCCCAATGGCTGTCCCACCCAGTCCCACCCCCCAGGCTCCCCCGGACCCCTCAATGGTTGCCTACCCAGGTTCATCCCCCACTTGCACCCCCAGCCCCCCATTGCCTCAGCCACAACCCCAGCGTCCAGCACTTTAAGAAAAAAAAAGCCTCTACTCGCCAAGCAGGGGCTGTGGGGACTCCAGGGCCTCCTGGCAGAGCCCCACTGGGCAGCACTGGGCATTGGTTGTTTTTGTTTTTTCCAATGCTGGGGTGGGGGGCAGGGATTGGGGGGGCTCAGGGGGCTTGGCAGACTGGGGCTGGACAGGGAATGGATTGGAGGTGGGGGGCAAGGACAGGCAGGGAAGGAATCGGGGGGTGAGGGGGATGGGGGGGATGGGACTGGGTGGGGAAGGGATCTGGGGGCTGGAGAAGTGGGCAAAGCCAGCAAGGGTCCCCCCTTTATAGTCCCCTCCTCCAGCCCCGCAACCGCTAATTTACCAGCAGTGGAGCTTGGGTCCAGCTCCCTGCTGCTGACACGCTGCCTGCCTTGCATGAGCAGGCAATATGTTTCAGCACAAGGATGAGGGCTAACCATAGAGACACTCTAGCAGACAGAGTGTCTCTATAAAGAACCCAGCCTCTGGTTGCTTCAGGGCATGGTCCTTGCCCTGCCCCACTTTTTTTCTTTGCAGGTTTTTTTGACCCCTGGATATCCAGGGGTCTAATTTTGCCCCCACACTGCAAACTTACAGTGTGGGAAACATTTTCCCATTCCTACACATTCCTCTTGCAGCATCTCAAAGGGGTTTCAGATGTTGCAAGAAGCATGTGCAGGCTCTGGACGTGCCCATTGTGGCAAATGGAGGCAGCAAAACAGTGGCTCTCAAGCGAGTTGCTGCCAAATTCAAAAGTTATGGATGCCTTAAATCTAAAAATGTTGAGAGCCGCTGGCCTACACTGCAGCAGCTGAGGAAATAATCCCTATGCTGCCCACTAGCTCCAGCTTCGTCTATATTAACCCTGTAAATAAGGTAGTGAGGACACCCTGGCTGTACCCTGAGCACCACCCTCAACATCCAGCTTTCAAGGCCTGGGTTGTCCACAAGGTGTCTATCCAAGCAGAGCTTATTTCTTTGCCAGCATGACTGAGCATCCTGTCCCCATAAAATAGACATACCCAAAAGACCCAAACATACTTCAAAGACCCATTGGGCTACATATTGCAGTATTTCATTATGTGATCATGTAAAGTGGATCCTGAAATTGTAATGATGAATAGGCATATCAGAAACCTGGTTATAAGAGTTACAACAATCTACTTAGGGAACACAGATACATCACATCCTCAAAACTGTTTGGATTTTGAGTATCAAATATTCAAAAAGACCATTTTATGGGTAGTTCACAAACTAAGAATTATTTCCAGGAATCAGTCACTGAATAATTTTGACAGAGATTGTAAGAAAAATCATGATCAGTTTAGATGCATTTGGGAACAGAAAAAGTGGCAAGATGTATTGAAGATGTGATTCACGCTGCATAATATTTAGCTGTATTGACTAGCATTCCCTTGACTATTAAATTTTAGAAACTAGAAAAGCATAACTTTTCTCAGAGGCTTCCCAAAGCACTGTGAAATTTGAAGCCACAAAAGAGAAGTATGTATATTCAGTATATAGTCAACACGTACTAAGCTATGCTATTGTGCTGAAATTTGCTGTAAAAGACAGTGTGCATGTGTTTTCTGGCTCCCCTGACGTCAAGGCAGCAGCTGTTCATGTAACCCAAACTTGTGTGTTGGCTGAGTATATGAGCTCAGGTGACTGACGAAGAGCTGCCAAGGACAAAGACTGCCATTCCATCAGGGCCTTCTGTGAATGGGAAGAAAGGATGTATTCTTCTGTCTTTTAAACTCCTGCATGAAGGCTGGTCACTATTTATGCCCTGCCACTTAGCAGTTTAATTAAACACTGAAGTTTAAAGCTCCAGGTAAGATACCATTTAAAGAAAAAAAAAGAAAATCCTGCAATGCTTTTCTCCATAGTGAAATATCAGCCATCAATAATGAGTTGCTTGTGAAATGTCCCTGTTTTGTAGTCTTGAAGATTTTAGGATATGGACAGGCTCAATGCTTGAAGCAATACACTGGTGGCCCACCTATGAACAGAGACTGGGTTGTTTGGGCTGAAAAGGCAGGGATATCTAGGTGTGATGCTGGTCAAATCACTTCCTTGTTGTGTGCTGTTGGATGCAGAAATGGATGTGCCTTAATCACGCAAGCCTTTTATATAGATAAGCTCTGGCAAGCTTTGACATTTTTTTTTTAATGAAAGAAGTAAAATTCAGACAGGTCACCAGTTTTCTAAAAGAGATTTTCTTGCTTAATTCCAGCTTTTTAAAAACTAATATTGAATGTTAGTATTTTTATAAAATGATTAAAATAGGTTTCAGTAAAAGGTTTTCCTTAAATACGTATTTAGGCTCTTGCTTGTACCACCATAAAATCTGATGGCTAAGGATGGCAGACAGCTTCAATAAAATTAATTCCTGAGCAAATGCTTGGTACCATCTCAATTGGTGGAACTTTTTAAACAGAAAGTAGTAATGATCAGGAAAAATAAATCAAGTAGTGGGTTATGTGCAGTAATAAATAGTCATCACAATAGCTCACACTCCTCCAAATAACATGAAAGGAAAGTGAATTGACAAATCATGAACAATTTCAGAAATGAAGAACTGATGGTCTGGCTCTAATCCCTCTGACTTTTTAATGCATTGAGATGCTGAAGCAAATAACCCCTTTTGTGAACTTTAGTTGGCCATTAGTCGTTAATAAAACAAATTGTCATGTATCATCCATGTTTGGTGACAGAAAAAAATATATATTGTGATAAAAAATAAGCAAAGTACACCTGGTTATTATTTGTAAAGACTTAACTGTAAGTTTTTAATGATTAATTTATCTGGTATTGAATACCTTAATAGATCATGAGAAACATCAAGGGAGGAATGTGGTACTGCATTTTTAAAGTCTCTTTCACTCTCTCTGAATGATAATAGGCATGGAAGCTATCATTAGTCTTGTTAGATGATGGTTCCTTTAGGAATCTCTTATGTATTACCTTTTAGAGGGAAGGTCAGAGAAAATTCCCTTGGGAGTCCCCCTGCAGGATACAACTAACACAAGCGTAAACTGTATGGAAATGGCTAAATTATCTTTAGAAAGACCTTGGTCTTTCACATCAATCATATCCTTCTGAACTAGTAAAACAGATAAGCATCCTGCCGGCAAGAATGTTACTATCCATATGCTTGTCATGATTGTCACCACAAATTTATCAATGAAAAGACAGTAGTCATACTTTCCTATAGGAAAATAGGTCTATTGATAGACATAAGTGTATGTGCATTTTTTGTGAGCTCTACATGAATAAAACTGTATTAATTGCAAAAATATAATTTTTAAGGCTGAAGCTAAAAATCAAAGATAGTCAGGAAACATAAAATTTAACATTGCAAGAGCAATTTTACCTTAGAGACACTGCACATATCTTGTATATATTATGGTGTGCATTTTACAACATAATTGATAATCTATTAAGCTTTACAAGAAAAATAGGTTACAAAATGGAGTATTTATGGAACATGACTAAGTGATCATTGAAAACTTTGGCATTTCTTGGCTTTGGTTTTGTGTATTTAACCTTGCACAATAGTTTTTGCATTTAATATAATCAGTTTTGCTGTTTTAAGATTTTCTTAAAGAAAAATAATAAATGGGAGAAAATTGTCAGGTTGCATATACACTGTCTGTTCCCAATTTTGTTTTAAATGTCACATTTCATTGATGAGAATACAGTGGGAGAGAAAAACAATCTTCAGGCGCTGCTGCTCATACATATGCTTCTTATCCCACCCTTGTATGGATGAGATAACAGAGTAGCAAAAGCAACACATTTCAGTTCATACAGGGTGGATATCAGTTAACTATGAAAAAAATCAGAAAGTTTAGAATTTGCAGAACATGACAGAATCTAGCTATGTTAAAACTCTACAATATAACTCAAGCCTAATGCTAAACCCAGACACTTTAACAATAACAACAATACTGCTCTTGTTAAAGCTCCCAGCTAAAGCCAAGGGAATGAACTTTTATTTTCTAAAGGAAAATGAAAATGTGGCCATAAACTAAATTTCCATGAGAAAATATTATCAACTTTGATTTTTGAGGTTTAATTGGAGAAATCCATTCTTTCCAGAACAGAAACTCTGAATTTCTCTCAGCTGTATCCCCAACCTGTGTAGGAGCTATTATTGTTTTAATCATTTACAGTGTGGTATTAATAACACCTACAAAATATTAGGTGCTTTCCAGGATTTTAGAAGAGATCATCTCTGCCCCCAAAGTCTTATAATCTAAGGATGAATAAGTAGGCATAGCTTGAGATAAAGGGAACAACTTTACTGTTTAAACCCTTTAAAGCAATGGTACCAGTAGCCTGATCATGGGCATCAGACATGGAAAACTGGAGACTTTGAGCTTGATTCCCAGGTGTTGCCTGAAGTGATTATCCTGGTTCCTTAGGAAATAAAGTTCCCATTACAATTCTTTTCAAACGTTAGGAGGACACTGATGATTGACTAATACAATGAGTTACAACAGCACTGTTGTAACAGTTAATTTTTGGGTATTGGTCTGAAAGTATTTTTTTTTCCTTTTAAGCATAATTGATTTCATTGTTCTTAATCTCATCTAACATTACATACCACTTAAAGCAAAGGGAATTTAGGTGCTCTTGCAGGAGTGCCTCTAGTGTATACACTGGACTGGAAGAACTGAGATGTAGAACACTAGAAAGGATATATATTGGTAGGGATGTCAGGATACTTGTGAAAAAACAGTCCATGTAACATCTGACTGAAATGTTAGCTATTAGACTTTCACTTGTATGAGCATTAAATGCATGTCCAGAATAAATAAATAAAAAAACAAGCATTTTCTTCTACATTTCACTGAAAGGAATAAATTTTGATTTACTTTGTTTACTTGCATACCACATGGACATGCATCTTCCCGCTCAAAATCAGCCCTCCAAAACTGTGGTATGTATCTTAAACCAGGAAGCTGACTTTTCTCTGCTGGAATAGAAGCATAGAGGAACAGAATCACGGACACACTGTACTCTAGTGGCTTCTGTTTCTCTAGGGCTCAGCAAGTAGAAGGGGCAAAGTTTACTGCTGGTCCTTTCACAGCTGCTAAGCAATTTGCCATAGCTATTGACTGAGCACTGTAGCGTGTGCCTGAAGCAGCAACTGAGCTGGCTCAGGGCAAGTGGATGACTGCATGTAATCTGTAGGATTTTGATGAGACTTGTGGTATGAAAATGACACTAGGTCTGAGACCTTCGTTGCTGTTCCATCATATCAGGAAGTTTTTGCTGCCTTACCCAGACTGTCTCCTGGGATGCCACACTTCCAGGACACTCTGGCCATGTCCAGACAGTAGATCCTGGTGTCAAAAAAAACCCATGCTAGAAAAAAGCAGGGTGGTGCACATGGCAGCAGCATTTGCTGCCCACAATAGGAGCCTGGCTGACCAGAGCCACACTCCAGATACAGCCAGGCTCCTTGCAGCTGGATGGCCACTACTGAAGTCCCAGGAGGCTCCTAAGGCCCCAGGCAAGGCTACTGGGGCCAGCCCAGGTGCTGGCCCCAGTCTTTTCTACCCTACCTGGGCCAACTTGCCACACACAGAGCACACATGCACAGGCATTCCTCCTGAACCAGTAGCAGTGAACTATGGGCTACTGCTACTTGTCCCTGGGGAAATGCACATGCACTTTTATCTGGATGTGCCCTTGAAGTCCAAAAATAAAATACAAACCTGCTTCAAAGCAATATTTAAATTAAAATTAATTTACCGGTTGATATCCTCTTCTTACCAACTTTCTGTAAAGGAAATATAGCCAGGTATAGATATGTAAAATAGGATGATGCTACTCCTTCTGAAAAAGTGAAATCTGATCTATAAGTGCCACTTCCTTTCTAAAAGCAAAATAACACCTAAGGAAAGTAGGACATTCTGCATGGCAAAATTCATAAGACTGATTTTTTTACACTGATCTCTAGCCCATTTTAACCACCTAAACAGGCATAAAAACCTGAACAACCAGAATTTTCTATGCCAGAAGCAGAACTTATATATAGCTAGATTCTTCTTCTTCCAACATCCAGGTAAAGTTAAAGTTATTTCAATTTAATCCAAAAATGCAAATAATTTCTATGGCACCAATTTTTAGGATTTTCAATGATCTCTTTCTAATTTCAGCAACAAAGAGTAGGTTTCTGAAGAGCAAGTAGGCAGACAAGGTTCCTTGGGTGAATCTGATATCTTTTATTAGATCAACCCAAATAGTTGGAAAATGATTATTAAACAAGCTTTTGAGTTCAAAAACCCTTCATCAGGCTAAGGAAGTTTCAGCAGTTGGTGTGTGCTCTTCCTGGATGGAATGAAAAGTAAAGAAGCCAGCAGCGTGAGAGACAGGCTGGGGAGGTGGGGGGGAAGAGAAAAAAGGGAGATGCAAGTGGAGAGATACCTGGGGAGTCAGATGTCAGGTGGGTTATAATGTGTCATAAATCCAATGCCTATATTTAGTCCATGATTTTTAATATCCAGGAGGTTGATGAAGTGAAGTTCATAGGCTTGTCTCTGGAAAGTGTTTTGTAATACCAGCCCAGACCCTGGCTTCTTTACTTTTCATTCCATCCAGGAAGAGCACACACTAACTGCTGAAACTTCCTTAGCCTCATGAAGGTTTTTTGAACCCAAAAGCTTGCTTAATAATTATTTTCCAGCTGTTTGGGTTGATCTAATAAAAGATAAATTCACCCAAGGAACCTTGTCTGCCTGTATCGTTAGACCAACACGGCTACAATCTACACACCTGAAGAGCAATTAAGCAGTTTTCACAATGAAGCCAGCATCTTTCAAAGTTTTTTCCATGAAGCGAGACCTCCCATGAATAGCCAGAAAGCTACTTGGTAGGGTCCTCACCTGGTCTGTGGGAGATCTACATTCAAACATGTGCTTTATATGATTCTGAACAAGGAATTAAATATGCAAACCTCAGAGTTTATTCTGAGATGAGTCTTGCTCACACTCTTCTGTTACAGTTCTCCCACATTTTTTTAATTGATAAATATTCATACTGAAAATGAAAGAAAGACTGATGTCCTAATGGTTTTTGTTCAACAAACTTACATGCTCTTCTAATAAAATGGGATGAGGTTATAAATTCTGCATAGCAGAGTTGAGTGTAGAAAGGACAGCAATTTACTGAAGGGAAAATGGGACAGGACATTACTATGTCCCATCAGCTCTGGGATAACACCCTGTGCTCATTTTCTTCTCTCTCATAAGTGGAAGCTAAGCCATCAATGAAAGCAGCATAAGTAACTATCGTTTAGCTTTCACTAAATGTTACCATTCAGTTACCACAAAATAGCTGATGCACGATAAAGTCCCAGCACATTTTAGTCCATGGTAAATGGTTGGATGTACATAAGCTAACCCTTAAATAGGGTATTTCCTTGAGTAAGCAAAGGTTGTGGAGTGGTTCTCTATTGTACAAGCCAAAGAGCTGTAAAACAAGGAGTTTTAAATGTCCAGTTAGCAAAACTAGTGGAGAATGCATTCCTACAAACCAGAGTTCTGGGTTTTCCTATTCTTTTCTCCTTTTAGAAGCCTTGGCAATCAAATATAAAACCTGGTGTTATTTCAGTGTTAATGCTGCACAATTAAAATCACAAAAATAAAGAAATGAAACAATTATAAGGCAAAATAATGTCCTTCTAGAAGTCAATGGTAGAACAGAACAATCCCTGCTTTTAATGGGATCATGATTACACCTATGGTCACAAAGGCAAATTTGACTGACTGAATTTTAAATAATATTACTTCCCAGTGTTTTCCTTGGTCACATGTATAGTTTAATATATTGCATTTAATACAATGATGACACTATTATGCTTATGAAGTGTACACTTTTTCTTGTTAAGTACTGGATCAAAAGAAAAGAGTAGTTGAACATTTTTGGCTAAATCTGTTTTCATCTCGAAGTAGGGAACTTTATACCACATCCTTATGGAGACAAAGCACTGTAATTTTTACCTCAGTGTAACTAGGTAAGTCCCAAGAGAACAGGTTACATGACTGACCTGGAAGAGCTACAGGTATAAACTATATATGTCTTGTCTCCATAAGGATTTTACTTTTAAAACTCAACTTTTTTTTGTCAGTGAAGACAAAGTCTGAGTCTTTGATTCTCGCCTATCACAAATGGGGCCTAGACATGCTCTTGAGGCACATATTATATAACTGCTCTACAGTTCATTGAGTCAAATACACACTACAGTGCTGCTTAATAGACAGCGTTAATAAATAATGGAACAGCGTTCCTTTCAACATCTTCCAACTTCCAGTCATAAAATTAGGCAGGATAGGCATATTAATAGAGATGAGCTCTTGATCAAATTTTACCAAAAAGGGTTATATTATATATTCAAATAAAAAGAATCAAAGCTGTTCCAATAGTTATGACTGTTCTTCAATAATTTGCCTCTCCAAACAGTTAAATATAAATTAATGACTGAAATGCAACCAGAAGCTACAACTTTAATGTTGAGTAAGTGGAAATATCAGTGTACAGATTTAAATGTGCACCTGTTTCTGCCATTCATTTGGGTAATCACTGTATATAAATTTATACACCATGAAAAGCTTTATTCATGTTCATACAGTGTGAAAATTGAAAGAAAAATGCTAAATTAATTGCCTTTTTAAACAAAGCAATTTAGATTTATCACATGCAGCAAGGGAATTTATTCATATATCGTAAAGCTTCTGTGAAATACGCTGATGAAATATGAGTTAGGAAAAAGGGTTTATGCTCTGTAGAGACCTCAAGATGTGGAAAGCAAATTAACTGAGCACAACTTCAATCAACATGGTCTTATGAGTTTGGGACAAGGTCTACATCCACCAACAGCCTGTTGCTCTATAGTAGCTCAAGAGGCGACACAAAGCAATGTAATCCTTTGTCTAGATAACCTTGAGAAATTTCCATGTGAAGCTTAAGTCCAGCTGCAACTTTCAGAACATGAACTTCAGCTGTCAAGACAACACATTATTATTTTCACTTCACATCTTAGTAATAAATGTCAACCCCAAACAATTGAATAGCACTATGTCTGTCTACATGGATGATATGCACAGAACTAATTCCCTTCTTTCACTAGAAAGTGTCATTTTTCTTCAGCCTGAAATAAGCTGATTAGTATGTAGAAAAGCAATGCTGCTTTGATTCCTGCAAAGGTTTCCTTTATTTCTTATTCTGAAGCTTCAAGTTCCTTTCTGCATATACTTAACTATATCCCAGTATACCACCAGGTGTATATTCAGACGATGTTTTCCACCACACATCCGATCTCAATTTGCATATGGGAGAGAGACTTATTTTGCAATAATTTGTGATCTAAAATTCTTCTCCATGAAAAGAAAATGTATTGTTTAGATTTTTCCAGGAGAAAAATCTACAATAGGTAAACACATATTCAAAAAAAAAAAGGGGTGAGGAAGATGTTGTGAGGGGGGGGGAGAAGATTGTTTGTTTGTTTGCTTAGGATATGGTTGTTATTTTTATATTTCTTTAAAACAAAGAGCACACACAAATATTTGCTCCACAGTGTATGAAAATGTCTACAGGGTATCATTCAAGAAAAAAAATATATTTTTAAATCTAAATCTTCAGAGCTGTTGCTTTGGCATAAATCAATGCTTACAAAAATCATTTCCTTTTAATCTGTTATTCTTGTGTTCCACTGAAGCAACTCTGGATCAATAGCTATTGATCCACTCCCTAATTATATTAATTTTGCTTTAGAAATTAGGGAGGCCATAATGAGAATGTGAAGTTACTTGAAGACAGTACATTATAGGTAGTCTAATTTAGCAGGAGTCTGTGCATGAAATTATTTCATTATGAGCAGCCAATTACCATACAAACAGGGTAGAATAATAAGATTTTCTCCTTGAATTTGCATTTTATGTATTCCCCTGTCATTTTTAAGATTTTAAATTAATTTATACCCTAACTATATATTATATGTATATTAGTTTTATTTCTGGGGTGCATAATTGCATATTATGTCAACCTCTTATTTTGCCTTTTAGTACATAGCATTTGAAAATCATGAATACATTGCTTCTATATGTGGGCATATGTATGGCCAGTTTAATAGATGCTAGATGAAATGATGAGATGCTAACAATTTTAGTCTATTCATTAAAATATCCTTTAAATGTAGAAGGTGAGGCATTTAGCTGGTTTAAATAGGTGTCGTCCATGGAGTTATACCTATTTATACTAGCTGAGGATCTTGCCCATAATTTTATGTCAAAGGTAACCTTGCTTCCTACAGTAGTAATGGATATCATTATATTAATGAGTTAAATGCGGGGTTTTGATTACTTTCTTTTCAAGTTGTAATGAGGTAAAAACTGATTTGCAGTCTCAGCGTTTGGGATCACCCTTTGCCCACTTATCTCTGCAGTATGTCTTGGTATATAAAATATGATGTATTGAGGAAAACCTGAAACTCTCTTGTTGCATCTAATATTTTGCTCTGCTATTTCGTTATAATCAGGAGTACCTCTGCTGAGATCAGTGGTGCCATACTTGTGTAAAACAAGTGTAAGTGTCTGTGGTTTCATAGTTTCATAGTTTCATAGTAACTAAGGTCAGAAGGGGCCTAGAGCAGGCCATCTAATCTGACCCCCTGCCAATGGCAGGAAACAAGCGCTGGGGTCACAGGACCCCAGCCAAGTACCTATCTAATCTACTCTTGAAGATACCCAAGGTAGGAGCAAGAACAACTTCCCTAGGAAGCTGGATCCAAATCCTAGCCACCCTAACTGTGAAGTAGTGCCTCCTAATGTCCAACCTAAACCTGCTCTCTAGTAACTTGTGCCCATTGGTCCTAGTTACCCCTG
>JAGPOW010003642.1:75833172-75848438 GCA_030014935.1 Caiman crocodilus
GTCCGGGTAATTGAAATCACCCATGACAATGACATCCTTTGTCCTAACCGCCTCCTTAAGCTGGCCAGCGAATTGGAAGTCCAGCTCCTCCTTCTGGTTTCTTTAAAAGCAATGAATTCAGATGAGATAAAGATTTCTTTTCTGCTATTTGAAGTTCTCTTTGAAATATATACACATTTCCCTGGCTAACAATTCTACAGTTTTTTCTTTTCTAGAACTGATAAATTACCATATTCACTTGAATATAAAATGTTCTCAGTCAGCATGGGGGGAACAAAGTTCCTCATTTTACATTTGCATAGAAGGGAACCTCATTAAATACATTGTCTATCATCAAACTGCTGCCAGAAACAGCATGCCCTGATTCACTAGTGAAGACAGGCTATGAAGCTAATTAAATGCAACCAATACTAAGCATAAATATAAAACGCATGGCCCATATTGGGCAAACATACTGATGGAAAACCTCTATAAGGATACAGTAGTGCAACCTGCCTAAATAAAAAATCGTGTAGTGTCCATTGCACTTGGTCCCCTTCAGCATTGCCTTTTTTTCAAGTCATGGAGAGTACTCCACTGAATATATTCCAACCCTCCTCACTCCCGCAACTGAGCTGCGCATTTCTTTCCCATTTCTAGCGATTTCTGTTTCTTCACCAGCCTTAATACTTGGCAAATATCACCAAAGAGGGCCCAAAACATCTCACTTAGAATCTCTCTGTTGCCCCCTCAGCCTGTCACACATGATGTGTGGCCCCACCCTCCATGAGGTGAAGCCAAACCAGGTTTCCTTTTGCCCCATCTACATACATATTCTTGAAGAATCCCAGGACTCATAGCAAGGATACCTCATTCCAATCATGAGTTGGGGGTTAATTAGCAGTTGTATCCTTTTTGTGGGTATCTGGAGTACACATACATACTGAGCAGCACTGAGGTATGGTGTCATCATGGCTTAAAACACTGTTGACTCTTCTGGGACCCAGCCCTAAGAACTATATGGTAAATTATGAAACTTTTAGGATTGGACTAACATCATGTACAGTTTTGTACTATCTCTAAGTAGGTACAGAATGCTGTTTAAGACTGTATTTATGTAGTACCCATGTTAAAACTTGCAGCAGTTTCAAAAATGGTAAAATGCATCAATTCTGGATGAATAAAACCTATAGGTACCCACAGCAATTTGCTTATATGAAAATTATTATGGCCATGTTTATTCCAAAGTCGGTGTTTTCAAATTTGTCCTTCATGTCCATGTGCTCAGGAAGAACAGGGTTGGACGGTAAGTGGAAGTAGGGGGGAAGAGTTGCAGAGGGAAGAAGTTGGGGGAGCAGAGGGCAAAGGGGCTACCTGACACCCCCATACACAAACACACACATTTTTCCTACTGTAGCAGGGGGAAGGGGACAATTTCAAGGCACACTTCCAATAACTAGATTCTATACCTGTAAAATTATAACAAACGTATACATTTTCCAGATATAGAATCTAATTATTGGGGGGGTCATCTTATATTTGAGTAAATATAGTATTTCACATAATCATGTATTGTTTCTAAAGTTAGAAAAAAGAAAAACATAAAAAGACAAACTGAAAAAGCAAGGGAATCTGAAATCATGGGAATAGCTGAGTATTTGCATTTCTTGCCATCAAGAAAATGTCTATTTAATATAAGTGAGTATATATATATATATTACATATCCTACACCTCTTACTGCATTCCAGTAGTTAAACACACCATATGTTTATACCATATGGAAGTCTCTACAAAGTGCTGTGGAACAACCTCCTACAGGGAGTGCTGGCAAGTACTTACAAGAGAGTGAAGTACCAGTATGGACCCAGTGACTTGAGGGTAGTTTTGCAATGGAGCTACTTAGGTTGACCTAACCCAGGTACTTAGATCTAGGTGCTGATCACTTAAGTTAGCTCTCCAATTAAAAAAAAGTAAACCCATGCTGCATGGTAATTTACTAGCAACTATGCAAAGTATTTAGGGGAAAAAACACAAAAACAACATTCTGACCTGGCAGCTTCTATACATACCTTATATTTACTTGACAGAGATTTCAGTGGCCTAACAAAATACAGAACAACAATCAGGATGTATGTGCTAAGCATTTCAGCTGTGGCTCTCTGTTCTCCTTTCAGCATTCTCCTACATTAATGAAAAAGCTAGTTTAAATTAACATTTGCCTGTAGGAAAAGAAACCTGGGCAAATGGACAAATTGTTGGTCTTGCAAACAAAATCTTTTTAAACATGTGCAAGTTCTATTGTGTTCTGCATCCCAAAGCTGAGAAAAATACCGAATGAAGTCAATGTGGATTTTGCCAGAGTAAGAACTACTAAATCAGGATAACCAAGCACACTAATTATCATTGAGAATCACTGAGAATTCTCACTGATGACTCAGCAGTGATCAACATTTAATTAGACATTTCACATCTAAAGTGAGAGCAAGTTCGAGAAAATTTCCACCCAAAAGGTATTTTTCCCTCAGAAATATATAAGCACCTGAACATAAGGGTTTATAATTTATGTGGCAGCTTCTCCAAAATTATTGTTGTTTTCACAAAGTTATAATACAACATTATGATATTCTGAAAAGAAACAGGTGCATTTGAGGTTCTGTATTATGTCAGAGTTATGGAATAAAATTATGTAACTTTAATAATCCAATTGGTGCTGAAAGCTGTTAGTGGTATTAGAGATGAGGTAGTTTCAAAGGTATTCTGTTCCATTCAGGCAAAGAAAGAGCTGCCTTCTGAAGTCTAGAAATTCTCTCACAGTGATAATCAGCACATCTCCAAGCCATGTATTTACAAGACAAGGTGTGAAAGTTAAGTTCGTCCTGTTTGTCAATATTATGCCTCCTAGAGAACCACACAAAATGAGGAGAAAGAGGTAATAAATAGAGGAATGTTTGGTAGACATACCTACAGCTGAGTGTGAACAAGCCAAGTAAACAGTGCTGCAATATAGACACAGCTGAAAGCACTTAATTAGTTTGTGACAATTAGAGCAATGTTGCAAGCTGCTTTCAGCTATTTTTCTTTTCCTTTAGGACTAGAACTCATTCAAGTAAATACAGTGTCACAAAAATATGCAAGCTCTTTTACTTGATAAACAATTTAGGAATGTTTCCATCAATTTGATTTTTAAATGATTTTCTAATACAGCTTTGGTATTTTAAGAGACTTGATGGTCAAGTAGCATTGTTTGATTTGTCTGCTTATATAATAATTCTGACAATATAGCAGAGGAAGATTTTTGAAATACAATTGCATTAGAATACAAGGTAAAATGAAATATTTGCCAGAGGCCAAAAAGAACAATGGTCAGAGAGTATTTTAGATTCCATCATCTCTTGGATGTCATGTTAAGACTGCAAAAAAGGGGTCTAGATATTGAGGTGGTTTTTGTGAGATGAGACGTCAGTGCTGAGACCTGGAGTTAAATCACCAAATCCATGTTACTTATTAAACGGAACAATTGGTGGATGCAGCTGTTTGGTTAAAGCAAATGTGGATGTTTGGTTAAAGCAGGCATGTCAAACATATGGCCTTGCAGTCCAGATTTAGGCCACAGAGATGGGTCATCATCACGCCCACAGAGTGGTGCCCTGGCTCTGAATGTGATGAGGATCCTTCCCATGGTAGCAGCCCATAGCACTGGAGCCCCAAAAGTACCATGACTTGTGTGGCAGGCCAGTAGGGAGAGCTCTTGCATTGAGCCTCCCACCTCACTACACCTGTCCACCTTCCAGACTCCACGCATCTCGCCAGGGGCACCTCAGCCCTAGCAGACCCCCTTTCGAGCCCCACTGCAGAGCCCAGGGGTAACGTGTTCTGCCACCACACCGAGAAGGGACTGTCTGGGTCCTGTGTTCCCTGGGAAACACAGGCCTAATAGTCCTACAGGTACTTGACCCAGTACAAGAACTTGGGGCACTTCCCCAAGTTGGGGGCCAAAAAGAATAGTCTCCCTTAGTCTGCAGACCCAAGGGACCTCCTGGGCATAATTAAACCCACCCCTCAATAAGTCTCCCACTCTAGGTACAAAGGAGAAATTTATTGGTTACAGAGGGTAGGGTTAGAATAGAGTACAGGGTAGAGCAATAGCAGAGAAATCTCGTAAAGCAAACTCTTGTGCCTGGGGTAGCCTTTGATCTCACATCTGAGTTACTACAAACTATATATCTAGTTAGATCTCAGTTAGCTTACTTATAAGTATCATCGAGAGGCTGTTGGAGATTCCCTCTGGAGGCAAGAAGTTCCTTGATCATGAGTTTTGAGAGAAAGAGCAAGTTTCAGATGGTACGGCTCTTCTTTGTTCCTAAGTATCCCTCATGGCTTCTTCCCCCCTACTCCTGGGCAGTCCTTAACTTATATAACCCTTGTGACCTCATTTACCTAGTCCAATGGAGGCCAGCACGTGTTGGCTGTGAGCCAACCAATTTGAAATACATCACTAGTTGCCAAGCAGACTCTAGCACACCAGGAAGGAAGCCTCTCACCCAGGTATGTGATGCCAGTCACATAGGCAGAAGGAGCAGGTTTCCCCCCTCTCTCAGGAATATATCCAGCTCAAGTTACCTAAAGGTAAGGTGTGTATCCTCTGCTGGGCCCATCCTTATCAAATTGTCACAGAGCAGAGACTGTGGGGAGAGACAAAGGTGGCTTTCTGCCACAACTTGTTCCCACAGTGCCTGCCATGCTGGGCTTCTTCCTTCGGTGATACTGGGGTTCCAGCACTGCATCTCCTGCCTGGTCTGCTGCTGGTACTGCTGAGGCTCCAGCACAGCATTTCTCACAAGCTTGGGTATTAAGTACCCAGGCAAGAGCAGCAGAGCAGGATCCCCACCAGCACCACAGGAAGAAGCCCAACATCCCAGCTTGTTCCTATGGTGGCAACCAAATGTTTAGGGTGCCAGGCTTCTGCCTGCCAGGTCTCTGACTGGCCAGACTGGGTGCAGCATGCTGAATTTAGCATGGTGTGTTGAGGTCAGGATCATGATCTGGCCTCTGGGACTGCCCCGCCCCAGCAATCATGCAGCTCATGGACCAATCCTGCATCATTTGGACAATCCTCAAGGCCAGATGAATTTGATACCTCTGGATTAACCTTATTGACCTCACCTCTTATAAAGTGCTTTGTCTTCTTTCAGCCAGCAGTCAATCTAGACATAATCATGTCCTTTTGCAGGACTGCTAACCCATGGCTGGATTCTCTGCTGCCTTGCACTTTGTGTGATCACTTACATCTGTGTAAAGTGAGTGTAAGATCTACTATAGTGCAACGCAATAGAAAAAACAGGACTCTAGGTATTCACAAAGACCTCAGAAAGACCACAGCAAGTCAGAATGTTTGTAATACTATGGATTTCTAGTTGAGATCTCTAGGTTTACCTATGTCTCATGTACTCTCCCATTTACCGAGAGTCAGTCCCCTTCTAGACGGCACGACAACATCCGCACTGTCATTCACTAACGTGATGACCATAGCGGGGGGAACAAATGTATCCATACCATGACAACCACCCTACAACAAGCTAAGCTCCAACCCGCCACAGCAGACACTGGAGGAGCATGCAAGGTTCGGCTTCCTCCTCAACAACTCAGGCCTTAGCAAACAACAAATACGTGGCCTAGGAGATCAGGGGCAAATCATTCTCACGCAGCGTCTCAGCTTTACCTTTCAGGAAAAAGCAAAAAATGAGTAGCAGCCGCTGCGACCAACATTGGCGACCCAAGGACAACCACAACCCCTGAAAACCCGCCTCACTTAGACCCGCCTTTAGCCCTACCCATCAAAGATGCCCCGAAGGACGAACGCCCTTATGAGACCCTCCACATCCAGGACCCAAATGACTGGGATCACAGTAAGTCCGTTCTGTTTCTACTTGACATGGGCGCGCAAATCAATGTTATTAAACCATCCACACCACACAAACCCACGACACGATCAATCCGAGTACAGAGATTAAACACTATTGCATCCACACCAATCATCAGATTTCGAGTTTGCAACCATCCCTGACTGCTAACCACTGCCCTCGGTACCCATGACATCCTTGGAATGCCGGGAATCAAAGAACTTAACCTTAAGGCAGCCGTGGCCGCAGCGCTTCCTATTGCAGTCGACACCGGAAACCTGCATAGCCCAGTTATAATCAACACCACTCCCTGGAAGTTTCACCCCATTCCCACCAAAGAATCACATGCCAAAGCACTCAATCGGCTCCTCAGTGATTTAGAGACTCGGAGATGTATCTACTGCATCAATGCCAGTACATATCTTTCACCCAGCTGGGGAATTGCAAAACTGGGTCTCCTGGAGGCGGTCCGCCTTGTCATCGACTACAGGGAAGCAAACAAAAGGTGTGCCCCAAATTCTGTGCGAAATGGCAAAATACCAGCACCGACCATGGTGGGGCACCACATTGGATTTAAAAGATATGTTCTACTCTATTCCCCTGAGTGACAAAGACGGCCTGCTTAACATGTGTGTTAATGGACTAATATATAAGTGGACCGTATACCCACAAGCGTACCGAAATTCTCCATCCTTAGCTACGGGAGCCATCAACAATACCCTAGACAGATTCAACAGACAACTCACCTTATCTCACGACAAAAAAGACCTACAAATCTGGTCCTATGTCAACGACATCGCTATCATGGGCCGAGACAAGGCTCAAGTCGAAAGAGTCACAAAAGAACTCGTAGCCCACCTAGCAAAAGAGGGGTGGACTGTTAATCTTCAGAAATCCCTGAGCACGCCCACACAAGACATCAGCTTTTTGGGGACTCAGTTCACCCACAACGTACGAGCCCCTGCACCCCGGGGAAAAACTCCATTCATCAACCCCGAACTCGACTCTGACCTCACCCTACCCACCGACCTCAAGGGAACCCAGCAACTATTAGGAGAACTCAATTGGTACCGACACTATCTCATGCCAAAACATCTGCCAATCCTCGCAACCGTCCAACGCCGAGTTCGAGAAAAGGTCCGGCTCCAAACACCATGGACGGAAGCTGATAAAAAGAATCTCAACAGTCTTCTCTTTGCTGTCCAAAACACAGCATTAAGCGCTATCGATCCAAGCATGCTAGTCAGACTAACTGCCAGCTACATCAACACTCACATTTGGGTCACTGCAAAGGACGAACAAAGTCGACTCACCTTGGCGGCCCATAAAACGCTCCAGGGCCCCCAAAACCGATATGGTACCATAGGAAAGGTGCTATTAGCCACTGAGTTAAGCGTTGGCCACGGAATTCTCCAAGCACCAGGTGCCCCCCTTCTCTCACAACTAGACGCCGAGACCCCGGATCCCCAGTTTGAGGGCGAGCCTGTGACATGGACAACACTATTGCTCGAGTTCCAGTACTACTGGGCCCACTGGCAGCTCCACAACGTTCCACTCCCAACCATCCCACCACCAAATCCGGCCCCCCGTCTATACGGCACAACCGCCCCAGCCTGGATGGCATCAGACGGCACCAGTAGGGGGCAAGGAGGGTTTGGCTTTTCCTGCCGACCCTGTAAGATCTCAGATTTATGTTCCGGACCAGACGGCAAACCAGTTCAAGCCCTCGAGCTCAGAGGATTCGAACTCGTCCTCATTCACTGCTTACAACACCATGACGAGACTCTCCCGGTCCCCATCATCACTATCGATTCACTATATATATATGAAATAGCCACTGGAGTTGCCACTCCAACCGAAAACAAACCCATCTGGGAAAATATCTGGACCAAACTGCTCCAGTTTATGAGACTACCCCTCCTGAAACACACGAAGTCCCACAAGTCTGACACAGATCCGATCCATGCAGTCATTGACAAACTCCTAGAAGACCCACTGTGCAACGACGTCGATCTTGAGGTACTAACAGCCCAAAGCCACAACCCACTCGTCACCGACCCCTTTTTACAGTGGCTGCATGACCGATGGGGACACCCTGGACCAACAAAAGCAACAGCTTTCTGGAATAGGGAAATCATTACCCTGAAACTAACTGAATACGGGACATACCGTAATTGGACCCATATCACATGAGCCTGCACCATCTGTGTCAAGGAAAAACCACATCCCACTAGCCACCAACAGAATGCCTTTGAGAAGGAACATTTTGTCCCTGGGCACACTTGGCAAGTTGACCTAATGGGGCCACTACTCACCATAACCCAGCTCAACAAAGCCCTAGTAATCGTCGACTTGGGAACCCGCCGCCTATTAGCTATATCGCTTCGAAAAAACCCCGCTTCCACTATCATCACTGCACTCACCTCAGCCTTTGTTAGCTGGGGAGTTCCCACTGCTATCCATACGGACGGAGGCCCACCTTTCGGCTCCAAAGCCCTTGCCCACTGCATGGCTGAACACAACGTCAACCATCACCTCCACCTTCCCTACCACCCCCAATCCAATGGAATGGTAGAACGCCATATCGGCCTCCTTAAGGAAAAACTACATCTCTTAGGAGCAGGCAACTACAAACAATGGATCAAACATCTACCCACCGCACTTCTCGCCCTTAACGATGACAAACCACTGTGGGTGGACCGCCCAACAACACTACCCATGCCCTGGACCCCCTGGTACAAAGCTGAAGATTTAGTTTGGGTCACTTTCCCCAACCATTCCAACCCACAACCCACACCAGTACCAGGAAAAGTCATCCGCCCAGAAATATACCCCAACACCTACCTCGTCCGACTCTGCACTGGTGAAGACCAACACTCCGACCACCTCACCCACCATAACTGGCTTTCCCGAAGACACAAACAAAAAATCCCCGACCCCATTCACTAAACCACCGTACCCCAGATTTCTCGTTTCACGTAACCCTCTGAGGGACCACCCAGGCCCATCATGATGCCTCCAAGTTTTCTACTGCTTGCCGCTATGCTGATCCTAGCGACTGCTAAGAATGACAACACTGACCTGATTCTCCGAAACACCGTTCTACGAGCCATTGCCGATTGGGCAAATATCACTGGACCCCACCCCGAAGGGGTTACCGCCTGTATCAGAAAACCCACAGCTGTTGGCACCCCCGTCCTCCACACCTATGTCACCGAGCTAAACGCTACTGAATGGCTTGTACACACAGCCAGCACTCGCAACAACGCCACCCTAAAGGGGATTTTCGGCCCTACTTACCAGTGGAATCATTCCTGCTCCAACCTCACCTGTCTCCGACGCAACTGCTCGAAATGCTGCCAGCCTGTCCTGGGAAGCAAAAAGATATGGCAGCCCGACATAAGGTGTTCTGCAATCCCTTGGGGAATTAGCAACTCCTGGGACTTCACACTTGCTTCTGTTGACGACCCTGTCCATACTCTTCAGTGCAACCCCCAAGGTACACCCAAATCTGTTCTCCGTCTTCCCACAGGTCCTTTCTACCCCCCAAAGCCCATATCCAAAAACCCTTATCAAAGTGTCTGGAACGACAACCCACAACCTAAACCCAGTCCACTCAACCGCGAAACCCCAATTGCAAACTGGAACACCGCCTGCAATATCAACTTATCCAACCCCTTCTCCCAGGCAGCTTACCTCATCCCTTATGTCCGAGCCACCTTACCAAGCTATTGGTGCCACAGTAGCTCCACTCCCCTAGTTAATGACCCGGCCATCTCCCCGGAAGCCCTGCCCTTTAACACCATCATAATATACTTCTGCCGAGACTTAACGACCCGCCCACTCCCGGGCACGGTATGGACATGTAACAATGGCCTGCTATACACCGACCTCCCAGCAACATTATCTGGTATCGAATGTTTCCTTGCCAACGTCCAAGTCTGTCCTGCCAGAGCCCGTAACACCTCCCATAACCCAATAACCCTGTCCAGGCGAGTCCAAAGGACACCTGCATTGGCATCTCTCACTTAGTTTGACAAACCCCACTGGGACAGAGTCAAATCCATAGCTCATTTCGCAGCCAAATATTTCCTTTCCCCCTTTGTCACCAACTTCTGTTAAAGGGACGCAATTACTCACTTAGCAGAATCCCTCGAAGAAGGCCTAAATGCCACCAAAATCTCCCTCAATCTCCTAAACGCCCACTCCAAGCCACCTCTAAAATGAGCCTCCAGAACTGACTCACCCTCAATGCTCTCCTACTACATCAAGGGAGAGTGTGTCAATATTTTAACTTATCCAACAATATGTGTTGTATAGCTATTCCCAATGTAACTGCCCCCTTAGAGACCCAACTAGAAGTTATCACCAATGCTGCAAAAAAAGCCAACGAGGCAGGTAACCTCGCGAAAGGATGACTACCCGATCTCTTCCATGGCTTAGGTTTTGACTTCTTCTCTTTCTTAATGCATATACTTGCCCTGTTAATAGTTATTGTCTTACCTTTTCTCATCATACTCTGTATAGTTTGTAGTGTTGTTACCTGTGTTCGCCACAAATTTGAACAACAATTTGCTTTTGTATATACCCGCCTCCCCGATACCATTCTCGATTTAAACCAATTAGATGAATTTGAAAACCACCTATAACAGGTGCCATGAGCAAGGAGGCATGTCAATCAAACCTGCTTATGGCCCATGTCAATCAAATATGCTCATGGCCCCTGTCCGCACCATATTAGGTAATGAAACGAATCGCGGTACTTAATTGGCTACGTACATACTGCCCTACTATAAAACCCATCCCTGGATCCCAGAAGACAGAGCTCTCCTCCTCCGAGGTTTTGTGGTTAGAGGCTACGAGGAGCTGGTCCCATCAACTCGCGACCATGCTCAATTCAATCCAGGGTTGGGCCAAGTCCAGAGTGGGAAACCCCGTTATACCACATTATTGCTGTTAAGAAGAAAATAAATCAACACTTTGTAAGTACCCTCGTCTTATTTATTCCACCACATAGCTGGGTCCCTACAGACTGGAAGAGGTCAGGATAAACCTGTCCAGCAACTGACTACCCGGAACTCGCAAAGCTCCCTGAGGTTAAGGGAAGCAAGTCGCTTCGCGGAACCCCTTGCAATTAAAGGACGCAATTTGCGACAGTCTGCATGACTTTCTAGTGATTCAGGTATAGCCATATTGCTCCAGTGTTAACTCTACTTCATTCAGGGTCAAAGTTAGGGTGATGGAATTAGCTTATATCACTACAGCATCACACAGAAATAACATCATGCTAACTACTGCAGTCTACTAAGCAGCAGCTCTTCTGCCTCCTTTAAAGCATCTAAAATGCATATGCATTAATGCCCTTGAGGTCTTCTCAATGGAGAATCAATGATTATGCAATTGACTTCCACTGGACATCAGTCCAAGATGCAGTTTAACCACCATTAGAGTACACTTCAAGAAAATCTACTTAAGTGTGTATATCCCTGGAGAATCATAGTGTAAGACAGTAGGCATAGTCTCTATAGGTGCATCTACATGTGCACCTTAATGCACAGTAGCTTATTCTACTGTGCTCTAAAGCAGCATGCCAAAAACCATGCTAATACATTAATGCACAGTAGAATAGACTCTTGCACATTAAGTATCACCTAAAACCATATACTTGTGCTACTGTGCATTAGTGCAGCCTAATGTGCATTTATTTAGTACCTCATATTAGAGGTACTAGATTTAATGTGTATCAGAAAAGCACATTAATGCACATGTAGATGTGCCTGCTGATACATGATCATTGTCCCAAATAGGCTGAAAAGGAAGAACAAAATCAATATTCTTTTTTAAAATGCTATTTTTTTCTTTCATTTACAGATACTATGTTGAGGAGTACTTTAGAAAGGTATATGAAATAACCATCCATGTGTAAAATAAAAACACCTATATAACACAGAAACTTATAAGTCTGAATGAAAACCTTTATAAGTGAAACCCTTATAAAGTTTGAGTAATATTTAATTCCTAAGTCATAGATTCATAGATGTTAGGGTCAGAAGGGACCTCAAAAGATCATCAAGTCCAACCCCCATAGGTAATTAAGCCATATCTAATTTGGTCTTAAAGTTGCCTACATTTAGACATTTGAACATGTACATTCTAGGTGCCTTGGCCCAGGAAAACAATATAGTTTGAATCAGTTTAGATATATAGGATTTCTATATAATCAACACAGGGACCTAGTCACATTCAAAAAGCAATCTATGTTGCATGAGTTTAAATGCTATAGTGCTCTATGCTGAGAATGGAGAAGGGGAGAAAGTTCTAAGGGATGTACCTGAGGAAGCACCAAAATACCAAAGCATAGATGTGAGTTTAGACTCAATGCTGTTATCAGAAGCTTAGGTGCCTGATTCTGAACATTAGGTTATTCCCTTTATTTGCAATCCACTATATCCACTTCCATCTCTGAGACAAGCCCTGGATGGTGCTAGATAGCCTAGAGCAGTGGTTTGCCAAATAGCCTAGTGGAGTGGTTTTCAACCTGTGGTGGGGTCCATGGAGCATATATAGGGAGTCCATGAGACGTGGCTGTAAAGATGGTGGCTCCACTCAAGGGGAAGTACCACCAGTGTTGCTCCTGCTGCTGCTGCTCCAGCTCCCCCAACAGCCACAGGCCACCCAAGTGCCAGCAGCAAGCAGCCCAGAGGCAGCAGGCAGAGCACTACTGTGTAGGTCTGCCCCATCCTGCCACTGTCACTGCTTCTCAGGCCTGCCCCTCTGCTCACCCAGCGAGATCAACCTAGAAACTGGAACAAGCATGCTTGTGTGTGTGTGTGTGTGTGTGTGGTTTGCTATACAATTGATTTCAAAAGGGGTCTATGACCCCACTTGAAATTTTTTAGGGGTCTATGAATGAAAAAAGATAGAAAACCACTGGCCTAGTAGCTAAAGCATTGACTGAAGAAGTGGGTGACCTGAGGTCTAGGTCTGTCTCACTCTAAGGAGATTTAAACCAGTATTTCCTACTTCCAATAAGGATGCCTTAATCATGAGGGTATAAAATGAACTAGGTAATAGTACTTTCCATACTTTCTGTTGTACTGCACAGTACATTCCATGCACACGTAGATGATGATGCTTTACTGCTTAGTAGACTAATCTACTATAATGTGTAAACACATTAAATGAGTGAATGCTCTCTCCTCACCAAATAACTGTAGAAAGGAGGTTCACACCACACTACCTCTTAGCTTTGTTTGAAGCATATCTGGTAAGAGTTAGGTAGCTAACTGAGCAAACCTGAATTGCTATAGGGCAAGCAGTTCAAGGAAACAGAAGGTCTAGGGAAAGTGGAAGTCTAAAATGGAAACACTAACCAAAAATATAGCAGAGAGAGACAGTACAAAGAAGGGCAACAAGGATGATTAGTGGTCTGGACAGGCTTCCATATAAGGACGGACTAAAAAAACTATAACTAGTCAGTTTAGAAAAGAGATGCTTGAGGGGGAACATGATAAGGGTTTACAAAATACTAAATGGCAAAGAAAAAGTAAATAGGGACTTATTTTTTACTCTCTCTCACAATACAAGAACTGGTGGTCATAACTGTTAGATCATGAAACTAATAGGTAGTAAATTTAAAACTAAACCAAGGAAGTTCTCTTTCACACAGTGGATACATCTATATTATTGTGCAGTGGTTACTGAGCATTTGTTTATTTATTGTATACGTAAGCACTAAATAAATGCAGCACCAGAAAATGCCTTTTAAGTGATGCTACTGCACAATAACCTATTAATACTGTGCAGTAGCATATTAGCACTGTCTGTGCTGTGACACACTACTTCACGGTATTATTAAACTACTGTGCAGTCAGCATCTCATGTAGATGAGCCCAGTGTATAATTAAAGTGGGGAACTCATTGCCATCAGATGTGGCAGCTGGCACTTAAGTCAGATTCAAAAAATGGATTGAACAAATTCTTGAAGGAAAGGCACATCAGCAGTTATTGAGGATGGGTGTTAGGGATACAGCCTCTGAATTAGAACTTCCTATACCTGAAATGCTAGAGGCTGCAAGTGAGAAAGGAACAGTGGGAAAAAGGCCGGGTCATAACTAGTTCACTCTCCCTTTCAGCATCCACTTTCTGCCACTCTGACAAGGATACTGGGCAAGATGAAACTATCGTCTGACCCAGCAAATGGCAATACTTATGTTTTTATGTTGTTATGTTTTGTGGCTTGTAGAGCAGGGCCAGACTGGATCACTTCTCGTAATTTAGGTGCTGATGTCCTGCCTAAATCCTATTTAGGAATCCCTGGGTATGTCTACACATGTATTAATGTGCTTTAGTTAATGTACATTAAATCTAGTACTTCCATTGTGAGGTACTAGGAAAGTGCACATTAGCCTATTTTAATGCTCATTCACATAAAAACGTTCTTTTTACTTAATGTACATTAAAATAGGTTAATGTGCATTAATCCACATTAAGTATCACTTAAAGAGTGTGAACTTTAGTTAATGCTCATTATGCTAGGCTGTTTAGTTAATGCACATTAAAGTGCATGTGTGGATGCACCCAGGCCTGAAACCAAACTGGATCTAGTCATTCAACAATTTACCCAATGCTCTGTAAATGATAACTAATAGTTTTGGTACATAGTGAGCATGTCTATACATGCACCCCACTGCGCAGTTGGTACGGCACAGTCCTAGTGGTGCACAAGACGTTTCTGACCCACTGCACAGTAGCGGCGGTATCACATTTAGTGCCCATTGATGCCATATCACCATAACAATGTGTTATGTCACCATAGCTCATTGCTACGGTGACATAGTGTCTCATGCAGATGTGGCCTAGATGAAGGAGTTTTTTAAACAACTTTTCTTTTCAATTTAGTGCACGTGATTTGTGCTTCTAACTATTATTAGTGAGAAATGTCAACATTTCTAAGGAAACATACTAGTTTATTGGATAAATTTATTTCACAGATTTCACATACATTAGGGATGTAAGAGACCTCAGAAGGTCATCACATCCAGCCCCATGCCCCTGGGGCAGGAAGTCAGCAGGGGTCACAGGATAGTTTCATAGTTTCATAGTATCTAGGGTCAGAAGGGGCCTAGAGCAGGCCATCTAGTCTGACTCCCCGCCAATGGCAGGAACGAGTGCTGGGGTCACAGGACTTCAGCCAACTACCCATCCAATCTACTTTTAAAGACACCCAAGGTAGGAGCAAGAACAGCTTCCCTAGGAAGCCGGTTCCACATCCTAGCCACCCTAATTGTGAAGTAGTGCCTCCTAATGTCCGACCTAAACCTGCTCTCCAGTAACTTGTGACCATTGGTCCTAGTTACCCCTGGTGGTGCCCGGGAAAAAAGAGC
>JAGPOW010003642.1:75848538-75875564 GCA_030014935.1 Caiman crocodilus
CTACCACTAATGGATAATCTGTGGGCCTCACCATCTTCTGGATGCACTCTGTGACGTCTCGAACCCGTGCTCCAGGCAGGCAGCAGACCTCTCGGCCCAAGGGGTCAGGACGGCAGATGGGACGCTCCGTGCCCCTCAGGATGGAGTCCCTGATGACGAGGATTCGACACTTTCTCCTCCTCTGGGATCTCTTCTGCTTTTCCACCTGTGTTGACGGTGCACGAACTGCCCCTCAAAAGGGGTTCTTCTCAGGAATCTTCTCCAGGTTGGCCAGGGCTGCATACCTGTTCCCAAGTGGCACCTCAGGTACAGTCTCTGCAGCAGCACGGGCCTCAGCAAGATAAACATCCAATTTTTTCTTGAAGGCTTTCAGAGTAGGTGCTTGAACCACCTCCAATGGCAAGCTATTCCAGACCTTAGGGCTCGGACAGTAAAGAAATTCTTCCTTATGTACAGCCTGAAACGATCTTGCAGGAGTTTATAACCATTCGACTTTGTCATCCCTTGAGGGGCTCTGGTGAATAATCATTCCCCCAGATCCTGGAGAACACCTCTGATAAACTTATAGGTGGCCATCAGTGTTCTTAGGTCAATTTGAATATAACATGCATAGTTACAGGTATTCATAAAAATTAAAAAACTTTGCTTTGCATATTTACTCAATTAGAGCAATAGTATCAATGGTCTTCCATTTTATTATGTATATATGAAGCTAGGTATACTTAAGTATATCAGATAACCAATGGAACACAAAAGTCTGGATACCTTGCCTGGCATTTATTTGGTTTTAGAATTGTTTGTCAACTCACGACCATTTATTTAAAGTGTGCCTGTTCTCTGAAAGTGACTTAAGTTATTATAATAGTATAATACGATATTAATATAACACAATATTAATATTTGTTGAGCACCCACAGCATGTTAAAAACTTTCCAGATAGACATAAATCTGTACATCAGTGCAAATTAACTGTATTATTTAGCCCATAGCTAGGTTTTTAGGTCCATTGATCCATCTTCTGCAGTCATATTATAAAAATATTAGTATACATTCAACATGGTACAATTAATTGTCTAATTTGTTACTGCTTGATAAGATATATTTAGGCACACTAAGTATTATTGAAATACTGGAGGATTATTTTTCTTCCTATTCTGATTGTCATTGGAGTTTGGTGAACTGTTAAAAATAAATAACCCAGTAAAGCACATTCAAAATGAAGCACGGGTTCCTTCTGTTACCAAAAAACAAAACAAAACAAAAATACTTTTGAAACTCCTATTATGGGGAAATAAGAATAAAATTCAATTACATCTTTCTGTTTCCCAATGATTCTATAGGTATTATAGAAATTAGTCTGTTTATCTACTCTTCTATTCTGGGTCTAAATTACTTGACCTTTCAAAAACCATTATATACCAAGGTAATTAGCTGTTCACAGTTTACATAGAATTTGATTATGTTCTATTAATATTTCCATTACAGCTTTTTGAGAACAGTTCAAGAATGCTGTTATAAAAACAACTTACCTTCCAGCATTAGAATGCATTAAACAGTGGAAAGAATATTTAATTTTCTGAAAATAATTCTAGCCATTTAATTACCATTTAATGTTAATATTTACAGTAAACCCTACTTTCATTGCAGTGTAAGCATGTGCCTTTTTCGTATTTTAATTGGATAGTTGCATAGAATTCTGTTTTTCCTAAAAGTAGTAAATGGTTGAAAAATGTGCCAGTGGTTAAATGATAAAGATAATTTCACTGGGAACTAATAGCTGGCATAAAGAGTACCATAAAGTAGAAATGAAGCAACAAGTTCATCTTTGATTGAATTCCACTGATAGGACTAATGATAAAACTGGTCAGAGCAATTTGTTCCAGCTACACATATATATCAACACAAAGCCACATACATAGAGACACTTTGATTGAAAAATAAGTGATCTTTCTGGGGTATGGTTTTTATCAACCCCAAACTATTTGTGAATTTAGGTTGAATTCGGTGAATGGTTTTGATTAAAGAAGACTTGAAGAGATAATGTTGAATTGTCAAAATGCTGAATTGTCTAAGTGAGTGTGCAGTAACTGGAGTTACTGTGGTGCACAGTAGCACCACCTACTGGCTTTTTCATGACTGACTGTGCAGTAGCCTGTGAGTACTGCGCAGTAATGTTGCATCACTCTTTCTGCTATGCAATGCTATGCAATGCTGTGGAAGAATTTCTGCTACGCAGGCTACTGTGCAGTCAGCATCGTGTGTAGAAGTGGCCACAAATTATATTTACATGGATTAATCGATGAACCTATATACAGTGAATTTGGATCAGAGCTTAAATTTGTCATACCTGATTTCTCTGTAATACTGAGGAGGATCAAAAAAAAAGTGTCTTAGAAGGGAGAGCAGAGTTAGGACTAGCTAACTTTCTTTTTCTTACTTACTACACTGAAATGAGAAGAGACCACCAATATAACAAAAACAAACATCTTGATCCTCTCTTGAGAACAGGACATTAACAAGCATGTTCTCTCAAACCTCCCATGATGATAATTGCAGTAAGGAAGAAGCCACCAAACTGTCCATAAGCAAGAACAAAATGAGGAGTAGGAAAAAAACTAATTTATGGATGGTATAGATTTAAGAAACCAAGTCTAGAAAAAAGTTGTTTGTTCTTTGGGTATTAATAGTTTAGGTATGAAGCAGCCATGAGAACACAACAAACAAATGCTTTTTTATTAGCACCAATAAACTAAACCAAATGTAATTTAATTACTGAATTTTACCACAAATATCTTAACAACTTCAAGATAAATCCTAAGGAATTTAACATTGGTATTAGGCAATGTTTATTTATATACCCATTCTCCCACATACCTTATTTATTAGCAACTCAGAACATATGTAATTCTTACCATGAAGTATTCTACAGATTCTCAATGCTCTCTACAACTCTATTATTACAGTTGCTTATCAACTTCATTCTTAATTTTGCTACGATGACCTGTTTTATTCTGAGGCATCAAATACTTTTGTTACTGAAAATGAATTCCTATGAGTTGGGCAATTCTCTTAGCCCCAACTCATGCTTTTTTTCTTCACCATTTTTATTGCCTTGCCCAATGAAAGGTGTTCTGTTGAGGATCAGATCGTGGGACAGAAAGAATTGGATAAACTTAATGGTTAAGAATTAATTACATAAATTTTTGCTATAAACTAGGGGCTCATCATCTGGACACCTAAAGGAAGGAGAAAGATGAAAACGTATTAGTCAATCACAGAATACTTACAAGGCAGCAAATGCCACCTCTGTCAGCATTCTAGGTTGTCTGCGTTGCAACCGCTACCCAATCATTCCTGCTCAATGTATGCTAAATCCTGGAAATGAGGCTGTGTATGTGCCTGACACAGTCCCATCAGAGTGTTGTACAAGACGTGTTATGTCTGAGAAATATGACATCTCTAGAGACAGTCTGGGGTTGGTTTAGCTTGTGCTTCCTGGTGTAGCACAACAGGAACAAAGGCTGGTTACCAGGCTACTCTTCTGAGCAGTATTCTAGCATGAACCTAGGGTGAACATACATCCAGGTTTTCCTGGACATGCCCTCTTTTTTTGGCCCCCTGTCCTCATGTCCATGCAGGTTTTTAAAATAAGAGCAAATGTCTGGGTTTTTGCTCTTCTTGTTTTCCCAGGCTGGCTTCTTGGGGCTGGAAGCAGCAGAAAAGGTGATTGGCTGTCAGAGGTCACGTTCTCCCCAGGTAAAGAGACTGTGTGTGTGTGTGTGTGTGTGTGTGTGTGTGTGTGTGTGTGTGTGTGTTCACATGCACATGCACAATGCAGGAGCAACTTAGGCAGTAGGACTCAGGAGGCAGAATGCTTAGGCTCAGGAGTGAGGAGCACCAGCAGGGCTGGAGGGCAGGGGGCTGTGGGTTGGGAGTGGCGGGGGGCTGGCAGGGGCTTAGGAGTGAGGGGCAGAGGGAGGGCACAGACATATCACTGCCCCCCCTAATCATATGCCCCTTCCCCTTTTCCTCCCTCTACTTCCCCCTCCGCTTCACATGTGTCTTCTTTTTTGATACTGGAAATATGGTAAGGCTACATGAACCTAAGTTATGTACCTAGTTCTGCAAGTAAGTTCCTACACACAATAAAGAGTTATGAGCACCACACAGCACTTCTTTAAAGATGCCACATGGTAGCAGAAGCAGGAGGCACAGTGTGCTAGACAACCCAATGAGATGACTGCACAGCCTATGAGATAGCATGTGAACTCCCCATTAGCCCTAAGCATCAAGAGCATTCAAATTTGCCAGGAAAAGGTTCAAACAGCAATTTGATCTGTACATGAAAGCTACACGGGCAGATAAACTAGAAGAGCAAAACATTACTGTGCTCTAATAGTTGCAGGCAACGAAACACTGGATGTGTATAATATTGACCATATAGCAAGAAATAGAAAGAGAGAGGAAAGTTTCCCTGGCTCCCTGTGCAGCCTGGTTGGAGCAGGGCATGAGAGGATCTGGAGCTCCCCCTTGTTCCCAAGTCATTTATATATGGCAGCACTGGCACATTGGGAAGAGGAATGGGGAGGGGAAGAGACATGTCACTGAGCACAGAAGGGAAAGTAGAGGGTACAAAGAGTGTGAGGGGAGGGCTTTGGCGACATAAAAAAAGTCCCAGACTGCTACTCCTGAAGTGTGGTCTACACATCTAGGTGGGTGGTGGGAAGCTTGGAGCAGGGGTGCAACCACCACTGCAGCACCATTGACTGTTTCTTGTACACTTTACAAAATCCTGGGTCTACCCTTGAAAAGGAGAAACAATATAGGAACTTGTTACAGACCTGAAACTAAAAAAGCCAGTCGCATGAACATGGAACACTTAGAGACCCTCTCATGACGGAGCTGACTGTCTTGGGGTGTAACAATGAAAAGGTTTATGTGAGAGATCTGACACTAGAAGGGCAAAGAGGCATATGACAACCTGCAGAAGAAAGAGAAAAATAGAAAAGCAAATGGGGCAAGGACAGATATGGGGAGGAAAAGAACAATACCAATAATGTGGCAATCAGTGTAACTATGAAAAACTGTCCAAGCTGCATTTGGGCAACTATGCAGGATCTCAAATAAACCTAACCCTTATGCTAAGATGCTTAGAGAAATCTAAAAAGTGCAGAAATGGACTCAGTGGCTGTGCCTATACATGCATTTACACCAGCTTAAATTTACTGTGCAGGAAATTACTACTCCATAAGTGGGAATGGGCTATCCTGCATAATGCAGGCACTTGGGACTAACCTGCATAATACAGGCATCAAATTTATGCTCAAGTTAGCATAAGTCACCATATTTACTGAGCAGTACAGGCATGCAAATGTAGACCTGCACCTGTACTGCACAGTAATTTTGGTTGCTGTGCAGTAAAAGCACATGTATAGACATGCTCGGTGAAGAGGAGGACCTGTTTTATTAGATGAATCCAAAACTTGAAAAGTTAGCTAATTAAAATGACACGTGAGCTACAAGATAGGAACTTGCTCACATTCAGTTCAGCGATGGAAGCCAGATTTTAAGAAGGAATTATTTATATCTGCTCAAAATACCTGAAAACTTAAGTGATATTATTTTTCTATATGATATGGTACCTACAACAGCAAAGACGTCCTTTTCAGCCTTATGTTTTTGTACAATATACCAAAAACATGCTTGCTTATATACTTATTCTATGATTGCCAGTTAAACTGCATGAATATGATAGGGAACAAATTTCAACAATACAGATTAAAGACTCTTTTTTAATATTTATTTTTAAAAATCCTCATTTTTTTTGGTAAGGAACTGTTACCATTATTGGCCAGTTTGCTTAAGAACGTCTATTCAAAATCAAACTCACTTGAGGATATAGTTTCATAGATTTAGACTGGTGAATTTTAGTGAGTTGTCTGTCACGTGGGCTAGGGACAGATATTCAAAAAGTCTGAGCCTAAATTGATTAAATCTTTGCAGGTTAGTATAACTTGGCGAGGCTGAACTGGCTTGTAACCAGACAGACATGCCTGCAGTGGCTCAAGCTAGAAGCTGGGGGATGCTAGAGCAGCCTTCCCTTCCATTCCCTTCCCTTAGTGCTGAGCTGAGGAGGGTATGGCCAGGCCCTGGCAGGACCTCTGATTAGGGAGGTTTGCCTGCACCATCCCAGGCTTTTCCCTGCTGGATGCTCAGGGGGCGGGAGTGTTACTAGCTCCCAGCCCTCTGTTAGCACTCTGAGGAAAGGGGTATGTGTACAATGCATGCATCTGTTGATGATACAGAGCTTTTCAATCTGCCTCCTGCTTCCTTATGCTGACAGGTGAGCAAAATGCAGCAAACTGACAGGTGAGCAAGCCAGCAGGGACTGATAGCAGTGTGTATCACCTTATCAACAAAAAACATCCTTTTTCCATTACTTCAAACTCTTCTAAAACAGCTTACCAAAGGACCTGTTGATTAGCTTCAAAAAGCCCTAAGCAGTCACTGTTCTGTCTGCCTGTCCCAGTGAAATTGGAGATGCACACTCAGACACCTCTCAGCATTAGATAGCATATCACATACCTAGGGTCTGTGAAGCTGGGCTCTGTGCTATGGGAGATAGGGGGCGGGGGAAATCCTGTTTGTTCATCAAGCAGTGAGTGGGGGGAGGGCAGGAGGAAACCAGGCAGACCCTGCTGTACTTGCAGTCTCTGCCAGAGCTCCAGCTAGGGAGCAGAGGGGAGGGGCCAGCCCTGCTGTGGAGCAGAGAGCCCTGCCCAGCCCAGAGAGTATGCTGGGAAACTGGGGGAGTCTGGTTTATCTTAAAACAGCAAGGGGTCTGGGACAGACATTGCATAAACCGGTTTGAGCCAAATCAGTTAAGTATGATACTACATTCTACTAGGTTTATCTCAAACTTGTTTCAGCCACTTTCAAACTGGTTTATGTTCACTGAACATTGGTTCTCTTACAGATTTAAACCAGTTTCTGATCACTTAAACCAATTTATGTGTAATGTCTGTCCCTGGCCCTTAATGCTTCTACTTTCCTCTACAGGGAAGGAACAGGCACATAATCACTGTTACTTGAAGGGACATGATTTCTTCCAGCATAGAAGGAGTAATGGCACTGGAGCCATCTAAAAAGGCCTGTACATTACATAATTTCTTTTTCCATCTCCCTCTTCAAAGTTTCTGGGACAAAAAAGGGGACAAGGTGAAAACCGTTTTCATACTAATATTGGCACAACTGTCTAAAATGAAAACAAGATAATGTATGATGTAATTGGAGGAGGGGGGTTCGCATGTTTCTCATATTTCACCCCACAATCATTTTCCCTCAGTGGAAATGAAAAATGAAATGAAAAATGAAATGAAAAATGGTTTGCCCATTTTTAAGACTTTCACATTGTCAGTTTAAGCGCTGACTTTCCCAGGCAAGATTATCCTTATCAGAACAATGCTGATGAAAGCATGTTTTTCACCACTTGCATCCCCTGCTTTCTTCTGTAACAAAAAGTTTTCAAAAATCCAGTTTCAAAAGAGTCCTAAACCCTAATGATTGGTACAACTGCATTGGTACTTAAAGACTTTCCAGTTTTTCATTAGAGAACATTACCACAATCTTTGTAATATTACAGCTATTTTCCTACCTTTACCATAGGTCATTTTTTAAAAATATCACAAATACAAAAGTATTTTTTTGTTATGAAAGTAATTTATAAGTATTTTAGTATAATAATGCTACAATTTTGTAAAAGTTGAAAGTAACAGAGTTGTCGACAACAGAGTTGTCCCATGAGTAATTATGGTGTAGGAAGATGACTGGAAAATTTGTAAATTTTAGGAATCTAGCATAACCCCACAATTAATGTTGTGTTTTTCTTTCATTTTCTCCCTCCCTCCCGCTCTCCTTAAGTACAGTTTACTCCATAAACATGGAAAAAGGAAAACACAAGTCAAATAAAATTATGCCAAAGAAACATTGAAGAGAAAGTACCCGAGGCCCTGATGTCTGCTGTTTCTGTTACCACATGGGTTAAACTTCCTATATGAAAATAGTACATATTCTTATTGTTTATGGCCAATTCTTAGAGGTCTGCAGTTTGTGGATAAGGATGACACTTCCATACATTTTGGAATTGCTTACAAAATTTACTTTCATCAGACAGGGAAAAGAAAGATTCATCCGCCAATTTCTGTCCTCTCCATTGGTTTGCACATGTGTACAGGACTTAAATGTGATTGTAGCTGGATTCTGGTGGCTTCACCTTTGTCCTTAAAGTATTTGAAAATGTAGTGTCACCATTGTCATAGTCATAGGCAAACGCCTTCCATGTAGGCATAGGATAGAACAGATGTAAAAGGGGAGTCTTTTATTTCTTTTTCTCTTTTAAAAGGGATGAAAATAAATACCTTGGATGCAGAGTGAACAAATTATGATGCTACATTTCATTTCATTGAAAAAACTATTTGAAATCTGCCCCTGTAATTACCATACAATTTTCTTAGTCCATTACATTTATTATCTCCTGTGACTAGCCTTGATGACACACTGAAAAGCATCATTTGTTTCCAGGGGGTTAAAAATGATTTCAGCAGAGCCTAGAATACATGCATTTAGCATAGTCCATTATCATGTTCACATCCCACAAAAATGTAAGCGATCAATCACAAGACATCACCAAGTCTGCAAGTAGAAGAATCCTGGCTACATGTAAGAGATATCTCCTGATCAAGGCCTTGGTCTGCATAATAAAACATGACATATAAGGGGGAGTGAAGGGGGCAGGAGGGAAAAAGGGAAGACAGATGCTGATGGGGAGCTCTTATCATATACTCAGTCATCTTATAATTCTAACCATTCTGTTTAAAACAGACAACAGAACTGATTGCTATTGTTTTACTGATTAACCATTCTCTCCCTTTTCCCCAAAAGACACCCTGGCAAACGCTACTTAGTAAATATTGACACCTGTAAACCAAGCTGGCTGATGCCTTTGGCTCCTCATCTCTCTTCCCATCTGTTGCCTGAGAATTTTAAGCAAAGTATTTTGGGACTCTTGCTCTCTTTTCATCGAAAACTGTAAAAAAAAACCCCTACTCCAAAGCTAATCCGAGAGCCACATGGCTCTAGAGAGGCCTGTAGTAACTAAAGGAAAAACACAGCATATGTAAAATGCATATCCCACTGGCCTCTTCTGCCTACTCTTCTTTAGTTAACAGCATGCCAGGGTAATCTGCTTAGTTACCAAGTGGAGCTTTCTTCCCCTTTCCCCATGAGATCACCCTGACCACGATCAAAGTCCAAACACATTCTCCGCTAACTCTATTGTTCCCAAGAGTGGGATTAATGACTAATTATGTCAGGTCACTCATCCAGATGGCCTCTCAGATGTTCCTTTGTCATTGTCTGACCTTCCATATGCCCCTTTGACCTTGAGGTTTATTACCATGGCAACATGAAGCCTCAGTTTCCTTGCTGAGATTGCCAAGAAGTGGCCAAAAGGGGGGATATGGGATAATCTATCCACACTTTGTATTCTGCTTCCATCTCATGCCTTGTTAAATCCAATGAATAGATAAAAAATGCTATCTGATCCCAGCTGAGTGATGACCATGGTCATGATTCTATGTTACATGCTATGTTTTTTAAATTAGCAGACAGCTTTGTACATGGAAACGTGCATTTAATTTGAAGAACATCAATCGCCATAATGTGATCTTTTTATCTCATTAATGTTAAGCAAGGGTAATAGAATGGAATTACAAAATATCACTGTGAAAGGAATACAATTCAGAGAATTATAGATATCCCCCATTAAAGCCCTAGAGATGTTTGGATAAGTCTACTTGTTCAGTTTCATAAATTAAAGATTCTTCTACCTTTTCTGAGGTTTAAATTCTAGCCTCAAATGTTGATCTTATTCTGAAGAAGGATTTTAAGGTGGTTAATGCAATAGAGAAATTTCCTAAAACAGCCAAATAAGTAAATAAAAATATAAAAGGCGAGTGACTCATGAACTCAATTAAATAAAAAGGTTGAATATGTATTTGCATGAGATGAATTGTGTTTTCCTTCACAGTTGAAAGTAGAATATTGGATAAGACCTGAGTGCACTATCTTAAGCTGTCAACCAGCTGTAGCAAGTTAGTTAACTCTGTTACTACCTTGCCATATAGTGTTCATAAAAGGAGCTAATGTCTTCTTTTACCAGGTTTCCTTAAATAGTGCATAACTAATTGATTGTAAAACAATTACAAGAATAAACAATTAACAACAAATACCTTACATGGTTCCTGCAGCAAGATGTTAATTGTGAATGTTAATGGTTATGACTCACCCCCATTTCTTCCTAATGTCAGATTTTTAAAAAGGAAAAAAAAAAAATAGAAGTAAATGATAGGGAGGCATAGAAGAGGCCAGTATATATTTGAACATCATACCGCCAGTATTTTGTCATTCTGGTGGAACTACTGTGAAGGATTCTACTGCATACTGCTTTACTAGTCATTTTATAATATACAACCTGAAGTTTATTCAGTCATTATTCATGAGAAACTTCTATTCAATGCATATTTTCCCCAGACACTACTAAGTCTGCTGAACACAACACTTTGCTATCAAACTGCTCATTCCCAATCTCCCATTCATTATGAGTCAAAAAAATAAAAAATTGTCTTTACACCAGGTATATTTTAAGACACCTATAGCTGCCTGGCTATCTACCAATCTACCCAAAATTCCATTGCAACTACGCAGAAAGAACACAAAAGTCAAAATTAAAGGATGAAGAAGTCCCAAAATACTGAAGGTCTCCGTACAAAGGCAGCTCTGTTCCTTGTATATATGTGTTATGATTCTGGCCCTGATTCAGGTCTCTTTTTTCCCCCAATTATACTGATGTCACTCCAGTGAAGGACCAAAGTCTTTATACAATACTTGCATATAATTGCGTATATAGGGCTCAGCGCACAGAGTCCTTCTCTTACTCCCTGAACACATTGGAAAGAACTCAATAAGAAAGCAGGATTGCAATATTGAACCTCTTTATCACTCTTGTTTAGCATTCTAAATACCTAGAATTATCTACTACACACTCTTAACCCTTTCAAAGACAGGGAAAGGAAATTCTGGGTGCTTCCCTCCTCATTTCTCATATTATCCTGTCCATCTACCTCTGAATGTGAGATGAAGGAGCAACCAATTCTAAAGGCAAATAAATAAAACCTGTGTTGTAATATGTATGCATGGGGACCATGGGGGAGGGGCACATTTAAGGCTGTGTTCATAACTTCAACTTTGGCTTTCCAGAGTTTTATTTGCCTTACTTGGCATACTTAAAACTTTATTAATATAGCTTTTCATGACAATTCCAAAGGCTTCCAAAAAGGAAAATGTGAAAATGAAAGGAGATCCATCAAGTGATACTATTTATAAAGCACAGCTTGTGGGATTCATGAAGCAAAGATTCCTAAATCCATTGAGTACATCCTTACTCACTAGGGCACCTGTGGACCCCTGTCTCATTGTGTACAAAGCTGGAAGCATTAGCATCACTTTCTCATACCACCTGGTAAGGCTGTTACATACTCCTTACTCATTCTGTAAACTACCTCCCAGACATAATTTCAAAAGTATTTACACATGAAAAATAAACTTCTAGTTGGCTTTTGTATGCAGGAATGGGCAAAGTTGCTAGAACCTCAAGAGCCTATTTACTGACACTGTCATAAATAAACAATGCTGGTAGAACACTGGAATATTGATAATTTACTAACAATATAATAATATAAAGTATGTTTTAACCCCTATACCTTGCACAACTCAATTCTGATTTTCTTCAGATTGCTAAAAGGCATTTGCCAAAAAAGGCATCTGTGACATAGTGCAACAAGATTTCACCCTTTCAAATGTTTCATAGACCACTTTATTTGTATATTCACCAATACAAGGAAATTTAGGGGTGAAATATTCTTGGGGAAGTCAGAATTTTCAACCTTTGCTGTAGGTATAAAATGTGGTATATTTGTAGTTGTGCAGATAAATGATTAAATGTATATACATAAATCCAATTTTCACATCCAAACCAAGCCCAAATGAATCCCTAACAGGCTTTACCTATAGTTAGTCATTTTTGTGTAAAAAATACAATGTGCTAAAATAGCATGTGTAAATAATGTGCATGCAGAAAGTTATGCATACATGAATCAAGCCTGACCTGCTTTTAATATTTTTTCTAGTTACTTATATGGTCAGGGTAAGTTACATAATTTATTCTGCTACTATGAATAGGAGGAATAGTGCCACTAATATAGCATACTTAATAACAAAGCTAAATTCCTGTCCCAAGCAATATGAATGCAATGTTCAGAAATTATTCAAACACCTTGGCCATTCTTTATTTACCACATTTACTCAAGTCTAAGAAAAAGGGTGGCAGGTTCTGGGGAGGCTGATGCCAGGGGGACAGGTGGGAAAGGTGGAAGTAGTGGAGTAGGTGTCATAAGTAGTGGGGCAGGTAGCAGGAGATACAGGCACCATGGTCAGACCATTTGACTCCCCTACTGTATGACCCACCACTACCTGTCCCTTGCAGCTGCTTGCTCTGCTGCAGCAGTGCAGGGGTGGGGAGAATTTAAGATGACCATCCAATAATTTGAATCTAGACATGGAATATTATAATGAACTTATAAATTTTCCTTCTCTAGAATCTAATCATTGAGAGGTCATCTCAAATTCAGAGTCATCTTGGACTCAGATAAATTCAATATAATTTTTCAGTTTGAAACTATTGCTCATAGAAAAATATCATATATCTGGGGTTTTCAGTCTCACCACATACAGTAATATCACTATTAGCCTCAGCACCAGCTAGTCATTAAGCCCTGGGAAATGTCCTGTGTGTTCGAGTCTATTAGTTAGCATTTTATTATGTTCAGAAAAGTAATTAAATAAAGTAATTATGTTTTATGTCTGACAAGATGCTCCTTTGTCTAGAGGTAGATCTGGGTTTTCTTCCTCACTTTGCCACTTGGCTGTGATAAGACTTGGAACAAATTCTGTGTCTGTCTACACAGTACAAGGCAGAAAGCAAAGTAAATTTGCATTTTACAAATTAATTGCATCACAGATATATAAGCTTTCATAAGCACCAGCTTATTTCAGCAGATGCTAAGCTAATGCTTACAAAACTGTATGCATCTCTCCTGTAGTTAGTCTATAAAGAGTGCACATCTACACTGCCTTCTGCCTGACTTCAGACTAATATGGTTGACTACCTCTTTATACAATGCTAACTAGAAGCATAAAGAAATGCACCCCCCCGCTTTTCTCTATAATACCTCTGTGTGTATCCCTCTCTCTGGACCCAGAAGTAATGTCATTTAGAACTGGAAGCAGTGTATGTGAGTATTGTTTTACACATGAGTTAACAATATTAATATCCACGGTATGTATCTTCACGTGCTGTTTTGCACTGTAGAAATAGCTATGGCTCTGTCTCCTTACATGCAAAATATGAATAAAGGCATAATAAAACGGGCCTGGTAGAAGATGCGTGATAAGTGATTGTACAAAGCATTCAGAAAATCCATTGGAAAATAAGAGGCCATATCCTCGTAGCATATGAATTTCAAAGGAGGTTGAAAGCACAGCACTCTTCAGGATTACAAGAAGTATCTACGGTACAGTAATAATCTATTGTAATTTATTATTGCAGTACCCCCTTAAATATAGATTCATAGATGCTATGGCCGGAAGGGACCTCAACAGACCATTGAGTCTGGCCCCTTGCCTGGGCAGGAAACAGTGCTGGGATCATATGTGTAAACTCAGTACTTGATGTCTGGGCTGAATGCTTTGTATGCCAACCTGCTGCATGCAGCATATTTTATGGCCATGCTAACCCCTGAAGTATTAGGTTTACAGTAGAAAAACTGATACCCCCTTAAGCAGTGATACAAACAGTGGCCATGTCTACATAAGACTGACTGCACAATTCTTATGCACAGTGATAACCAGAGTTACTGTGCAGTCCCCAAATGGCTTTTTGGTGACACTGACTGCACAATAGCTCATTATTACTGAGCAGTAGTGTCACATCATGCGTCATGCCACATGACGCTACTACACAGTAGTAACAAGTTAGTGCACACAGTAGTAATGAACTACTGTGCAGAAAATGTCTTGAGTAGATGTAGCCAGTATGTTACAACACCTTTAGCAAAATGACTTTCCAAATTTGGTGCCAAATTGTATCATTCCAATTTTTGAACAACTGAACTTTTACCTTCACAAAAATCAGTGCCAAAATGAAAAAAATAGAGGGAACATAGTTTTCATTTTAGAAATCTGTATGTGATTTTGAAAATTAACTATGCTTTAGAAATACTAAGGCATGATTAATTCAGACTGTCAAGGCATTAAAGCATTTCCAAGGTATTTGATCAAAAGAATATGGGCTTTTAAGTGAGCTGTTTTAAAATGTATGGTGTTTATAAAACTCCACAACATTTTTCCTAAAGTTAACAATACTGGAAGGTTATTTGGTATGTATTCAGATGTAGTACAAGGATCTCTGGCTAGTAAAAAAACAGCCCTTTGATGTTTACTAATTTTTATCAAATTTATTTTTATGAAGTACTAATACATGTAAAAATGTCTTGAACCAAAATATCTATCACACTTTTGCAGATGTGCAAACCCTGAGATATAAACATACTGTAGGTCAGGCCTGTGTTACATCAGATGGTTTCAAGCTACAGTACTCAGACAAGGAAAGAAGGAAATCATTACTCTGACTAACAAAAGGCGAAATTTCTAACCAATATTCTCATCTGGAAAGGTAAAGAGCCCAATAACAACTCTGCTATAATAACTGACACTACTGAAAATGTGTACACAATATTCCAATCACATTTTACAGGCACTTTGTATTGGTACAAATGATTAAATACAAAGTACAAGGCAGTGAAGAATGACAATAGCATACATTATTTAATAATAAGACCATTAAGTTTGACCATGATATCATCAAAAATAAGCATGGAAATAGACTCTTTACATTATTTATTGTTACTATTTCATTGTACTGTATTATGCTTCACAATGTAGCTGTACTATTTACTGGAAAGTATAACAATAAAGTCATTCTGAGAATTGTCATTTATTATTATAGGAGACCTGATACACACCCAACGTAGTTAATGGAAAAACTGGAACAACCCAACAGAAGAAAGTGAGAGAGATCCTGACTTAATAAACTTATGGGATTTGGAAAGACTAAATTTCAAGCCCATGCTCCAATGAAAACTTAATTATTAATATAAAGTAAACAGCTCCACATTGAGAGAGACAACCCAGAACAGTCAATAGTTTGTTGGACAAGGAACGTACCTGAGATCTGGGAGACTGAGGATATCAGTCCAAGGTGGAATTCATCTAATCTTCTCAGGTTTCTCTAAGCTGTGTAGATTGGGCCAATTAACAGAACTCACATTCATTCTTCAGTTGGGAAAGGCAGACAGATGCCTGCACTGGCCCAGAGCAGAAGGCAAGGGAATGCTCGAGCACACCTCCCAGCCTGCTGGCAATTGCCAAGCCCAGATGAGCAGGAGCCATTCTCACTGGCTGCTCAGCAAATGTCCTGAACCCCCTGCTGTCACCTCATCCCAGTGACAGTCCCTCCAAGATGGGCATCTACCCACATGCAGGGAGTCCCATGTCTCAAGTACACAGTGTACCAGGAAGGGGGACTCCTTCTCCCCTCCCCCTGTGGGTCAGAGATTTGCAGGGCCTGGGGCTAAGCAGCCAGCTGGGTTTTTTTGAAATATGAACAAATGTTCAGGATTTTGATCTCCTAGTCCGTTTTCATCATAGATGCTGGTAGAACTGCATTTCCTGGCTTGCCCTAGTGGCAGGCAAGTTAACCGGGGTGTTAGAGGGCCAGAGCTTGGGGACTGTCTGGGAGGCTGTGTGTGTGTGTGTGTGTGTGTGTGTGGAATGGGTGTGTGGAGGGGATGGGTATATGGGGGGGTGCAGGTGCCTGCTGGCACTGAGGGAAGGAGGCCAGGCACTGAGCTGTGGCAGGACGGGGGGGGGGGGGGCGTAAGGGGAAGGTGCCTGCCCCTCCAGCAGGGGAAGGAGGTGGGGAGGTCTTTTGGGGGCAGCAGGGAGCTGCATGGTCGGGCTAGCGGCACTGGGGCTGGTGTCCTTGCTTGCAAGGGTGGGGTGACTAGGAGATGCTGCCCAGGGGGGTGGCTATATCCAGGCCACCTGGCACAGTGAAAGAGTCCCACCACAGGGCAGGAGGTGCCAAAGGCCTCTCTCCTCCTCCCTTCAACCCACACCAGGGCCGGACTCGCTCTGCTGCCACATGTACATGCTGGAGCCATCACAGCCACCATATTCCAGCCTGATTGGGATGGGAGTAGATGAGGGCCCATGCAGCAGGGCTGGGGGAAGGGGCATCAGCAGGACCTGGGAGGGATGGGGAGCTGGACGGGGGGTCAAGGGCTATGTAGTTATTTTTGTTTTACATTTAATTTGTGAAGCAATAACACCTGTTATTTACTGTAACAGTTAGAAACTGCCCCTTCCCCCCCTCCACTATCATATAGCCTTCCCTCTGACACATTTCCAACTTTTTGGAATTGGAAATATGGTAACCATCTACCTCTACCTATCTAAGCAGAGCTCCAGGTTGTCGTAAATTCAGAGTCATCTTGGATTTGGGTAAATACAGCAATAAAGACACAGAGTGCTTATTACAGTGTTCCAAGGTACTGACATTAAATGAATCCACTTTCACTGACAGAAGATCTTTTTTGTGCTTTACATTCTAAAAAAAATCAAGTGTTCTCTTAAAATATTTGCAAAATTTCTGTGAAGTGATGTTATCTGCTTAGTCTGGGATTAATTCAGTAATATTCCCTGCCAGTCATTCCTCCACCTTTTTCAGGAGCAGATAACCTTATGCTTTTCTCCCATTTAGTTGCCAGCTTTTCATATTCCCTATTCATATTCACCAACCTGGCCATTATGACGCACAAAACAAGTGGTGCACTCTCTGTAGACTTAGACAAGGAATGATTGATCAGAGAAAGGCTGCTCATATCCACAGCTGGTTCCTCTGAGAGAAAGAGAGAAAAAAAAAAGTAACATTTCTGACATCATTACTTAGAACTTTAATTAGCCACATTGCAGATACTGGAGAGGTGAGTTAGCATTCATTTGTAGTTTGACAAGAGTTAATAGCTTTTCAGAAACTTTTGGTTTGTTATGAGACTTACAAAATTCCTTTACTGCTCTTTTAAGCATTTGATAAAACTGCAGATGAGTTATGGAACCTGAGGAGTTAGATGAGGCTTTACTGTTTATTAAACTATGGTTGCTGTCTAGATGCAGTTATAAAATAACTAAAAGAACTAATTCAGTTTTCTGTCTGCATTACATAGTATGGCCTGTCTCCTTACAGCATGGGCTAGTTTCCAAAGATTTGTAAATTGTCATTAAAATTCCTGTAGGTTCAGTCTTGCCAACCTACCATAAGCTTTAACCCACAAGCAAAAGTCTTCATGATTATTATCACTGAGGGGGAGCTGTTATCTGTGGATTATATGTGTGTGGAAGGGGCTACTAAGCCATTTGGAACCTATGTAAATGTGGATAGCTTTTATTACTATTCAGTACAATTTTTGCCTATAATCACCTTGCAAAACTCTTTGATGTAAAAGCTAAAATGCGGTACACAATTGATAATTTGAAACTTAGCAAATGCAGGGAAAACACAAGCAAAGAAGCAGTCGTTTCAGGGAAGCAGTAGTTATTTCTTAACAAAAAAGTCTCCCAAGGATTTGGGGGCCCAAAGCTTACTGTGGGTATACACTAGCTAAATTGACAAGCCAAATGTAACCACTTCCTTTCTCTCTCTCTGCAGGCGGAAAGAAGTGTATATATCTTTCACCCTGTGAATCAACCACCAATTAAAGTATAAAGAAACGATGGCTGGTGCAATGGCTCAACACTGTATTGAAATGATGCCCTTTCTTCAGTTCCTTCACTATCCGCGATTTCAAACTGGGATTTAAAATTGCAAAGCTGGATTTTGATGTGCTTGGGTGGGGGAGAGGGAGTGAAATCATCTTCTGAGTAATTTCCTCATGGTGGCATAATGTATGATGTGAGCACTGAAAAGATTTCTTTAAGTGACTTGACAACTGGAAGATCCATTGACTAAACTGCTCTGTCACAGTCAGTCAGTTTTGTTGTATGAGCTAACATTTTAATTTTCTTAAATATAGACAGGTAGGGTTTAAAACTGAAAGGAAAAGTTTGTTGAAAAGCAGTTGCTTTATTTTAATGCTTGACTGTAGAAACTGTTAAAAGTCTTAAACATATGACTCGTAAAGGAAATGGGTAACTTTGAGGTCGTCTGTTGAAGTGTTGGCTGCTGTGAAAACATTGACTTTTAGACAGTCAGTTTGGCGAAGGAGAAGTCAAATGAGTTCAGAACGATTATTGCAGCAAAGACACATGTCATCATTTGACATGTAGTGGGAGTCTCTTTGGGTAAAATAAAAATAAAAAGACACCCAGCGATGTAAAATGGTCAGACACACTATTTTTATCTGGACACACAACCCGTCCTCCCCCTGCTCCTCCCCTGCTGTGATGTTTCAGATAATGAGCCTAATGTGGCTACTCCAGGCTAAATATCATCCTTCAGTTTACAAGTCAGAAATAACTGACAAGTACCCATCAGAAATGTAGCTGCTAAACCAGCTATTATGTTTCCCACTGTACATATGTGGCTATTGATTGACAGTATTCCCTTTTCCGCTGTGCCAAACACCAAGGGTAGCAGCCATGCAAGTTGTTTTGTCAGCTGTGGCTTTCACTAAGGCCAAGCTGCTGGGCTGCTGCTTGTCAGTCTGAGCAGGGATGCTGCACTCTGCAGGGATCCCAGCCAAGGCCTTTCACCTTACAGACTGCTTGAGCAGATATAGAGCTCAGCCCCTGCTTCTCAGTAGAGCAACAAGCATTCAAGTCCCATGAGATCTTTCCCGTCTGCAAATAACATTTGAGAATTCACTGTGATCATTTTGACTTCCATGAAGAAGAAAGGAAAAGTGAAAGGAGAAAGAAAACAGGTTGTCATGAAACCTGAAATAGCAGCCTCAGTTTAATTACCTGTCAATTTGATTATAAAACAGAGGGCTGCACAGTGGGTTATCATTTAAAACCACCTCTATTGTTCAATGGAATATGGACCCGATTCTGTTGTCATTGAATCAGGGAGGTAAATCAGGGGAAATATCTATAAACCAGCCACTACATACCCCGTTTAATCAAGAGCAAAAGCGGGTTCATTATGCTTTCTGCATGTTGAAATAGAAACAGGCATGTAAGCACATTTATTTTTAGGATTACTTTTAAACTGAATCTGGTAAAGACCAAATTCAAAAGCGATGTAAGGTGGGTAAGTCAAACCCACCTAACAATTATTTTAGACCTCTCTACTCTCTTTCTAGGTATTTAAGGGACACAATTTACATGTTGAGGAACCTGAAAAAATGTGCAAATTAAAACACTTATATTTGCACCTTCTTCATGCCCCTTGACTTTAATTAATCTTGAAGATAGTTCTTTCACATTGAAGGAAGTCAAATTTATTTTATAGGAACTTACAACTTTTAAATTTGGCTCCAAAGCTTCAAAGTCAGATTTCAGCTTCTCTCCAACCCTTTCTGTTTTCTCTGCTCTTTGTTTCTAAAATTCTTTCAGCCTCATAACCACTTTCCTTCTCCATTCCTGAACTGCTACTTTATTATTCTCCTCCGCTCTCCCAAAAGTCTCTTCACCGTCTTGTGTCTTCTCCAGCTCTTCTGCAGTTCTCAATGAAGCATTCTCAACCTTAATGGGCCTCTTGAGGTATTATTTCTCATTTCCCCTGTTCTCATCCACCAAGCTCAAGTTAGTCTGGAAATTTTGGAAGCAAGTACCATATAGATAACATTTCTAACAATATGACTGAACAGGGTACTAATTTAGAAAAATGTTTGCTTTTAAACAAGGATGCAGCATAGCAAAAAGTACTTTCATGTCTTTTGACTGTATAAATAACCTTTTGCACTTCAAGGGTCATTAGATCACGATAGTTTGTAATACAATTATAGTCAGCACTCTGCTCTTATGGGCCGTTTGGTAATTTGCTTGTTAATATATTAGCACAAAGCATTGATCAAGTAGCTAATCCAATCACACGCTTGTTATTGATTCCTTATTGAGAACCCTGCCAGTGATCACTTTTTGCTCAGGCCCAGTCAATAGCAAATGCCAAATAGGCTCTCACACACCTAATGAGCTTACGAAATAAACCAAACATTTTCCTTTGCCCTGAAGGCTAGGATCAATGGAGAGCTTTTAGAGCAGAATTCAGATGATTTTTTCATCAACTTTTCCCTTCCTTTCTGCAAGCACTCAGGTTTGCATTAAGACCTCTGTCTAAGAGTTTTAGTTTAATTTGAAGCCATCTGAAAAGCAGCTGCCAAGTCTGAAATGCTAGAACAGCTGTAAACAATAAATCATGAGGTTGAGGAATTCTGGGCTGCACGTTGGCATGTGGTCTGTCAAGCCAAAAAAATAGAGACATAAAAGATCAAGAGGTCAGAGGTACCTGAAGTCTACAAAATTGAACTTGTACTATATTTCATCCGAGAGAGCCCTGTCATGTAGGCGTTCCTCCAAAATGGTCTTTAACAAGAAAGATCAGTCATTTACTTTAGCAACTATTTTTTAGACAGCTGAGGAAGGTAAGGTACACAGTCAGGCTGAGCCTCTTCTTGGTGCAACAAGAAGAAACACTTTGGGCTATTATCAGCATTGACAGGTGGAATCTTTTACCAGAGACAGAGAATCTCCGTAATGAAAAAGCTCATCCTAGTTATAAAGCGTGAAACATTATTTCAGTTATGCACGGAAGCATCAAATATTAGTTCTTTAACTTATAACAATGCTCTGATGCCCAGTTGCTTAAATTATTGTATGCAAATGTTAGCTAAATGGATTAACAGTTATTAATGAAAGAAGAGAACAAGATAGAAGAGAACAGGGAGAAAAGAAGAAAGAGGGTTTCTTTTTCTTTTCTTCTTTTTTTAACACGCATTTTTTCCTTATCATGGGAATCTTAGAGCTTTTTTTCAGATGCCTTTTCAGTTAAAACAGCTTATTAAGTCTCTTAGGAAAGTCTTTTTGGAAAGAATATTTTTCCATTTAGTCAGAGGACTTATAGCAGCAAAACAACAGTACTGTAATAGTAACCTCTATTAGATCATAAAAGAAGAATGCAAGACCCTTAGATCTTAAATATCCTTGCTTCAGTTATTACTATTAGCACTATTTTATATAGCTAAATTGCCTTTTCCCTTTAATCAGTTTTATTCCATGATCTTTATTTGATTATTATGATTTCCATTTTCCTTTTTATTGTACCAGCTTTAAAATACTCAAGATTCACAATCTGAATATAAATCAGGTACAAGCTTAAAATCTTTAAAAGTATTTGTAATATGTAAGCATGCAATTTAAAACCATTACTAAAATAATTTGATTACTTGCTTTGAAAAACAAGCAAGTTCAACTGGAAACACTGATAATATCCTTTCAGATTTTTTATCTCTTAAATTGATCTCTTATTATGTAAAGGAATTATATGGTAGGTTTTGTAAATCTAAGTGCATCTTATGCTTCCATATTTTGTCATAACCTAACATTATATATTTATGTGCATGTATGATAGAAAGAGCAGGATGGGGTTAAAGGATTATTTTAAAACATACACCTTCAAGATATAATTTTCAAAACAGCCTACTTTAAGAACCAATTATACAAACCTGGAAGTTGTTCTCATTTACATTAAAAAAGTCCTGACCTCGTGATTAATCAGACTTTACAGGAACTCATTTGTATTTTGGTTATATAAGTATGTAACAGGAGTAACTCCGTTATAATCTCTAGGTTTACACCAATCTACTGCCACAGCTTGCTTTTGTGAAAATATAAATTAGAGTTTGCAGAGTCAGGCCCCCAGTCTGTAAAATAGAGCATGCAACTTTTGATGGCTCATGTTTTCCCCAGACTAAATTTCATACAAGTAATAAGCACAATAGTGCACATGATAGGAGCTTTGACTGAGTAAGGACTTCATTATTATGCCTGATATTTCAGTATACCTTCCAAACAATCCAATTAGCACGTGACTGCCCAAAAAATGCAGTGTGAAAACCACTCTGGTTCTGCAAGACTTATGAGCTGTGCATTATCATGCATCTAAAATGCAAACACACAACACTGCAGTTACAATTTCAGAGGCAATTTGGCTTCCAGAATATAAAGGGACTATTATATTTGGTAAATAGGGCATGTCTACATGTGCAGTTAATGTCCAGAAAATTCAGGCACATTAAACTGGGTCCCTATGTGCAACTGAATGGGTGCCCATTGGGAGCAAATTTGTTCCAGACCCAAGCACTTCAGTTTAGTGCTGGTCCTGCCCTGCTCTGCCCCACTGCAGCAGCCAGGTACTAGAAAATGGCACATTAGTCTAACTTACTATGCAGTAATTACTGCACATGTGTAGACATTATACTTTACTGTGCATTAGATTAGTCTAATGTGTAGTAAAGCATCTCCTGTAGAAGCACCCGTGAGTATTTCAGTTTGGTTCGTGTCCTCCAGACTAATATTTTTAGCATATTATTAAGGAAATCAAACCTTTTCCTTCATTGACTACATTATTTAAATGCAATATGCCAGGCAGAAAGCCTGATCTATAAATTCTGGAGCACAATATGTCTTCACAACAAGAGAGAGACACAATACTGTCAGGCTTATAATTATTTAAGTTCTAAAAAAATTCTTGACTTAAAAAACTCAAGGCTGTAATCAGGCCCTGTGCCTAGCTGGATAAAATGGAAAAATGATAAAACATCTTTGTGGCCCTGGAGCTGTATAAAATACAGAACACCATCTCTGTGGAGAGAGAGGTTTAGCAGCAGATAGAGAAGGTAGATGGTTCCCCAAGATTTGTATAGAAAACCCCCTTTCTAAGATTCTCCTCAAGTCCTTTCTCCATCCAAGGCCAACTGATAGCGTATCTCACTCAGTAGCATGCTGCTTTTGTTTACTTAAACATGTCTGTGTTCAGTTCCTGAAGCCCCTTTCCTCCCACCAAGGAGCAGTATCTGGAGAGTGAGAGCTAATGTTGCTTATTATAGCATTAATCCATACTGGATTCTGATAGAAATATTACAGGTTTACCTTATGATAATGCCTCCATCTTTTTTTTCCTTTACCCAGTCAACAACACCCTATAAACCCCAAGGAGGTGCATTACACATAAATGCGTTCTCATCTGTATCTTCAAGTTATTCTGTGTACCTTCAGGCTTATTAGCTGGACTGGACTAGTGTTTGTGCTCTTATGATCTCTGCCGCACCTCTTGAGAAGGGGATGTATTAAGAACTTCTATTTCAGTTTGTATCTCTTTCTAAAATCCCAGAATAACACATATTTAAGTTAGTTTTGTGCATCTGGACAAAAGGATATAAATCATTTTTGTTCTGTTTTCTTGGGGACTGCTGTAAGCTGCTTTTTCTCTCTCTCTCTGGCTATATAGTAAGGTGTATTCCTTCAGACAATATGCTAAAAATGCAGCAATTTTTAGCTTGGAAAAGTAAAGATAAAATATGGGAAACATGGCTCCTGATAAGCATTTAACCCTTAACCACAAGACTTATTTCTATGTTGAGGCTGAAACCTTTCTGGGAAAAGGACTGAAATGGATGGAAAAAAGGAACTGACTCTATAAAAAACATTTTTTAAGCTATCGACACATTGCTATTTTTCTTTTAAGATTATTCCTATGGGGAGAAGGGTTGATTTAGCTTCCTCACAAAGGGTGAATTTCCTACTGGTTTGGAGCTAATATCATAGAGGTTTCTGCTGCCATTTTCCTGAAAGGAAAAGGCATGTCTGGAAAAGCCAGAATAATATTTGAAGTAATTTTCTTAGCGCTAGCCAGATATTTTATCATGACTTGAGTTTGCAGTGTTTTTGCCAAAATTCTTTGTATATCACAGTTTGAATTTCTTCAGAGGAGATAAACTACTTTCTCGCCATGAAAACAAAGATGAATTGGCTGTATGGTACCCAATGGAGAAAAACAAAAACAAAACCTTCCTATGTTTTAGGGTAGCACAAAATTGTAAATAGGACTACAAATGACAGGCTAATGGCAAAATGACACCAAATTAATTTTACATCAACAAGAATCAATGGAAATGTCTGGTTGCTGCTTTCAGCGCTTGAAAGATGACAACATTTAGTTGATTAAATGCAACAATACACATCTTAGTAGCAAGAAGCTGTGAAAATGTTCCCTTTCCAAAATCATTTAAAGTGATTTCTTAAAGAAGCAGATAAGAAAAGAAAGAAACACTCCTCTTTGATCTGACTAGCCATCATCATTTAATACAGACCGCTATGTGGGATCATTATCTAATTCTTTATACTATTTCTTAAACTAAAATCACAAATCCTTGCTCAGCTTAATTCCCTTGTGAAACAAAAGCTTTAGACAGACTATCAAAGATGTATTCCTTGGGAGCCTGACATCTCTGGAATGTCAAGCAGGTTCAGGAAAAATGATAATACAAAACACAGAGCCTTTCTTTCATGTGATCTGATTGAGGCAAAAGGAATTTATAGGGAAATTATAGTATAAAGCATTGTAATGTTGTTTTATTTGGGCTGCTTTTAAAATAAATATTTTAAAACACTATCAGAAAAAAAGAACTCACCCCAGATAAATCACTGCTTTTAAGAGATAAAACCAGCCGTTGAAACAGCTATGAAAATCTCTAAGTCATGTCAATAAAACTATGAAAGACAATAAAAAAATATAAGCTTAACCCTTGCAGTACATCTCACCCAGGACAATTTTTTTAGACTGTCTAACAATAAAACAATTGTAACACTTTCAGCTGTAATTCTAAAAGAATGCTGAATTCTAATTGCAAGGAGTTTATGAAGTGGCATAGTAGAATGGCTGTTCCACCCAGAGAATTCAAATTAACCCCAGCAATAGTCAGAAAACCAGAGTCAGCAGGGTGAAGAATATGAGTGGAATGTAATTCAGAGATTAAATGAATAAGGTGTAGAAGAAAATTATTGCAAAATACAAAAGTCCTTATTTTAGACTAGCTTCTGATGCCCTGATTCCTGCAGAACAATATATGATTCACTTACTGCTTCCATTGTCTTCAGAAGAACTACATGTTGTGTATGGTCCTATTCACTGTACATAAAAATGACTGTCCACTCACTTTATTCAATCTTTTTTCAGGAAAACTGAAGTAAAAAAGCTTGGCTGAGTAAAAGTCCTGAAACCTCAGGATTTCTGTTCATTAAAGTTTTAACAATGCTTTATTTTGAAATATAAGTCCAGGAATAATCCTTGATAAAGGGAGTAAAAATTATCCTAGAATGCCTTTTCTACCACTTTTATTAATTAAAAAAATGGCCCTGTGGTACTTTCCCTGGTGTAACATAAAACAAGCACTGTTTTTTTCCTGGAATAACTCTACCGGAAGTTATACCAATAGGCTGAGAATACACATGAGAGTTAGCAGGTGCTACTGCTGAGAAATGCTAGTCTTTGTTAAGTGCAAATATAAGCAATTTGTTAAGTGCAATGTAAGTTATACATCCAGAGTCTCTAAGGTGTACTGCTCAGACCTGCTGCTAAAGAGCTGGCAAGCAGGGGTGTGAGTAGGGTAGGGGTGGGCAATTATTTTGGCTGGAGGGCTACTTAACAAGTTTTGGTGAGTTGCCAAGCACTGTGTGGGTAGTCCCACCCTTTGACAGTTGCCCCACCCCCTTGTCACCACCTTGGGACTGGAAGCCCTACCCCCTAACCCCTGACCTTTGCCACCGGAAGTCCTTCCCCATGTCTCCCCGGAAATAGAGGGCATTGCCATCTTAGAACCAGAAAAAGCCAAATCATACACTAAAAGTCAAACACATACTATAACATATTTTAATTTTATTACAAAAAATATTTTTGTCATGATTTGTGTTTGTGTAGTGTATATGGAGGTGGTTGCATAATAACTCAAAAATAAATTCTTAGTTTTATATATTGTGAGTGGAGGGTGTGTGAGTGTGGTGTGTGTGTGTAATGTGCATGGTGTGTACGTGTGTATGTGGTTGTGGTGCGTGTATGTGGTTGTGGTGTATGTGGTGGGGTGGGGAGGTGTGTGGCAGGATGTGCGGGCAGGTGTTGTGAGGGGGTGTTGCATGTGCATGGGGAGGCACAAGTTATGTTGGGGGGTTGTGTATATGTGGGGAGTTGTGGGGGCAGAATGTGGCTGTAAGGGAGTGTGACGGCGACGTGCCGCCAGCAGCTACAGCAGGGAAGAAGGAAGAGGGTCGCTGGGGACCGGCAGACCCTCCAGGGGACCCCAAGATGACCCACTTACCTCCCGGAGGGTCGACAGTGCTGGAATCAGGAATGCGGCGGCAGCCACAGCCACCGCCATTACAGCCATGCGAGTCGCTGCCCTGCCGTGCTTTAAGATGGCCGTTCCCAGAAAGGGGAGCAGCGGAGCCAATCGCAGCAGCTGGTGCGGCCGCCGTGGGAAAGTTTAAAAGCCCCGGCAAGCTTTGCGACGGGGGAGAGAGAAGAGGAGCAGGCAGGCAGCACGCAGAGAGGGCTGCAGCTCCTCAGGAAGCGGTCTCCCTGGCAGACAACACTCTCCCAGCTCTGAGGCTGAATTCTTCAATTAAAGCTCCGGGTCCTCCGGAGGAATTTATCTCCAGAGTTTGCCCGGATCAACACTCAGCCCCAGGAAGTTCCTCGGGGACTGAGGAATATTTCTTCTGAGGGACCAGAAGCCCCAGTTGACCAACAGACCTGGGTCCTTCATCGTGACCCCATCAAACCAGCATGTGACCGGTTGGTG
>JAGPOW010003642.1:75875664-75891725 GCA_030014935.1 Caiman crocodilus
ATATTTCTTCTGAGGGACCAGAAGCCCCAGTTGACCAACAGACCTGGGTCCTTCATCGTGACCCCATCAAACCAGCATGTGACCGGTTGGTGAGTGGACAAGGTGTAGGGGTGGCGGAGCCTCGTGGAACATCGGATCTCGCAGTAGTGAGTACCTGTTGGCGGGAGTCCACTCTAGTGATTAAGATCTCCACTGAACACCTCATTCAAATAACTAATTTCCATCAAAGTTGTGGCAGGCGAGAAGGGGGGAAAGTGGCGACCCACGGGGGGGAGTATCATTGAGGACGACTCCCGAACATCACAGGGAGGTTGAGAGGGCGTGGGGACCCCTACACTCCCCCGGATGTAGCAGCGGCAGGTGGGGCACTCAGGGTGCAGGCGCCCAGTGGGATGCAGCTCTGACCATCACTGCACACTGCAGCAAGTGGCACAGTGTCTGTGCAGTTGCCTGTTTCACTGATGCTCCCTGCCATTCATGCACAGCCCCTGCACTCGCACAGCAGGGAGGGAAGTCCCATGTGCTTCAGCCAGGTGCCTACCCTGCTAGCTCTGTGGAGCACTGGAGAGAAGTTTCAGATACTACAGCCCATTGGCTTCCCTGCCAGGACTGCGCTGTGGGGGAGGGAAGCCCCAGGTGCCTTCCCTTGTGAGAAAGGGAAGGCAGCTAGCTCCAAAGCCTGGAGCTTCTCTCCAGTGCAATGCAGCCCTGGCAGGGAAGGCACCTGGGGAGTGTGGGGGCTGTGTGCAAGTGTGGGGAGCGCTGGTGATAGAGGCAGCTGTATGGAGGCCACACCCCTTGCTGCCATGTGCAGCACTGGCTGAAGCACTGCCCCCCCACTGAGCACCCTGCCTTCTGCTGTTGCCGCTGCCACTGCCTGCTGTGGTTGTGCAACATGAGGGGGAGGCACGCCCCTCATGCTGCCCACTCCAGCTCCATGCTGCCACCACCCTCTGCTTCCCTGAGTGCAGGCTCCATGCTGCCACCAGCCCCAGCCCTGCCCTTCCTGATTCCCTACCTGCTGCCCAGAGCCACCAGGAGACTGGGGAAATGAGCAAGTCCCAGGGGCTGTGGCAGCAGCAGCCTCACATGCAAGCTGCACACTGACCGGCCAGGCCCTTCCACCTATGAGGGTGGGACCTGGGCAATAGGGTATGTTTTGGGGGCTGCATGTACACGTGGACACATTGCTCCCACCCTCAGGGCTGGAAGGGCTGGATGGGGCACAATTTGTTGCAGGGCCCCATGGGTCAAATGAAAATGCTTGCTGAACGAGCTTTAGTTTAAAGCTCCCCACCACCATTTTTCAACACAGGGACGCTGATACATGTCACATAGGAATCAGGTGAAGCACAGTAATTACCATGCTCCAGCAGACTCAATTAATCTAGACTCAATTAATCGAGTCTGCTCTGATGTGCTGTAATTACAGTGATTAGATTTGGTGATTCACTGTCCTGAATTGATTCTACTGAACCTGATTCAGAGATTTGGCCACTACTGAACTGGGCAAATCTCCATGTCAAATAGGCACCCACCCACTCTCCCAGCCCTGTCAATGGATGCCCCACCCAGCCCCAACATCCTGCATTTGGAAAAAAAATAAAATCCCTGCACTCCTGCCAGGTGGAGGGGTGATCCCAGCTGCCTCCCACTGCCCCACCCTGCATGGGCGGGGAGTTCTGCTATGAGCCCTCAGAGGCCGGTGGGGGTCCCCCCATGGTCCCTTCCCCCCCTCCTTCAGCCCCCCCCCGCACCTGCTACTTACTGGCACAGAGTCTAGGTCCAGCTCCCTGTGGCAGTAAGCGGAGACTGCATGAATCTCCAAATCACCTTAGAAGCTTTTCCAAATTAATTTGGAGGCTTCGATCAGTTCAGACCTTTTTATTGGTCTCCCAATTCTATTTGGATTCAGAAATTTGGCTGAAGAATCAGGCCAAATCTTCTCTGAATTGAATCGGTGACTGAAACTTCTCACAGGCCTATTATTTATTTATTATTCATAGATGTTTGAGCTGGAAGAGACCTCAGTAGGTTATCGAGTCTGACCCCCTGTCCTGGGCTGGAAAGAGGGCTGGGATTAGATGACCCCAGCCAGATGCATGTCTAGTCTCCTCTTAAAGACTCCCAAGTTAGGGGAGAGCAGCACCTCCCTTGGAAGTCTGTTTCAGATTCCAGCAACCCTTACCATAAAGAAGGTTTTCTGGTTGTCTAACCTAAATCTGCTGTCTGTCAGTTTGTGGCCATTGTTCCTAGTTACTCTAAGGGGTGCCCTGGTATTATTATTATTATTATTATTATTATTATTATTAATTTTATTTTAGTTTTCATATACCAATTCCATGAACATCAGCAAGCAATCACATTTCATTGGATAGGGGCACTGCATTTTTCAGAAGTCTATTTATTTATGACATCAGTCTTCTGGCAAGGTAGTTCTTCCTCTGGCTGATAACTCAAGCCAGCTTCAGAAAAGAAGTCAAATCCAAAAGTCTATCATATAATGTGAACTCCTGTTCATAAGTTTTTTGATTTATAATAAGAACTGGTCAGAAAATGGAATTTCTAATCATGGAAAATGCTGCTATTTTGAATGTTTTTTTTCAATATAAAGGAAAAGTTGAACCTTTCCTTGGAATGGAAAGCCCAGAAAAAATGAGTTTAGAAACACAGACAGCTTTATTTTAGATCTTAAGTTGTTTATTTGTGGTATATTACATTCATTTCAATCCAGTTCCTCTTAAATTCTAACCTGCCCCGTAAGAACATTTTTATTTCCACAAAGTTGCATTCTGAAAGAAAGCTGTTTCACTGAATTTTTTTTCATCCAGCACTACTTGATGTTGCTTTATTGATTTGCTCATTCTAAATATTGGGTCTAGTTGTGAAAGATATACTAAATAAAATGAATAAATGAGCATAAAATTATTATATTGAATTATTGAACCCACATACTGTCCTTCAAGACAATGCAATTTCATTTTGCATGATCTTCTTCAAGCCAAGTTACCACAGAACACTTCAGTGGAATTATAATCAATACAGTCTAATTGAAATTTTTTTTTCAGTTTCTTCAAAGGAAATGTTCATTTCTTCAGGGGAACATATAAAATTAATATAAATCACAGTTATGTTAACTAATACATTCTTGTCATTTCAACCAGACCACAAAAATTATAACTACAACAAAGTAACATCACTTCTTTTTTCCTATCTTCTGTTTCAGTCAGTCTTTATTAAAATGTATCAGGAAAGACCAAAGAACTAGATGAGCATTGAAAACTGCCCTTAGAATTAGGAGATGTCCTGTCATTATAGTAAACTTACTGTGCTTCAGAGCAGCATCCTTAACTATGCTCTGATGCTCTGGGTGGTCTGCTGCTTGCACCACCAACCATGTAGCAGCACCCATACAGTGCTACAGGTGAGCTAATTAGCTTGTAGTGGGCTAATTGGCCCCATTATTCAGCACTGCTGTTTAGCTCAGATGCAGCCCAGATGTGTTCCTTCCAGTTCCTTCCAGTTTAGGAAGCAGGTCACCTGCAGCAGCTTGAGGGCCCTGTTCTGAAGCAAGGATGTAATATGGACCTGGCCAGATTCAAATTATGCTGGACTGAGTAGAGAAGGCCATTCCAGAGTCAAATATCTTTCAGAGAAAATGCCCTGCCCTGAAATGGCCTCCTAGGGTTCCTGTACATGAGCGCCAAGGCTGCTCCTATGCACTGTAATTACAGCGCATTGAAGCAGACTTGATTAATCATTTGTCTAAATCTCATTTGACAGGCTTTAGATAAAACTCCTCTATCACCATTGTGAAGCACAGGGATGCTGATACATGAGCTGCTCCAGAAGCTTGAATTAGAGCGGCTCTCAGAGCTGCTCTGATTAAAATGCTCCCCCACCCTTACAGCATCTGTAAAAATGCCCCTAAATGTTAATCCTGTAGTATCTCAGTGTTGGAGCCATTCCTAGCACCTACCAGGACAGGCATAAAATTGATGTTATTAGGTTCACTGAGAAATAAACTGCTACCAAGCAGAAACTACAAATCACATCTCAATTTCCTTTCTGCAAGAAGCTTTGCATAGTAAACTAACAACTTCATTCTGCACCTGCTGATGTTTCTACATGGTTTTCAAGCATAGCACCAGGAAGAGTGCTAAAGTAGTCTTAACTGGCCTGGGGCTCTTAAGCAAGTTTTGTATCCAAAAGGGAAAACTGAAACTGCCTTCCTAAGCACTGATGAAACCTGAAGGATCCAAGGAACCAAAAAGAACATTTTTGAGTGTGAATCTAGGTGACAAAAGGTAAAAAAACTCTCTCTGTAGATGGTTATCAAAACATGTTAAGAGTCAGGTTTATGTATAAACTAATGTACATTTCAACCAGTGGAATCACTATACTGCAGCACTGAGTGGCAGAGGAAGGGATAGGAAATCCCAGACCTACTCCACAGGCCACAGGCTGTGGGGATATCACACTTTCTATCTGGTGCTGATGGGGGAAAGCCACCTGACAGCACCAGACCCCAGGTGTCTCTGCCCTCAACCACTGCTGTTCACAGCTACTACCACTCCTAACCCCACCACCCAGTTTAGACATGGTCCCCAGAGACCCCTAACCCCACCCCTGGAGGGACATGGGACTCAAACCACCCCTGCCATTTCTCATCCCTCTAAAGCCCCCTGTCCAGACATGGCCTTCCCCACCACCCTGGAGGCCCTCGCTGCCACCCCAAACCTGGAAATAGACCAACCCAACATAACTTAACCCAATCCAGCACAGCCCAACCCCTGCAGTCTAGAGACTCCCCTACCCCCAGAGGTCCCCAGAGATCCTGCACCCCACCATGTAGACATGGCCCAGCCCACATCATCTCCCATTTTCTAAGTCCCCCAACCCTTCCCTACACATTACTCTTCCCCCAAACTCCCCAGCATCCATTCCTGGCCTCCCCATCCACGTATCCTTCCATGGACCCCACTTGGACTGCTGTGCAGGGGCAGGGCAGGATTTCAGGTCCCAGTGGAGCTGGATGCCCATATTTTTTGACACATAGGGGTGGGGTCTAGAAGATTGAAGCCATGCTCTTCTGCCCCAAAACTGTGGGGATTCTTCTCCCACTGGGACCTTATCCTACTTCCTTGGTCTGCACACAAACATGGCCCAGCCTACCACCCATATGTCCATTCCCAGAGACCCCTAATGCCTCCCACCCTCTTGGTCCCTCAATCCTCCTGTTTCTGACCCCCATGAATTCCCTCTCCACTTTTTCTCCTTCCCCTCCCCTCAGATCCTACCTGGACCACCAAGCAGTGTCTGTGCAGGGGACAGGGATGGTGTGCCAGGTTCCAGTGGAGCTGGGTCCCTGCAGTTTCTGGACAGAAGTGGGTAGGGTCTGGGTCTGGCAATGGCAGGGTCTGGTAGATCAACCCTGCTCTCCTCTTGCCCCAAACTGTGGGCATCCCACCCCTTGTTGGGACATGCTACCCCATCCCTGTACCTCTGACCCCCACATGGGCACAGCCTGCACCCCTCCCTTGCAATCCCCAGAGACCTCTGAACCTTCAATCCATCTGCTGGCTAATCTGCCATTCCTGACCCTTCCTCCTCTTCCCCACACAGGACCCAGAGACCCTGGGCCCACCTACCACAAAATAGACACTGACCAGCTCACCTCTACCCCCTGTTCCCAGATTCCCAGACACTGACCAATAGACCTTAACCAAAGGGCTAAAGAGCTGAAGATGGAATATCCTCACTGGATCTGACAGCTGGTTCCACAGGGTAAGGATCTATTGGGCTACTGAAACTGATAGGCTTGAGAATTAAAAACAGTCCTTTCACCCAAATATTACCCAAACTGGCTTTGAATTTTCTGTCTGACAGCCTGATAGCTATAAGGGAGGAAGGAAGTATTGTGGGAAGAAGGAGAAGGGGCTCTTTGGGCAGTTAGCCCTAACTGTGTCCTGGGTCTCTGTCATGTGTATCCAAGCAGACAGAAGAGCCTGCAAAGCATTCATTCTCTGGTTCCCCCTCCCTTCTGGTTGCTTTTAGCATTGCAGACTCTCTGCAGAGCATCCAGACAGCCCTTTGCACCAATTGAACTTCAACTAGTCGATTTGAACATTTGTACACACCCAAAGAGATCGGTATGAGTTGTCTCTGAAACAAGAAAAGGTGAACCTATTTTTGAGAAGTTGTGCATTCATTAATGGATGACTTATTCCACCAGAGAAGCAATTTAATAAGGTAGAAGCAGACATAAAATGGAATATATGCACTGTGATTTCTCTGAGGTACCTGATGTTGGAAATGTGATAATCAATAAGAAACATGTTAAAAAAGTTGACAAGTTCAAGTATCTGGGGTCAACTGTTCAATGGAATGCAGAGTTAGACAGAGAGTTGAACCATCAAATAATAGCAGGGTAGACAACCTGGAAATTGGTGACAGGGATATTATGTGATAAGAAAATATCAGTGAAGCTGAAGGAGAAAGTCTACAAGACATGTGCATCCAGCACTATTGTACGGAGAGAAGTCATGGCCCGTGCAGAAAACTCAAGAAAGCAGACTGAATGTGACAGAGATGAGAATGCTCTGATGGAGGTGTGGCATGGTGAAGGTGGGTAAAGTGAGGAATACTCTATATAATGCTCCAAATCAGATAACAGAATATTTAGCCTTCATCTCTCCTCCAAGAAATTTAATGCAAGTTTCGCCAATTAGGACCTAGTACAAAGTAGCACTACCAGCTCCATATACCATAAGGGAAAACTGAGATACCCATAAAGTGACTTCTGTAAGGCACAGTGGCCACATCACACAAGACACTGACTAAGCAGTAGCCTGAGACTACTGCACAGTAGCATCACATTACAGAAACTGTGATGCAATACTACTGCACAGTAGTCTAAGGTTACTGCACAATTAGCATCAAAAAAAGCCATTCATCGGTGCTACTGCACAGTAATGTGGGTTACTTCACAGTCATTTAGTACATGTTTATACATAAACAATATAAACAAATACAAATAAACAAAGTGGTTGTTCAGTAACAACTTTGCAGTCAGCATCTCATGCAGGTGTGGTCAGTGAGTCAGGAACAGAACCCAGGATTTTTGTTATCTAATCATAGCCATCAGTTGTAAGACTATCAGTTTTCCTATTTTTTAGCAATCTTGTTATATGCAGCATGAAAATGTTCATCCAACCTGAAAGAAGTAATTAAAATTCACCTTTCTAACAGGAGAAAATACAGCAGACACACAAACATGCTCATGCACACACATACATACACAAACATAAAATATTGTTTATATAATATTAAGATTAAATATTTAAATATTTATATTAAAATCCTAATATATAACAGAATAATTACCATTGAATGTACCCATTGTATATTATTTATAATATAAGATATACAAACTTCAGGTCTCTCCTAGTTTCATGCTCCTATGTTTATAAAAGAAAGCATTCTAGATAAAGTTCAGATGATCTTCTTTTGCAATGCAGCTTTTTGTAAAAGTTTTCATTCACTGTAAAATAACTGTGGATCAAATTCAGACTTATTTTAACATAAAACTCAAAACAAATGAGCTTTGAGCTAGTATTTTTGTTGCACTATTTTGCACTAATTAATCAGAAGGAGACTCACAATCCTTAGAAAATATTCTGTTTATTTTTATATTCTGAGATTTAATATATGCTATACATGTAAAAGCTGAAATAAAGAGGAAGATAAAATATTTAATGCATCACTATATTTAGGCTAAAATGTGTGTTTATTTCAGCTTCATAGAATGCTTAGCTCAATACAAGATTCATTAATATATATTCAGTAAGGTTTACTATTCAAAGCATAAACTGTATTTCACTGATCTCTAAGCAAGTTTAATCACATAGATAACATACAAACCAAGAGATTTAAGTCCATAAATTTCCAATGATATACACATATTTGGCAAGCTCACCTGAACAAAATTAAAAAGGAAGTCTGGATTTTCAGGCACTAATAAACTGTTTGTCAGTCAGTTATGAATAAGTATAAATATACAATGGACATCATACAATGATTTATCGAAAAAGCATACAAATAATGTGAATTTTCATACCACAATTTGGATGAATCCATTCATTGAAGCAGAGAAGTTGTGGTATTTACTAAACAAATTTCAAACAATTAATTACATGTATTGGTGATTGTGGGGTGTCACATCTAACCCAGTGCACTCTCCTAGTCTTCCGTAGATCAGTACTACATGATCATATAACAGTATTTACTGACTCTCACCTGCCATGTCTTCATTGATCTATGGTGTTATAAGTCAGGAGGTGTTAATTATTATCTACCGCCATAGTAGCTGGCAATCTGTCACGAAGAAGAGAATCCCCTAAGAATGCACCTGTGCTCCCCATTTCTTTGTGTTCCTTGTAAGGCACCCAACAGGTCAATTTACAGTTTGCAATTATAGCCTGACACCTTTCAAGACAAGTTTACAATTTCCTTTATTTATCCATTTTTCCAACTTACATATGGTCCTGCTACTAGCAGGATTATCATTACTTCTTTATATCAATTAAATATGTATATCAACTTAAACAAGATCCAACTCGGATATAAACTCAACCCAACTGAGTACTGTTTATCAGTTACTTTGGAGTCAGTCCAGCCCTCTTTGCCCTGGGTTCTATTTCTCTATTTCTCTTTCTATTCCCCAGGCATGGTCCCTTTTCCTTAGGACTTGCAGTGACCTATCTTCTTAATCTTCTCAATCGCTTTCTTTCTTCTTTCTTTGTTGATTAAAGTCTTGCCAGACCAGTTATCAAACATGCCCTCCATGACAACAACCACCCAGCCTCAATATCCTCAGCATGGGAGGAGGGTTCCCAGGTCCCAGTTTTCTTCCTCTAGAAGATTACCTCCCCAGCCTCTTTTGCCAGAGTCTCTCCAACCAGCAAGTCTCTCCAGTCCTTTTCATTCTCTGGGAGCCTTTTTTCACCGCTTTTTCTCTCCCTGTTGCTCATTTTGGTTTTTCTCCCACTGGCTTTGCCCACCTCCTCCTCTCTGGTTCTTGCCAGCCCTGCCCTTCCCTCCTGCAACTCACCCAAACATCACACAGCAGCTGCTCCAGAACCTCCATTCTCCTCCTGTTCCTTTCCCACACCTTTCTCCTGCTATGTCTTTTGTTACTTCCTGCTGTGTTACTTCCCACTGTCTCTTCACAGTGATATAGATGGTAAATAGTGTGGGCTGGGAGGGTGATCCTGATACCACATATTTTGTTATTCTCTGTATCTCTGATGCATTGATTCTCAAGTTTAGTTATCAATTTGCACTATGTCTTGTGTTCCCAGATTTGGACCTCAATACAGCATTGATTTGGTGTGGCTTTAAAACAATAATTGTATCCTGACTACATGACCAAATAAACTTAACTGTGCCTTCACAATCAGAACATCTATACTTTGCATGTTTCCTTGTTGAAGGTCTTAAGTATTTTGGATTCTATGCTGCTATCTCACTTTCACTAGCTTTCATTACTTTCATTAGAGGTCAATATTCTACTCTGCATTTCACTTGTATGTGCTATGCTATAAAGATCATATCTCTTGTTCCTGCTTCTTTTCTGAAGCTACTTTGGATGTCAGGCAAATTTTCTCAACTTCTGCCAAGTAATGGAGCTGAGCATTATTTTTGCAAGAATTTTGCCATCACCCACTAATAGGGAAATTTCCAATGACAGTCAATTATAAAACAATTACCATGATTACCCTTCCTCAGCATATAGACAATAGAAATAACATTGTGTTCTTGGGAAAGATCATACCATTATGTGAAAGAACTCTATAAGATACTGGAGTCAATGCCAGCTACAAGGACCACAGCCAGAATGGCATCAAAGCCAACTGTTTTGCCATTTAAGAGCAATGCAATTGCCTTATTATTCTCTAAGTGTAAACATTTGCAGGCAAGAATTTCCTTGATGACTTGCTGAAACAGTTGATCAAGAGCTTTGTCACCATGCTAGATTCCAAGTTGAGCAGTTTTTTCTAGATTTATGTTCTGATGGATGTTTCTGTCTGACCTCATTACAGGGTGGAGCCACATGGATGAGGCCATTATACAGGTTTTTTTAAAGTCCTCTAGAACTTCAAAACACTTCAATCAAAGTGTGACTATAATTTATCTACTTTCTTACTCTTCTAATATTCTGCATGTTGTTTTCTTGAATGCTATCAGTCCAATACAGACCATGTTTTCATATCCTCCACATTCTCACTAATTTTGTCTTGGTATTTCAAAACTGTTACACCCACGCTCTATACAGTTTCCTTGAAGCACTTCAATCCAGCTCAGTGTCTTCAAGATTATATTAGTGATTTTTGGCTGTCTTTCTACTGAATTACCTAGCTCTTTGTCTGCAGCAGTGTTCAGTTCCTTGACATTTAGCTTCTGGTTTGAATGCCATGTAGATGAGATAATAGTCTGTCCAACATTCTGTCTTATGGACTTGGTGATCCTGACATGATTACCATCTCTTTGGCTGACAACAATGTAAATCCAATGTTTGGAATGAGGTGCTGATTTCATCATTGAACTAAGATTACTACCTGGCCCAAAGAGCTGCATGGATTTGACTGAAGCAAGCCACATAAGTTAAAGCCAGAGGTGTGTTTTTTTATGTAGTCCCACTTACTTCAATGTATTCATGAAAGGTGTAAGTCAGTATAGAGCTTTTCTGTAGGCTTATATCTTAATATATTTATCCCTACCCCGCTCCCAATCATTCTTTAAATTCTTAAAAGCTTAGGTCTAAATCCAACTTTGTCTTTAGACAGTAATTCATAAATCTGAGCAAGTCACAAAATATAAGGGAGAACCCCCAAACTTTTACCCTAATAGCCACTGGCAGATCCAGAATTTTGTAAGGCAGAGGTGTGGAGCAGTAACTGGAACTAAAGGTTGTGGCTGAACTAGTCCTCCTCTCCCCCCCTTCAGATAGGCAGACCATAATATGGGAACACCAGCTGAGGACTTAAGTCCCCAAATCAGATAAGAACTCCGCCCTATCTCTATCTCTTCTTTTGCCTCCATGCTCCACAACACTTCCCCTCCCATTTTCCCCCTTCACCACCTGCTACTGCTGCTGCTGTTACCAGCTGATCTGGAGGTGGGGACAGTTCCAGAGCTGCACCTAGCCTGCTTCAGCCAGGCTTTGCTGAGGAACCAGACTCAGCCAGATGACGGCAAGAAAATGATATTTAGAGGTTTACTTTTGGGAACTGCTTTATAGGTAAAGTAGATCTATAATAATGGTCCAGGGCAATGGCAAGGGTTAATTGGTTTCTAAAAACCTGTTTCTGAAGGTTCCCTAAAGTCTTTCTATGTCTAACAGGCAAGCAAAAAACAGACCCATGGGCTAGGAAATTGAAAACATGTACCAATGTTCCATAACGTAAATAAGGAGGCACCAGGTCACAGTGCCCAACTGCAGGGCCATTGAGGTTTCCAGTTTTTGGGAAACAGACCAAATTAGGAGAAGACCGGTAAAGCCCAACTTAGGATGTGTGATGGGTTTATGAAACAAAGGATTATGACAATAGGATGTGGGCATTATGCTAACCACTGAAAGCCCATCAGTGATGGCCTGAAGTGAAGAGCTATCAGGAAGGGAAAAGAATACGAGAGGGATTTCAGAGCAGCAAAGTGTCCCTCAGAGGGGAACCCAAGGCCACTATGGTCAGAGGGCATACCATCAGCCTGTCTTATCTACCCCACTGGGGGCAAGGGATGGGCCTTGGCCTCCAACATCCAGGCTGCTGACATCTGACATTCAAGAAAGAATTCAGAGCGAAGCTCTTATATTAGCCAGACATACCTTGGCTCTGATGACAGCCCTAGGACTGGTAGATATAGAATTGTTTGCATTATTCTTATCCGTTATTACTATGTTTCAAGAAAATTCACCTATTATCAAATGGAGAGGTCATGGTCAGTCTGAGGGTTTGGGTCTGTCCAGAACAAGCTATCTGGATCATAAATCCAGTGCCAACACCAGGAACAGCAACAGTAGCAGCAACAGTGGCAGCAGGTGGATTCCTCTTTCTGAATCTGTTTCCTGGCTGGTGGGGAACATCTAAGAGGACTAGGCAGCAAGAAGGAACCCATCTACCACTGTTTCTGTCCCTTGCTCAGTCTAGCTCACCTCATAGTCCAGCTGGGACATTGCAGAAGCAGTTCTGGAGCCCCCACCCCTTCATCCGCAAGTCAACTGGGAGAGCAGCAATGGCAGGCAAGGGAGGGGGGTCAAGAAAGAAGAGAAGATGCTCCTGGGCATGGAGGATAAGGGAGGGAGGGATTCTTACCTGCTTCATAGAATTAAAATAAGTCCCTGGCTACTGCTCCCATTGTGTGGTACCCCACCTAGATCAACCCCTTCCAATAGCCTAGTGCCATATTTTAAAAAAGTGCCCTAACCACAAGGTTATGGGGTAGGCATTATCGATAATACTGTCTATACTTCCCACTGAAGCTGGCCCACTGGACATCCAAAAGCGGGAAGATTGGTAAGAGCAAAAGAAAAGCAGGCTCTAGAGCATAATTCAGTGAGATAGGCACTGCCCTGGAAAGGAGTTTTGGCCACTTCTCCTGCCCCACAGATATTTCTGTTTTTTTCCGTACAATAATCCTTGAATATCCTGGAATCCTGTGCCCCAATCTGCACAGGATGGGAAGCTGACATGGACAATTCCCTGGCCCCTGTTCCATGTACATCAGGATGCAGGGCTGGGAAGCAGCTGCCTGGGAGACCGGACAGTTCTCCACCCCTAGGAGCTCAGGCCTGGTCTCCAGGATCCCTGCCAGCCCAGACCTGGTATCTGGGGGAGCCTAGAGCTCCCACTGGCTGCTATAGTGGGGCAGAGCAGAGCAGAAGCATCCCTGCACTGAACTGCTCCCATTGGCCATGTCCAGATGAGCATGGCCATGTGGTACATGGTGTCGCAAACACATCTCAGGTGCCACATACCTCACATTCAGATGCTGCAAAGGAATGCTGCCCATGTGTGCACAGCTCCACTTTTTTCCCCATGGGTTTTTTTGACCCTGGATATCCATGGGATCAAAAAAACAACACAGAAAAAAACAGAGTAGCACATTTACAGGCAGTGCATGCCACTCAAAAACAGAGCTGGGCTGCCTGGAGCTGCACTACAGTTGCTGGCCAGGCTCCACACAGCAGAATTGCCACTGGTGCAGCCCTGAGATGCCCCTAAGACCCCAAGTAAGGTTGCTGGGGCCAGATCAGTGCTGATCCCAGCCTCCTCTACCCCACCTAGGGTAACTTGCCATGTATTCAATCATGAGTGGCACAGGTATTTCCCAGGGACAAGTACTAGTGACACAAGGTGTGACACTGTTATTTTCTGGGGCCCTATTTTTTTTAGGCATTGCAATATATGTGACAGGGTTGCCAACAACACATACAAACAGTTATAAAATGTCTTTATGGAATCATTTACTGTCTGTAAATTCCATAAAAAAACTTGACCCATCTGTGAAATCTCTAAACAACTGGAGCTGATTGAAGATCCCTAGTCAGGAAGCAGCTTGGTGAAGTATGAATAAATGGAGCACAGAAGTACCACCTGGTGTCAGAGTTGGAGCCCTGGACCCTGCAGGGAGCTGCTTCTTAGGATTTGTAGACCCTTCCTTCCCAGCCATGTGCTGTTGCTGCAGCTGCTTCCGACTCCTATCAGCTGTCTATAATACTCTTGGGTTGCAAGGATTCTTTGAGGGTCTGTGCTATGAGGGAGGGAGTGGGGCCAGAAGGGTTAGTCTGGGGGAGGCAGCATGATGAAAGTTTCAGTCAGGGGCATCAGGATGTGAGGGTGAATGAATAGGAAGACCTTGGCAGGGTGGGCACATGGAGCAGCATAGTGCAAACAGGTCCCATTGCTGAAGTCAAACAGGGTTGCTAACTCAAAAAACAATTTGCTATAAACTTTTTACTAAAAACAAAACTGTTTGGTTTTTTTTTTGCTATGTTAAAATCCTACATTTGAAGCCAGCTCTTCTAACTGGCTCCTGGGATCAGGGTAGGGCCTGGCACAAGAGTTACATTCATATCATGTAAAATATATATCAGGAAAAATGTGTATTAATAAAAAAGTTTGGTTCTCAGTAAAAAGTTTGCAGGTTGCTAGTAAAATAAAAATCCTTGCGTTGGCAATCCTGCTAAGTGGAGGGACGTTGATGAAAAATTTGGATATGGCCTTAAGTCCCTTTGTAGATTTACCCTTGTATGGCACCAAAGTCCATATTTGGTAGATGCATGCAGTGAACTCAATTCAATATCAAACTCCATTGGTAAATAGAAGCCTTATAGAAGGTAGGGTGTACCTTATATACAACTAAATCAGAGACCCATAAGCTTTCATAAGCAGCATCTTAATTCATCGGATGCTACAAAGGGACTCACTGTAGATAACTTAGTAAGTTCATAGCTATTCAGATTAAAGTAGAAAGGTTTACACCTAGCTTAAGTGGAAAAATCTTGGAAATGAACAGATGTTGAGGCAAACAATCCTGGTTCATGAACCCAATTCAACATCAAATTGCACTAGTGAGTAGAAAACTTAGTTCACAGCCAACCATATAAAACTAAACCTAAAGAGGTTGACATCTAGCTTCAGTGAAAATGAACAAAAGTTGAAGCAAACAATTCTTGTTTGTGAACCCAATTGGAAATTGAACCAAGGCTAATTTTGAGGTCACTCTAAAATAGAATCAAATGTTACAATTTCACACACATACAGTTTGCTCTACTCCCATTCTTGGCCTGTCTACCATAGTAACAAATCCAATGAGCAGAATAATTAAAAGTTATCAACTAAAGTAGCAATCAATTTACTGATAAGAGAAGTTACCCTGAAAAGAACAGTCTCCTCTCATCAAGTAAGCTCAGTGGTTTGCGACTGAATCTTGCATCCTGCCTTATAAAGGTCTTTCCTACTACCCAAATTTACCAAGCTGCTATCGTCAAAATGATTTTATTGTTTATGTCCCACATGTTTAACATAAAAAGGATATTTTTCATTTCCTTTAATTGCTTTCTACCAATTTATTTTCTTTTGCTACTTTTTTTTAATTTTACAAATTCATGGAACACAGACTCACCATCACCAACACCCTGTTCCACCAAAAAAACAGGTACATGACATGGCATGGCAACACCTGCAATCTAAGCATTGGCACTTGATTAACTCTTTCATTGTTCATGCATGGGATCACAAAGATGTCTGCATTACTCAAGCTATGCTAGGAGCTGACAACTGCCTGACTTATCATGACTCATCCACTCAGTTGTCATTCAAACTGGCTCTCAAATAATGGCTGCAGCAGACCCAATGCCAACAGAAAGTCCATGTAGAAGGACACAAGGACTCAATCAAGCAAGACCTCTTCCACTAACACCTCAATGAAAAACTGACGAATTCCAATGAACAAAAATGGGAGAATGTTTCATAGTAGCTAGGGTCAGGAGGGACCTGAGCAGATCATCTAGCCTGACCCCCTGCCACAGGCAGGAATGAATGCTGGGTTCACAAGATCTCAGACAGCTGATTGTCCAACCTCCTCTTGAATTTGCCCAAGGTAGGGGCAAGGACTACTTCCCTGGGAAGTTGGTTCCAAATGTTGGCCAACCTAACTGTAAAATATTGCCTTCTGAGCTGCAACCCAAACCTATTCTCCATCAGCTTATGACCATTGTTCCTTGTCACCCCAGGTGGTGCTGGGGAGAAAAGAGCTCTGCCTATTTGCTGTTGAACCCCCCTGATGCGCTTGTAGGCAGCCACCAGGTCCCCCCTCAGCCTCCTCTTGCTGAAGCTGAACAGGTTCAGGTCCTTCAGTCTCTCCTTATAGGGTCTGTTCTGCTGCCCTCTCATCAAGCAGGTGGCCCTCCTCTGAACCCTCTCCAGGCTGGCCACATCCCTTTTGAAGTGCGGTGCCCAGTACTGGATGCAGTACTCCAACTGCGGCCTGACCAAAGT
>JAGPOW010003642.1:75891825-75912195 GCA_030014935.1 Caiman crocodilus
GTGGTTCTTGCTCCTACCTTGGGCATCTTCAGGAGTAGATTAGATAGGTACTTGGCTGGGGTCCTGTGATCCTGGCACTCGTTCCTGCCATTGGTGGGGGGTCAGAGTAGATGGCCTGCTCTAGGCCCCTTCTGACCCAAGTTACTATGAAACTATGAAACTATGAATACCATCTCATCCCAGGATACCTCTCTCATGGAAGTGCAAATTGTGGTTGTAGAAGTCAAAACCTGCAAAATGACACCTTCTCCAGAGCCACAGGTTGACTTCCCTGATGCAGGCATCCTGATGCTGACAGTGACTGCTGACTGGAAGGATGGATGAGAAGACCACCTGTGCCCCCAACTTCCTAAGCCTGGCTCCCAGAGCCCCATAGTCACTCGTGACATGGTTCAGACAACTCCACATCATTTGTGCCCAAATGGACAAGGACCATGGGATAGTAATCAGAGGGCCAGATGAGGTTGGGAATCCTTGCAGTGATGTCCCAGATCCTGGCTCTGGGTAAGTAGCAAACCTTTCATGCCATGTGATCCAGTCAACAGATAGGCCCCTCTGTGTCTCTCTGGAGGGAGTCGCCCATAGGGCTGTCATCCATCCATTCAAGGGTGGTATGCCCACCCATAGGGAATCAACCAGAGGCTGGGATGCTAGCTGTCTGCCCCTGGGCTCTGTCCCTAGGTGCCCCCAACCCCAAGTATTGATAGGGAAAAAGGTTTTTTGTTGTTGGTGGGTGGGTTGGGTGGTGGATGGAGGGATTCTGTTTGTTGAGGGGGAGAGGGAAGGGGGGGGGCTCTGTTGATAAGGGGGAGGGGGCTCTGTTTGCTGGGAAAGGAGGGGAGAGGGGTACATGTGAGGAAAATAAAAACTTGTACTTGTGAGATGTGTACACAGTGAGTATGGTGCTGGGGATAGGCAGGAGGTTTGGAGGGTCCATAGGTGGTGGTGCAGGTGAGCTAGAGTGGGGAGTTCTGGAGGAGGTGGTCAGCCAGGGCCTGTCACACTCAGTGCCCTGGACCCACTGGTGGGTGTGCAGCTCTCCTGGGGCCTCAGTGGGGAAAGGCTACCTCTGCCTCTGCCACTGCTGCTGCCACCACAGGTGGTACTCCCATTGCACGGGCACCCTCCATGAGCTGTACCTTCTCTGCCCAGGCTTTGCTGAACAGTTTCCCCTGGGCCTCACAGATATTATGCAGAACACAGGCTGTAATGATGACACAGAGGAGGTTGTCCTCTGTGACTTTGAGGACAGCAATGAGAGTGCACCAATGGCCCCTGAGGGACCTGAAGTGGGCAATCCAACAGGGCATGGATCCAGCCTAGGCTGGAGCAGTTGTAGTGGGCCTGGTCAGGACCCAGGTGGCCAGTGTAGCACCACATCAGCCAAAGTAGGAGCAGGTAGGTAGGACACCCAGTGAGAAGGGGTGGGATGGCCATGTTGCCCAGCGATAGGTCCAGCACCCCTTATATGAACCACTCTCCACCACAACCAGCAAGCTGGAGTTCCTGAAATTGCAGGCATCATGAGCATTGCCCACCCAGCTGGTGCTCCCATGTGTGAAGACCCCACCATGACCCACAAGAGCCTGGAGTACCATGAAGTAAAAGCCTCTCCAGCTGTAATAGGGGTAGTCTCCATGAGAGGGGCAGGTGGTGGCAATGTAATTCCCATCCAGGCCCCCATGTACTAGGAGAATCCTAGGGCACAGAACCCCACCACCACTGCATGGAGGTCATCCATGTCCTGGAGGGCACCGCTCATCTCCAGGACAGCCTCCTCCCTTGTGGTGGTCTTGCCCACACCAAACAGGTGATGGACATACCACAGGCTGAAGGCGTGGTCAGTTTAAGCAGGGTGAGGGCCAGGTCAGTGTCTGTGAGGAGAAGACGCCACATGCAAGTGCCCTGCCACTCCAGATAGGGTAAGAGCTGTTCCAGGAGGTCCCAGAAGGTGGCCAAGGTCATCCTGAAGACCTCCAGTCACTCCCAATCTTCCCAGGTAGGCTGGATGATGTGCAGCCATTAGTTCTGGCCTGGTGAGCTCAGAGGCAGTGGGGCTGGAGGCCCAGGAGAGTGATGATGACCCTGACAGTGGAATCCAGAAGCCCCTCATCATCTTCCAGGCTGGCAGGAACTGTATGGCAGTGGCAGCCTTGGGATGGTGCACTGTGGCAAAGCAGGCAGTCAGTACATGGGGGGAATCTGGGTGGGGTGAAAGAGCCATGGGCCAGGCAGCAGCCAGCATGGCAGGCCAGCAGGGTCAGTGCAGTGGCCAGCAGGTGCCGGAAGTGCTTGTTGCTGCTACCAGGGTCAGAGGCTGGAGCAGCCATAGCACAGGGAAGCAGAGTGGGCAAGGAGATGCCCCTGTGCTGATCCTGATCTGGGAAGTGGCTGGTCAGAGAGCAGCAAGTGGGGCCAGCTTTTGAAGAAAGCTGCTGCCAGAGCCTAGAGCTCCCCCTGCACACTCTATAGCAGACTGAGCCTAGGGACAGACAGTCAAAAAGCTCAGGCCTGAATTGATTCAATCTTTGCAGGTTAGATTAACCTGCAGAGCTTGAACTGATTTGCAAGTGGATAGACATTCACTTTGGAATCAGGAAATACAGGAACATGCCTACAGGCCCTCAGGCTAGAAGCCAGGGGGGTGCTAGAGAGAGCCCTCCCTACCCTTCCACAATGCTGAGCGGGTGGGGGCAGCAGGGTGACAATGCTATGATTAGGGAGGGGTTTAAACCTCTAGCTTGGCCTGCACAGTCCCCAGCCAGAGTGCGCCTGAAGGGGGAAAGGGAAGCAGCCCTCACTAGGCTTTTCCCAGCTTGCTGCTCAAGGGGAAGGGAGTGTTGCCATACCCTGGACCCCAGCTAGCATTTTGGGGCCTACGGGGTGTGGGGGAAGGAAGGACTGCTTGTGTGGACAGCATACATCTGTTCATGATACTGAGCATTTCAATCTCCCTCTCCCTGCTTCTTCATACTATTTGCAGCAAAATCACAGGTCCCATACATTGTAAACCAGGTCATTTCTCACACCTCTCTCTATCTCTCCTTGAACACTGGCAGATTGAGGCCTTTGAAGCAAGCAACCCAGCAGGGAGCTTATCAGAACACAAAGCTTATCAGCCCATCAAGAAAACAAAGCATCTCTCATTGTTCAAGCTCTTCTTAAACAGCTTTTTCCAAAGTATTTATAAAGAAGAAGGAAGGCATTACCAGCTGACTTGCCAATTAATTCCAAAAATCCCTAAGCGGACACTGTTCTATCTGCCTTTGTTCCAGTGAAATTGGAGACACACGCATGGACACCTCTCAGCATTAACTAGCATGGGGGTGGCGTGACCAGATGCCACCTGGGGTTCATGCTGCTGGGGTCCATAGCATGGGAGAGGGTGGGATCCCTGCTTGAGCAGCAAGCAAGGTGAAGGTGGGCCAGAGGGAAGTCAGGCAGACACTGCTGTGCCTGCAATCTCCACCTCCTTCTCAGCCAGCCTGAGCTCTAGCTAGGAAGAAGAGGGGCAGGGCAGCCCTGCTCTCAACCCAGCCCAGCCCTGCCCAGGGCTGAAAAGCATGCTGGGGGATTCTGATTTAACTTAAACCAGGAAGGGGTCTGGGACAGAAGTTACATAAACCAGTTTGATCCAAATCAGTTAAGCCTGATACTACATTCAACCAAGTTTATCTTAAACCGGTTCCATCATTTTGAAACTGGTTTATGTGCACTGATCTTATGTTCTGTTACAGGTTTAAGCCAGTTTTAGATCACTTAAATTTGTCTGGGTGTAGCTTCTGTCCCTAGCCTAAGTGCTCAGGTCCAGAAAGGGAGAGGGGCAAGGCCCTGAAGCTAGCTCATAGGAATATCATTGAATTGATCAAGATGATCTCTTAAGTAAATAGTGCAAAAGAGCCAACAGCCCTAGTCCCAGAAGTAAGTCCACATTATAATCAGTGCCAGGACTACAATCCAACAAGGAGATATTGAATTGATATGTTATATACCTTCTTCTGGAAAAGAATGCATTGAGGACAAATACAATGCCAGGATCAGTGCAATATCAGAGTTGCCACAAGCTCAGTTGTGGTCAAAGATGTCTTAAGAGGGTAGTAAGGCCAGATGGTGCCAAGGCTGGTATAGTTTAAAGTCCAACATGGGCCTCAATCATTGACCTGATGCCAACACTGGAGTTCCCAAGTGGCTTATAGAACAGGAGTGTTCCATCTTGGCAGCAGAACACTTACAATTCTCACTCTTAAGCCATACCTATGAGTGCTTTTGTTCATTTGGTGACAGCTGATGGTGCCAAAAAGTCTGGTGCTCTATGCTGCTTGAGCCTCAGTGGGATCTGTAATTAATGAGAAGGAAGGACTGTTTTGAAATTGTTGCGGAGAAGCGGGTTCTCCAGGTGGCCTTGGAGAATTTTCCGCAAGATACACACTGAGCGAGGTGTCCGAGGGATGGCACCAACCCAGGTGTGTTCGGGGTCCGAGGCAGGTAAGAGAGGCTCTGGAGACGTAGTTTGGAATGAAATAAAGAAATTTACTTACTGAACTTGGAAGATCAACTTATATACAGAACGTTGGAACGAAGTTACATACGGGAACAAGCGAGTAAGCGAGTACACTGCAATAGTCGATGCAGTGGCTGCAGCCAGATGACGGTGTACTGCAGTACCTTCGTATTCGATAATCTTCTAATCACCTTAGAGGCCTCTCAGAGCTTAGGCAGATGATCAGCCTGCTCTTAAACCACAGCTCGAGAGTAATCACATGAGGGAATCAAGCAGAGGAGTAAGTCCTCAAGAATGTGCTCACTCTCCTCAAGCTTTCTCCTCAACGCGGGTGCGAGAGACGGTCAAATTGGCTAAACTGCTCTCTTCTCTCTCCCTCGGGAGTGCACGTGCGCTTCTCCTAGGGCGCAGCCCCTAATATCTTCTCATCCACGAATCAGGAGACTATTCTGGTGGATGCTTCTAGAAACAGAACGTCTAAACCTGTCAATCATAATCAGGTGGGTCAAGAACAGTTAACTCATTATAATCATATCTCAACCATAAACAAGTGCACTCTGCTACTGCACTACATGTGAATAGTCCTGTCACTTAACATGTGAAACAACACAAGCATTACTAAGAAACTGATAACTTTCTATTAATTGTGAGGCAGTAATCTGGTGGGAGTCACTACTTTTAAACAAACAGATTTAACACAGAAATTAGAGAGACTTTAGAGATAGCATAGATAGACTTTCTGGATAATGAAACAAGAGAAAAAAGAGCCAAAGTCCAAAAGAAATTGTAAAGAAGTCCAAAATGGTGGTTACTCGTGCCTCAGAAGAAAAACAGTTGGGGTGTAGGGCAAATAGAAGAACTAAAGCTATCTCCTTGCTCCCTTTAAGAAGAGAAATATAAAACAAAAATAGTACATCAAATATAAAATAAATAAGTAGGGTAGAAAAAGGTGGCTAAAGTTTCTAACAAAAGACTATCAGAAACTGAAGAGTGGGGAGCATCCAGTGTCTTTCATGCCTTTGGAGCAGAGCTGGGGATCACTCCATGAGTCCTGTTCAGGCCATAAGCCTGTAGTCAAAGGCTCAGAGGTAAGCACATCCACAGCAAGAAACTCAGGAAGATTGTATATGTGGAGGAGAATTAGCAATTCCATATTTCATCAGAAAAATAGCACCTTCAACACCAAGGGGACACTAATATCCTGGCAAGAAAATAAATTCTGTAGTGATTCAAATACAAGAGTGCCACCTAGCCAGCTACTGAATTCTCGCTGTACCTATCTGTTTTCTGGAGGTCTGTCAATTAGGCATTGAATCTGTCTGATGTTGTTTAATGTGAGAAACCTGCTAATGAAGTAACATGATTTTTTATTTAATTAAGACAAATTTGGTTTCACTAGTTTAAATTCAAACTGTTCTATATTGTAAACATTGTAAATGTGTAGTTCTAACATTTCCAGAGTTAAGAAATTATATGTATTATAAATCAATTCACATTGTATCATGCTGTAGTGCTGGCCTGCAGGTAAAGTAAGGGTGAGCTGACTTGTCTATATTAGTCTATTTCAGAAGTAATTAGTGGAGGACTTGTGAATCCTGATAAATGGGTCAGTCTTGTAAGTAATAGGAAACACTGGACAAAGAAAATAGGAGTTGAGCTTGGCAGCATGAAGGATTCACGGCAGGAGAGCTTGCTGTGGCTTTCATTATTTCAACAGTCAATGGATGTTGCTATAGAAACTATACTGTTAGCAAGCCATCTTAAGCTAGGGGAATATGGTAAAACCAAAACTAAAACAATGAAACGCTAAAAAAGTATGGTTTTCATACTAGACTGACAATTGATTATCATTCCTCAGTTTCCTTTCAAAATTGTATGGATAAATGATGATTAAGATTAGCAAAAACATTACCATACATTCATAAAACACATTTGCCAAAAGTGCCCTTTATGGTGTTTCACAAAATCAGTATTAAACCAAAACCTTTTTGATTTTCCTTTTAAAACAGAAACATATTCAGTTATTTGAATAAGTAATGGCAATATTTAACCTGCATAAATAAGAGGCAATTATGCATATTTATTTTTATTGTGTAGGCTCTTTATTCATGAACAAAAACAACATGTGTGTATAGAAACTAACACTTGTATGTGCAAATATGCACTTGCAAATAGTTACACAATTTGTGTATGCAAATATAGATGGCATACGTAATGAGTTTGCTTGCATTGTACTTGTAGTCTGTCATATGTTGATTTGATTGTTTGGCCCTGATCTTGGAAACTGCTCTAAATTTTATTCTAGACAATTGAGGAAATGCACACAGAATAGTTTGGAAAGATATTTGTTGTAAATATTATTAAGGACTTTGTAAGTAAACCACCATGTTTTGACATCAGTCCAAAGCCTCACTATTAGCCAGACTAGAAATTTTAAAACCAATATAGTATTAATGATCAGATTCAGAAATCTTATTGCTGTAATGAGAAGACTGAACTATAAAGGTGGTTTGAGAATATAGGATAGTGTAAATAAGGGGGTAGGTTGACCTGGGCAGCAATCCCAGGCACCAACTTGGTGGGGCACACAAAAATAACAGCAATTGCCCAGGGTGCAAAACTATTACCTAACACCACTGACCTGTTAATTTCCCTTGCAGACAGGGAAAGGCCCTAAGACATAAAAATACATAGAGAAAGATAGATACAGAAAAATTGTCTGTGTTAGAACCTATAATAGCTATTATTTCCATAACCTAGTCACACGATCTGAGCTGGGTGCTGGAGCCCATACCTCGACAGAAGTCATATGAAAAACATATGATTGGCAGCACAATAGGCAGATTTAGTGATAGACATTTTCCACCATCAGCCAATAAAAGAGGAACAGACAGATAAAAAACAAAACCAGGAAAGCTAAATCTCTGAGATTGTAACTGGAGAGGAACTATGCCAGGTGATCAAGAAAAATGTCACTGTTAGAGGTTTCAGACACAGAAGTGCGGAGAGAGAGAGAACCACAGAAAGATCATACAGCATTTGTCCTCTGTTCAACTTTAGGTTAGTCATGATGCAACATAAATATATATTCCAGTATTGTACTGTTTTCTAGTTCAACAGAGAATGAAAATCTTCTCATTATTACCAGTGTCATTGAAATTACAGACACATTTACTTCAAAAAAGTCTTGAGAAATACAATAGAGCCTTGCCAGTATGTTGCGATAGAAATCAAATCATTGAGAAATATACAAATATTGACTCATTCACTGTGCAAAAAACCTGCAACAATTATACTAAGAACAAACTGCAAAACTATTTTACAGCAAAACATAGATAAAGTACAGGAGCCAGATGTGGTAATTTTTAATAAGGTGCTTTGGTCTTCTCCTGTCCCATATATCATTCATGCTCATTCTAACTGAAATGTCAAGAAGAATTGTCAGAAAGAATAGATACGGCTCATCTTACCACTGACTCTTCAGAGAGCCTCCGTTTCCTTATCATTCTGGAGTGCCAAGATTAATGTCTACGATGGGACTGTGCCAGGAACATGGTCTTTTCTTGTTAACGCTGCTCTTGGAGAAAAAGAGAAACTATTGTAAACCTCTTAATACCCTTTCTTCTTGCCGTGTCTCCCAACCCTGTCACACAATTTGAAAGGATATTAGAAGAGACAGAGAGTGCAGAGTTGAAATCAAGCATAAGTTCTTTTTCTGTGAAAGCTTTGCATATCACTAGGTCTACATTATGAAATGGCCAACCGTCTGCCCTTGAGTCCTCATCCATTACAGGCACAGAAAAAGGCAACCTTTTGGTCAGAGCTGTTCAAGCTGTGGGATGCTGCACTAAACTGGCAAGACAACAGAAATGCCTGCCAAGGCTACCTAACTCACTATACCTAAAGGGATTAAAACCAATGAGCAAGACCTGCTCAAGGAATCACTCACTTGTTTATTGCAAGAAAAGAAAAGGACCTGACCTATTCCAGGAGAAAAAATATGTTACAATAATTCTGTTATGATAAAGGTGTTGCCATAATCCAGGAGTCAAATTCATCATGACCCCCAGGCCAGATTCAGACTGCAAAACTTATGGACCAGAGTTAGATGCATTAATGCAGTGAGTGGCAGCGGCCTTGGAGGTTAATACAGCCCTTGCTCACCCTCTGCCACAGATACGTGTTACAAACGGGGCTCTGTGCCCTGGCATATAGCAGTTGGTCCCACCCCTGCTTGCCCCATGGTCTTATACTGAGAGTCTTAAAGAGATTCCCAAATTCCTGGGGTCCCTATAAGCCCTGTAGACCACTTGACAGCTCTGAGGGCTGGACCCAACTCTTGGGTCATAAATTTGATACTGCTATCATAAACTATAAAGTTGGAATTCCGAATTCCCCAGGTCCAAAATCCAGCACTTTGGTCAAGAGAAGTGATCAAAGTATTCTGTTGGAGAGAGGCATAACCAGAGCAGGTGAGCCAGGGGAAAGCGGGGAGCAAGCCGCAGGCATGTAGAGGGACCCATGGACCAGAGAAGGCCCAGAGGGAGGACTGAGACCCAAGACAGACCCAGGTGGGAGAAGGGAACCTTGGGACCGCCCAGAGAGAGAACATCTGGACTGGTGGGAGCCGGAGAAAGAGGTCTACTGCAGGGAGAACCCGGAAAGGGTGTCTCTCCCACAGGAGTAAGATAAAGAGCGGTGGGTAGATGTCCCGGAGAGTGAGGGCTAGCGAGCAGAGCTGCGGGTAGTGGCTTGGTGTAGGGGCCAAGGCCCCGATAGATGAACAGCAGTGTTTAAGTTGTTCGAGCGTTCCTTTGTTTGTGTTACCCCAGGTAAGAAGGGGCTGCGGTGTGAAAGTAGGTAGGGAGGAAAGCCTTCCACGTTGGTGGCAGCCATAGAAAGTAGCAGCAAGAGCACCTGGAACCGCCGGGCAGGGTAAGGGCAAGGTGAAAGGGGTAGAGAAGCCTCGCAGAAGATCCCGACCGGAGGTAGCCAGAGGGGACAGCCGCCCGGAGGAAAGCTCCACCCACTGGAAGATCAAAGTCGTGGCACGCGAGAAGGGGCAGACCCCGGAGTGGAAAGAGACCTGAGCCAAGTCTTCCTATGACGGCCTGCTGAATATCTACAAAACCTCAGGTCAAAGAGGCCCAAGGTAAGATGTTTGACGCCCGGCGGCTACAGTCCCCCTAATGAATTTGTAGGCAACCACAAGATCACCTCTCAGCCTTCTCTTGTGGAGGCTGAAGAGGTCCGGGTCCCTAAGCCACTCCTCAAAGGGCTTGTCCTGTAAGCCCCTAACCACATGTGTGGCCCTCCTCTGGACCCTCTTGAGTCTACCAACATCCATCTTGAAGTATGGCACGCAAAACTGGATGCAGTACTCCAACTGTGGTCTGACCAAAGCTGCATAGAGGGGACATATCACCTCCTTGGTTCTATTTGTCATGCATCTGCTGATGCATAAATGTGGTTATCTTTGCTGATTTTTTTGTCACACTGATGACTCATGTTCATCTTGGAGTCCACTATGACTCTGAGATCCCTTTCTGCTTCTGTATAGACTAATACAGTATTAGAGTAGATTAATACAATAGAGCAGGGGTTGGCAACCTATCATTGAATCTGAGCCACTTAGCAGGAGCTTTGGCGACATTCTGTGACGGCTTCTTCAGCTGTGCCATGCTGCAGGTGGGTGGCAGCTATGCATGCCATTGCTGGGGGGGCAGAGAGAAGTGGTGGCAGCAGCTGGATCTTACCACTTGGCTGCCTTTAATCCAAGCAGATTTATCCTGGCCCACCACTGGAAAACATTGCCAACCCCTGCTATAAAAGAAAAAAAGTGAAGTGTTTACCAAGGCTTCCATTTCTTGGTAACAGTTACTGGTGAAATTTTCTGCAGAAGGGAATTGTCTGTGTGTAATTTTGTTCCCCTTTTCTTAGTAGGAACACTGGTATGTATTTTGAAAATGAAAAAAATTGTCACATGAGAAAAAAAACACCTCACTTCTATTCCCTACCAAAGAGAACCTGACTGACCTGCCGCAAAGTTCAAAGTATGTTACCTCCACTTAGCAGGAAAACCCTGCTATACAGCTGTATAGCACCTGTTCCCATTAGGCCCTTAAAGGGTTGAACAAACATTAATTAATTTTCTTAATACCTGTGAGGCAGCAAGTAGCACTCCTATAGACAAGCAAGCTAAGACAAAAAAAATAAAAGGCTAGAACACTTATGCAAGGTCACACAGCAAGTTAATGCCAAAGCTGAGAATAAAATTTAGCAATCTCAGGCCTTTCTTGGTTTGGTGCTGTTGGTTCTTGTTAATGGAAAGAGATTGATCATTGGGAGAGCAAGAGAATCTCTAGCAAGTCTTCCAAAAAATGAAAATAAGGCAGATGGTTTAATAGGATCCTCTACTTAATGGCCAGATCACAGGGTGTGATCTCTCACATAACTCAGGCCACAAAACTTCTCCCAGGAGCAGGGGCTCAAGCAGAGTAGGCCTAAAATGTGACTTAGGATATAGCCATGATCTTAAAGCTCACTTCATTGTGAAATAACTCAACTAATTTTCCTGATCAATTACCACTCTACTAATTTTATGTTATCTTCAAATATTACCAGCAATGATTTTCTATTTTCTTCCAAATCACTGATAAAAATATTGACTAGCACTTGGCTATAAATAGATCCTTGTATGCCTTACTAGAAACACCTCCATTTATATGAAGATTTACCATTACCAATTACTTTTTCAGATTTATGAGTTAGTTAATTTTCAGTCCATTTCACCAGGGCTCCATTGTTTTTGTAGAAAAACCTTTTTCAAAAATCAGAATGGCAAATGGAACCGAGTCCAAGGCCTTACAGAAAACCAAGTAAGTGTATATTACATAAACAGCTACTTTCTCCAACTAAATTTGTAATTTCATTCACAAACAAAAGCTTGCTTTTTTGACAAAATCTATTTTCTATAAAACCGTGTTGATTGCCATTACTACCATATTGTCATCCTTTGAAAAATTTACTGTTTTCCAGAATTAACGTCAGGCTGACCAGCTTCTGAACTATCCTATCTACCCTTTTTAAACAGTGGCATAGTATTCCAAGGCTTATTAAAATCAACATTAATGTCCGAGAGCTCCTCAATCATCTCTTTAAGTAGGCTTAAGGTTGCCTATACAATAGGACTGTGACCACTAACCTGCCTACAGACAAGAGTACCATCTTCAGCTTTCTATACAAACCCTGTGAGGGACAATGTAAAGATGAACTCTATGCATCCTCTAGGAAAGGAACATGTGCTGTTACAAGCAAACTCTGCCATGCACTTACATATCAGAACTGTGCCATAGCTAAAATAGTTTCCATAACTTAAGGAAAGAAGCAGCATGTATGTCTTGTTTGTTAAGGACATAATTTTTTTAAAAGCAATCACTGATTTCACATTTTACAAGTTTTCAGCAACAGCCAAAATCACCTGTGGCCTTTGTGTTTCTTTTCCTCCCTTGTTATTTAAGACCAAAACTTTCCCCAACATCAAAATACATAGTCAAGATAATCTAGCACATATGTACAAAACAGTACAGGTTTATTTTATCATTCTTTCAGAATTTTTTTCACAAACACTCTCAGAATAACATAGCATTTCAGGAAAATAAAGTAATTTGAAATATCACCACATTTTATATAGTTGTTGGCACCATGGGTTGCTGTACTGAGCACAGATATAACAGGTCTTGTGGAGATGCAGTATGAGAACATCAGGCTATTCAGTTCCTTCTATGGCACAGTTCTTGAAACTTAGTACTTTTATGTTTGGGATACCATGAAAGGAATACTTGTGTAGGGTTGTGACTCTATCAATACATTTCACTGATGGTTTTATTTTAACAAGGCTTCTGACTCTGTGGGTTCCAATGGGACATGAAGGCTGAACCCCAGAGTAAACGAGGTAAACATTAAATTATATACTAAACACCTGGCAATTATCTCCCAAAGCCTCTTCCTTTTCTTTTTTCAGCCTGACACTGTTCTCCCACAATACTCTCCATTTTTATGTCTCTTATTAGCACATTTACTGTGTGCACAAATCAATTAGAACTTAGTTTATGGGCTGATTCAGACAGTTAACAGCTTCAAATGAGTAGGGCTGTTTTCCTGTGGAAGTGTCCCCCACAGAAATATACTTAAACTTGAGATTTTTGGCAGATACAGTTGGCCACAGAAGTTGATGACATGAGTCTGTTTAACTCACCTGCCCCAGAGAACCCAAGTTCAACTTTTTACAAAGCCATACAATTAGTAATACTTTTGTTCCTAGTGTCAAAGGGTGGCTTCTATATCTCAGACATGCTGGCATTTTGATCCTGGGAGGTCCAGTGTCTTAAAAAGCTAGAAACATCTGGAATCACATGGGCAGCTTGTTTACTAAGTTCAGCAGCAGGGAACCCTGTAGTTACAGTTCCACCCCACTGTTAGGGGACACAGCCAACACCTGGCAATTACAGCCTTTACTATAGAATTACAAGAGCATTCAATATCCTAACTGTAGTATTAGTCCTCAGATCTTACAAAAATGTTCCTGAAGTGTAATTTACATAGAAATACATCTCTGGTGAGATAACCATCATTATATTCTAATGAAATTTAGTGGAGTGTCACGATTTCACTTAGGTTACAAAGTTGAGTTTGTACCGCACTCTGACATATGTTAGAATTTTAAATATTCTGAGCCATGTTTCAATACCAGAACATTAGCCGAGTTGAAAACATAAATTCAGGACATGTAGATATTCTTTCCTGAACTTCATTTTAATCAAAAGAATTAAGCCTTTGAGTATAAAGCTAGTATGCATGATCCTTCTCTTGGTGAAGACTATCTGCATATTCAGTGAAGCCAATGGGAATTTTGCTATCAATTTCAAAGGGGGTAAGCATGGGCCCAGAAGTTAGTGGGATGTATCATTATTGTGAGAGTCAGACAGTCAAATGAGAATGAGTCAGTCAAATAACTTCAGAATTGTGGGTTTCATTTAATATCTGCATGGCGCATTGAACAGAAAAAAAGCTTTATATTAAATGCTGACTGTTATTACTTGACTACAGCATGCAAGTAATTTTCATTGCCTTCAGTGACTGACTTGTATCCTGCAGTGAGATAATAGGGCCCTATTCCATTGGGGGTAAATTGCTATTGTATGGACTAGTCCTACAAATACATACTAATAACTATGTAAATCAATGGGACTAATCAGGGGAGAAGCCTGATGCCTGCTAGCAAATGTCTAGAGGATGAATTGTTGGTTTGATTGTTGGCGTAAAATAAAAAAGACCCTACTATTTTCTTGTTTCTATTTCCTGTGTTCACAACACAATTTTCTGACATGTAAGAAACATTTCACCCAGAATCTATGAACCTCCGCTGGCTATGTTAGGTAGTACCTATATGATATGATTATCATACTCTCATACCTCAACATCTCAGAATCATTACAAAGCATTTATCCTCAAAACACACTACAGATATAGAAAGGTGCAGTTATCTCAGCGTTATGGATGGGAAACTGAGGCATTGGGAGACTCATACCTCACCTAGGCACCTAATTTATATTGAAATCAATGGAATTTTGTGCGTAAATATCTTTCAGGATCTGTACCCAAGCAACTTTCCCAGGTTCACACAGTGAGTCTGTTAGAGAGGTGAGATTTGAGTCCAAGTCCTAGATTATTGCCTCAATCACTGAGTTATGTTTCTACATGGCTTTTCTATTTCCAGGAACAGGATGTGTGCTATTGGCTAACATAACCTGCTACTTATTTAGATTATAAGCTCTTTTTGGGGGGGCTGTTTCTATGGCATGTCTGTATTATGTAGGACCCAGTGGGGCCCTCCTTTCTGATTGGAGGCTCTAGGCCAATCATTTTCAACCAGGGTTCTGGGACAACCTAGAGTTAGGGTGACCTTTTTCAAAATGGAAAAGCAGGACACATGCCCACCTCTCCCATTCCCCTTCCCACTCACCCATCTGCCCCACAGCACAGCCAGAGCAGAGCCAAATGGATTTTGTGGGGGGTGGGGAGAATGTAGGTTGCCCACTACAAGCTCACCCCCCACCTCACCCTACCCTGATGCCCACCCCTGAGAGCCCCACACCACTTGTACCTCCACAGTGAGGTGCCCCCCAACTGCCTGACAGCATTGGGAGGCACAACTCTACGCTACTACTGCTACCGCTGCTGTAAGGTGGGCGGGGGACACCTCATCATGCTGGTACAGCCAATGCAGGCCTCCTGGAGGGAGGGAAGCATGGTTTGGAGCCCTGAACCCCACTGTGAGAAGCCCACATTAGCCCCTGCCCCTCACACAAATCTGGCGGGGCACATGCCTTCCTATTCCACCCTCCCCAAGAATGCACACAATGGCAGGAAGCTAGAAACCCTGCTGTACCTTGGATGAGCTTCCTGTGGCTCTGTCCTGCTGCCTGGCCAGCGCCACGGCCATACATTCATGCTTCGGCCCTCCGCCCCCTGCACTGCCTCAGCTCAGCAGCACTCCTAGCTTCAGCTCTTGCCCCACTCCTACCCTCATTGCAGGGGCCTCAATCTGCACCCCCACTTCCTCTATGCCCCGGCCCCCTCCCCCCATAGATTAACCTGCAGGCAGCTGGGGGAGCTGCTCTCCACCACTGCATGAAGCTGCATTCCCAGCCATGTGCATCTGTGCATCCCACTTCCCGCAGCCCCTTACAGGCTGGAACTCTGCCAGCCTGCAAGGGGAAACCCACCATTTCCTGTGTTTTTCTGCAGTGAATGGAAAACCTGATCCCTGCACAACACTTCAGGACTCAGAGTCCTTCAGCCTGGGACTTGATGTTTACTTTTTGAGATTGTCCTGCCCTATTATGGATGGGTGGTCACCCTACGTGAGGTGTCTTTGTTCCTTTCAAGGGTACTATAGGTTGCCCCACAATGGTAGCACTCTTAGGTGTGCAAACATGATACACAGATATTTCCAATAGGAATCCATAGTGTTAAAAAATTCTGACCTGTTGTAGTCTTTCTGGGTTCTTTGGAATAGAACAACTGTTTTGTTATTTTTCTAGAGTCAAAAAAATGAATGAAAACAAAGAGCTGGCATTTTCTGAGGGATGACGTCAGTCTAAGAAGGGGTGCCTTGCATCTAAAAAGGTTAGGAACTACTGCTGTAGGTAGTACCACAGTACTAATAACAGTAATTTCTCCTTTGAGTCAATGGTACCACTCATACATCACAAGTTAAACTACTGCTTTGGTGCTTCTACAGGCTTGCAGCTGAAGGATGGAGCACCTCCCAGAAGTGAGACCCTTGAAATAAAGTGAAGAACTTCTATTGATGTTCTGGGACTAGAAATCCACTTTCAGTTGCTACAGAATCTTAAAAAAGGAAAAAAATTACATTTTGATTTGGTCTGTTCCACTATTTAGATGTGAACCATCAGAATGCAAATTTGACATAACTTTCGGGTTCCTGTTACTCATGGAATTTACATGAAACAATGTATTGTTTGTCTAATGATTTCATATATAAGAACCAGAGGACTATTAGAGCAATAAGTCTTCGTGATCTACCTTTGGAAAAGGAGTTATTTAAAGTCAACAGAGTTATACAAGAAAAAATAATAGCCCTATGCTTTTCCAAAACAAGCATATTAATACAAATTCAGGAATGTTGAAAAAATAGAACTATGGTCATGTCTGTAAGTAGAATCTCATAAAGCCCAGCTCTGCAAAAATGTGTATGATTGTTCTATTCATTGGAGTAGTCCCCTTCTTCACTGGTATTACTCAAATGAGACTAGTGTATAAGGTACAAGCCTGGACTTTCTACTTCTAGATATCAGGCAAAGCTTTCTAGTCTAAATACAATACTTTTGAAATTCAAAATATTTGAAATTTATTTCTATATAAAACAAAATACATATGGGCCTATGGACCCTGTACTAATAACTAGTGATTTTTAGGTTACAGCTCATTGGGAGCTTCTGTACCAATAAGGCCTCCGTCTAGATTGACAGGTGGCTGATTAAAAGAAAAATCTTATTTTTAAGGGTTTTATTATGAAAAAAACCCTCTCCAATGGCTCAGAGCATTGTGATTTCCGTGGTTCTTTTTCTTCTGAGCTGTTCAATTAGTTGGAAATCTCTGTCTGATGGACTGAAGCAGCTTGAGTGAACGCCTGAGCGCACAACCAATTAGGCTCATTTGAAGTTGCAGAATTGCCTTCTTTGGTGTTAAAACCCCATGTCAAACACTGGGTCTAAGATCATTTGTACTCCAAAATGAGATTGACAGAGCAGCTGCAACAGGGGGCATGCCTGCTGGACGGCTTAATTGTGGAGACTGAAGGGCCATCATGAACTGGCGTGTGGAGATTGTATCATCACTGCTGCATTACAAATGCTCTTTATTAACAGTGATCTGTAATCAATGAGCTCAGGCTTTTTGCCAGAGCTCCAAAATCAGCCAGCCAGTCCTTCTCACAAGGAGAGGGAGGAGTTACAAGACCTGGGTGTTGTGCTAAAAAATGAAGTAATAATGTGTCTATGGTACCTGACACTCTGTTGAGGGTGTGAATCTGTCAAGGAGGAAAGTGTCACACAGCTTCATTGATTTGGTTGAATATACATTAGTTGAGAATGTATCAATGCAGACAACTGAAAATATAAAGGCATGAATGAAATATGTTTATTTCAACAAAAGTATTTTAATGGTCCAAGAATATATTCAGTCACCATAAACTGACATATCCTGCTTTGAGGAAAAGATAATTGGTAGCAGTATAGTAATAATCTGTCCATAGTTTAAGGATAGCTTACAGATAAAAAAAATAACTGCAGCTGAATTCAATAGGTCTCATGCCAGCAATCTAAGAAGTAAATTAACATCTTTCAAATGTTCTGGGGAGGGTTCTTTTGCTTTGTTTTTTCTTTCTATACAAACAACTTAAGTCTTGCTTTTTGTGAAAATTTCTCTTTGAACAATTCATTTTAATAATTAATTCAACCATATTTTCCCAATTCCTTTTTTCTATTAAAAAGCAGTATTTTCTTTTACTTAGTCTGCTTGGCCTATTTTACATACAGAAATCGATACAGCCACATAATATATTCAAGAGACCTATTTTTACAAGCATAGATCTTTTTCAAACAATTCTCATGGCAGCTCTTGGCATTTACAAAACAATAATTATTAATTTTCTATATAATGCTTTTCCTATCATAGTTCTTTTACTCTTTCAAACCTTGAGCTACTTAAATTCCCACTGAAGCAATATGACACTTCTTAGTGAAGAACACAGAATCAGGCCTCAACTACAACAAAACATATCTAGAGATTAAGCTGACAGGTTAACCTGAGCCTCATATAATATCAGCCATAAAACTAACAGCAGGAAGTAGGGACCCAAGTCTATATTCCTTGTTTATCTGGATAATCCCTATTTGGGACAGCAAGATTGGGAGAATTAGTTTTTAATTATAGGGTTTTTCCTTGGCCTCAGTTATTCCTTTTTGATATATGCAACAAAGTATGATTCTATATCTAGGTAATTACTAGAGATATTTTTCCTGAAGAGGTGTCATTTTTCCATAACTCCCCTCCCCTCCCCACCTGTGTTCCCAGATTTTTAAAGCCCTTCTCAAATTAGGCAAATTCAGGCTACTCTTTTGGCATCAATCCAGCAGGAGGAACCACAGAAGGCAGTTGATCCTCTCCCTAATGACTACTCTTCAGGAACTCTCCTCCCACCATGATTTGTATTTAAAACTTGGAAGCAATTAGAGAATTATTGTGCCTGTTATGCTGACCAATATTGTCTCACTGTTTCCTTGAACCCCCTGCATGTCTGTATCCATCTGTTCCTTCTTGTCTTTGAGTTGGACAGTAAGCCGCATTGGGTAGGGACCATCATTTTTGTCTAGATTTCTACAGCGCCTAGCACAATAGGTCTTTTCTCTAGTCTAATTCTTGTAAAATCTACATGAGTACTAATACTAATTGAACCTAGGAGTTAATCTGAAGACAAAATAAAATTGCATCTCATTATTTCCATGAAGGCTTTCTTAACCTGGTTCCAAAAAAGTGATCCTTTGTGTTTGCAATTTTTAACCAGTTTGTCAGAACTGTACCACTGAAGTCTGACAGAAATTTTTGTGTGCTGTATTTCTAGCACCTGCTTGAAGTCTGTAATACTGTAGACTTCAGTTGGGGGCTGATAATTCAATTTATGGGGACCAAGTATAGTTGGCAGGGCTGTGGCCACAAGCCCAGATGGCAGGTGGGTACTTCGACCAATGGAGCAGAATTAGGCACAGACACATATTGGTTAAATTGAGCTTTACTTACATGGTCGATGTACACAGACTGGCACCGTCGATGTACACAGCATAGGCACTTCCGTTACAGTTGCACCGGGTACAGCTCTGAACAACACACAGGATATTTTCGAGCATGCAGGGCACGGGGTACGCTGGGACGATCGGCGATGGGGAGTCGTTGGAGGGTGATCAGTCCACCAAGTTTACTCAAAGATGCACGCAGAGCTCTCCTCCAAAGTGCACATGGAGTTCTCCGACTTGGGCGGAAATTGCTCTAGCTTTTATATGGCTAGCAACCCAATTGCTAGTTGCCAGGTAGGAATAATTTACAACAAGCCAATGGGTGGCACTCATTCAAACAGTGCGATTGCTAAGCTTAGCAGGAACCGTTCACTGCACCAGGGTTTTCTCACTGTACTGAGGAATTCCGTCGCACCGAGAAATCTCGTTGTGCCGAGAAATTCCACTGTGCCGAGGCATTTTTAACTACTCAGTACTGACATGCCCTCTTGCCGACGGCACAGCTGGAATTGGAGCACATGAGAGTCGGTCAAGTTGTTGTCTTGCCCGAGGGGTTCATATGGCAAATGGGTATATACAAATGTAGATAACGAAACAAGTTCATCCTCAATGGACCAAATTGAACAATAACCAATGAAAACACAAACACACATAATTATATTAGTTACAAAAATTTCAACTATAAGGACTTTGGTGGGTGTCATGATGATGTCACACGTCGAGCCCTTGCTTCTCGGGGATGTTCTTTCTCTCTCTCTCTCTGGGTCTGGCTCCGGCATGTATTCTGAGTCCTGGACACTGTTGAAAAAAAAAATTCTCTGAACAATTAACTAACTTATATTACTGTGTTCACATGGAACTGCGCGCGTAACAGGACAACCAGCTAGATTTCCCGCTGCTTCTTGCTTTTCCAAAGTTCGAACACGGCTCCACTCTGGACGATTTCTCTTCGCACACTCACGGATGTGGCTGATGCATTCTGTGCTCAGCAAGATGACTTATCGTCTGGCTCGGTTGGATATCGGAAGCCTAGTTCATATGCCAGTTGCCATTGGCCCGTGTCTCCCAAAATTTGTAGCTGCCGTTTAGTGAGCCTAGAGTGATATAGGAGGAATCCGAACATGATCCACTCCTCTGGCGTTCTCTGTGGCAACACTTGTGGTCATCGAGAGTTAGACTCATGTGGGCATGTAGTGGATCGATGCTCCAAGTTGCTGGAAGTTCTTATGTCCGGCTTTACAAGAGCTTGTAATTGCGGGAGTTGACATAAAAGATTGCCCGCGGGTTGTCCAGCTAGTGGATTAAGGAGAATTCAAAGGATGATGGTGTTGTGAATAACCCCGAGCCATTTCTTTGAAGGCCTAATAAATGGCCTCGAGCCATCCTCCCGAAACAGAATACACAGGGAGACTGGAAGGTTGTTTTGTGAATTATGCCCATCTGCAGTGATAAGGAGGAGACGGCTGTACCAGGCCAGGGGCCTCGAAGATA
>JAGPOW010003642.1:75912295-75925395 GCA_030014935.1 Caiman crocodilus
AAAAGCTTTTTTCCTTTCAAACTTCCAACTGGCATTCATATATTGGCACTCATGCATGCCGGGCAACGAATTCAGACTTGGGCTGAAGCATAACAATGGCACTCCTTCCTCCATAAACCTCAATGCAGGCTTCTACACCATTGAGAGATACCAGAGCAGCTCCAGGGTTTCGCAGGTGACAGTGAGGCCATGGTCCTCTCTGCTGGGGTGGTGTCAGCCCCCGTGTGTGTGCTCTGGAATTACAGGAACAATACGAAATTCCTATCACCACTAACAAAATCTGCTGACTTGGCCTGCAACAAGCACCAGAAGTGGGATGGGCCAGTGGACGTTGCATGTCACTATATCGATGTCGGTGGTGTGCCCTCCACTCCACGAGGCTTGTCTGGTTAGGAAGCTTGCCTCTTCTAGGTCTAACAGGTCGGACCCAAACTCCACAACCAGGCGTCCCAGCCATATGGCTAGAGTTTCTTTAGTTTTTATCTTCAACTTCTTGCACAATTCTTGCAACTCATTCCAGGTACAGGCGTGATAGGCGGTGGCAGTGGCGCAGACTACACTCTGCATACCGATCTCTCAGCTGATCATTGGCATGGGATGAGTGGCTGTTGAAGTTGCCACTGTATCTGGTGGGAGAGTCGGATACAGCTCTCTCTATTCATTGCCCCCTTTTCATGGTGAGGAAGCAGGGTCACAGAAAGCGACATGACTTCGTGGGTCAGAGTCATCGACTGGACTCCCGCCCGTTTGTCGGAAGCTCCACCCTTCTTTTCCGGGTCATCTGGGTGGCTCCCTTCTCTCTCGGCGCCATCTTGAAATGGCGGTGGACCCAGGTTTTTTTCTGCTGCTGCCTGCTTAGCCGCCTGGATGGCTGTGAGCAGTTGGGCATCCAAATCTGCCCTTTCCTGCAACAAAGTTATGATCGTGGGGAGCATCACATTCCACATTCTCTCCTTTTCGTATTTCAGGCCGGTCCACTCAGTCGTGGTGTGGCTTTCCACCTCAAATTTTCACGGAGCTTTGAAAGAAACCCGTGGTCTCTCAACTCAAGCACCAGGGTTAGAGAATCAATTGGCACTGGCTCTCTACCCTCCTGCACGCATCACATACAGCAGGTGAACTCCTGGCTGAGGGTTGAGCTCTCTTCACTCGGTTTTGCTCCGGTGAAAGATTCAGTGCTCCCTTCCTCTCAGGGTCTAAATAGAACCCACTCACTGCTCATCACACATCTGAACACCCCAGGATGAAGATGTACTTCCCACTCCTTCACAGCTCCCTCTTCCCCTTCCAGCAAGAGGTAGCCGCTAACGAGTCTTTCACCTGTTCCACCTGCCTGGTGGTAGGTGATGTGTGCACCTAGTTCCACGGCATTCAACATGTGGCATCTTCCACTATGCCAGGGGCAATTCTTAACTAATTCTAACTCCATCGCGTCTTCCCCGAATCCTGTTCTTGACGTCATGTGGCAGCCAAGTACAGTTGGAAGGGCTGTGGCCACGAGCCCAGATGGCAGATGGGTACTTTGACTGATGGAGCAGAATTAGGCACAGACACATATTGGTTAAATTGAGCTTTACTTACATTGTCGATGTACACAGACTTGCACCGTCGATGTACACAGGGTAGGCACTTCCGTTACAGTTGCACCAGGTAGATCTCTGAACAAAACACAGGATATATTCGAGCATGCAGGGCACGGGGTATGTCGGAACGGTTGGTGACAGGGAGTCATTGGAGGGTGATCAGTCCATCAAGTTTACGCCGAGATGCACACAGAGTTCTCCTCCGAGGTGCATGCGGAGTTCTTCAACTGGGGCAGAAATTGCTCTAGCTTTTATATGGCTAGCGAGCCAATTGCTAGCCAGGTAGGAATAATTTACAATAAGCCAATGGGTGGTGCTCATTCAAACAATGCGATTGCTAAGCTTGGCGGGAACTGTTCACTGCACCAGGGTTTTCTCACCGTATCAAAGAATTCCGTCACACCGAGGAATCTCGTTGCACCGTGCCGAGAAATTTCACTGTGCCGAGGCATTTTTAACTACTGAGTACTGACACAATAGTAATCAAGGCCTTTTGGGATACATTATTAAAAACAAAATCCGATTTTAAGCAAATGAATTCTTATTTGGTGCAGCTCTCAGTTATACTTGTTCAGTCCCTCTATATTACCTAGACCAAATATTGCTTATATCATCATATACCAATATATGTAAGGACTTGTAATAATTTTAGCTAAGCTAACTGGATATGGTTTATTCGCATTTTGCATTTCCAGCCAAACTAATACACTACTATGTCTGTAAATCTGTGATATCATTTGATACTTTTTCCCTTCTACAAAAAGTATCTGTATATTCACTTCATATTCTTTTTCCTATTTACCTCCAATTAAAGAAGCTCATTGGATTATGGATGAATTCATAGCAAAGGGCTTTTTTGTTTGTTCTAAAAGTTATTGCCTCTTCTTATTCATTGATAAAAGATAATTCCTACCTGTTGTCTTCCTTCCACATCTCCCAGCCAGCATAGAAGAGCTGAACAAAAATAGAATACTATATTTCTACTGTACAGGGGTAAGGCCACTAAGTCCAGGTAGTAGGGCCCTGCAAGCCTCCATTGTCTGGGACGTGTTTTGGCAAATTTGTCCATATATCATGGTTACTGTGCTTTACTGTGAGTCTACTGAATACAGGCTTCTCAATCCCATCTGTTCCCTTGTGTAGTAGTAAAGGTTAACTCCTTCCCTGAGGGCTGTCACGATGACATCAAAAGGAAGTTGTCAGCCATCTTTGCATGTGTTAGCAGTTTCAATAAAGCCTTTTTGAGACCAAAAAGTCTCCTTGCCTTTTACTGAACTATAAGATAGCATACCTTTTAGTTCTGTGATGCCAAATTTCCACTTAGAGGTTGCACAGAGATAAAGTACATGCCTCAGCTGAAGTGCATAGTTGTACACCTATAATAATATAGTGATGAAGGAAGACGTCTATTCCCTCATTTCATGGGTGACTGGTGCCACCTTAGGGTGGGGGCACATGCCCTTCAGCAACCAGTCAGCAACTGAGGAGGGGGGGTCACCTCATGGCAAAACTTACCAACCAGTGAGCCAATCTCACCACTCCCACTCCCTGGCCAGTGCTCACAGGGGAAGCACACCAGCGCTCCTACCAGCCACCCCTGCCCATCACCTAAGTGGGGAGTGCAGCCAGTCAGGGGGTGCACCAGCACTCTCAGGGGGTACACATGCACCCCCAACATGTTGCCACTGTCTCATTTAAAGGTATTACCACCAAACTAAACTTCCACTAGTCTTTCTGCTAGATGAGGTATAGAATTTGATACAAACCTTCATAGAAAATATATCTTTTTGAAATCCCATCTGCTTCCATTCTTCCCATTCACCTGGGATGTTTATTTGACAAAAACCAACTAGAATTTGATCATCATTTTTTTCATATTGTCCTCTCCCACCCATGCATAGAAGGGCATTACAATTTGTAACATGGCAGGAACTTCAAACTATACAGTGAAATCAAATAAGATTTTGAGTTACAAAGTAAAGTAAATAAGATTTTTCAGTTGTGTGATGAAAAATAATAGTGAAAATGATATTTTCAATAAAAAATCATGAAAGCTAGAATTCAAAGTAAGAAAGGAAATAAATCATTACAGGATGAATGGGCAACTGGTGCCTCCTGAGTTGGAGGGGGGGCACTTGCCCTGCCAGTGACCAGTCAGGGACTGGACCCCCCTCCCCATGGTCAATTGCACTGACCTGGTAAGGCCAGCCGTGCACCTGGAAGTGCCAGGAACATGCCTGGAAGTGCCAGCAGTGCTTCTCCTGGTGCCGTCACTCCTTAGCTGGCAATCTCGGGGTGGAGCACCAGTGCTCACACCTGAATGCTGGCTGTCAGGAGGTGCACCAGTGCTCTCAGGGGGTGCATGTGCAACCTCATTCACCCCCAACATGTCACCACTGACAGGATGGAATTTTCTATTTTAAACTAGAAAAGTAAAGAAGAGGAATTATACTTTCATATTTAAATTTTAGGTTGTTTGCAAATGTTGTGTGTGTAGTTACCCACTCACAGTTAAAACTGAATTGTTGTTATTTACCTACGTTTGCTATCCAAAATAATAGGAGGGTTGATCCTGATCCACTTGGAGTTTGTGACTAAATTCTTACTCACTTCAGCAGGTGTAGGATTGAGTCCAAATTTCTTAATATATATTTTAATGTGAACTACTTTAATATAGAGATTTTGGCTACTGAATAGATACTTTTGCTTGAAACATTGTGAGAGTTTTAGTCAACCAATTCCTGTGGGATTTAATAGGTTTGGGGTGAGGTGTGGGTTTATTTTATTTTAGTTATGCTAAAAACTCATGCAACATTGTGAGAATAAAATCTTTCAATGCCAATCTCTGCTAGCAACAGCTCTATCTTCTGAAATATGGACTAAATAAGAGAAAATCTGTCAATGCAACAACAGTCTCTTTTAAAATACATTTTGCTTCCTTAAATCTGTGCAAATTCTTCAACGATTTTTGTCCTTATATAATGTCACAGTTATAACAAGAATTAGTGTTGATGCTTCAGAATTTTCATGCTAATTTTGTATGCTGTGTTTTTTGCAGTGAGAAATCAAATTTTACTTATGCCGCATGCCAAACTTGCATGTATTTTCACACAAAGCAGTTAAAAGCTCTAATTCCAAACCCCATCCCAAGGAATAAAGGGAAATGAAGAAAACATACAGCACCTACATTAATGCTGTTAATCAGTCAGTGTTGATTAATACTGTTGATCAGTCAGTGATGTGAATATATTTGACTGTTATGAGGAAATACTTTTTCACATGATGAATAAATTAGACTGGGGGACTCATGGTCACAAGTTGTTGATGAGGCTAAGGATATATAAAGTCAAAGAAGAGCAGGATATTTATAGAACAACAGGGTTTTCCAGATTGTAAAAGTTCGTGCTATCAGATATTTTAAGGGACATAAAAATACATGTTTCAGAGGTTAAACTAACTTCTGAACCATTAGGTTTGGACAAAGCCATCATGCAAGGTGGATTATTCCACATCTCTCTTGTGGTTTTCTTGCACCTTACTGTAAACATTTTACAAAGGTCACCACTAAAGATTTGATACTGGTTTATATGGCTGCTTCCTCTGATGTAGTGTTCCTATGATTTAATCATATTAAAAGACAACTTGGAAAGTGATGGCAACCAATCTTTAAAGTACTGTTATTTTTTTCATCTCTGCTGCTTGTAATGAGTCAACAGAATATACAGAGCATTAGACATGTAATCCTGAGCACAACATTACACATGCCCTTGCCTAAATAGTGGGATCCCGGGGTACCCGGTACCCGGTAGCCCTGCTCAGTCCCCCTGGGAAGCTGCGGCAGGGTCCCTGAGCAGAGAGCCTCCCCTTACAAACAAGCACCCTCACAGGCAGTTATAAAATTATTTACAAGATTTAATTATTTACAAAATAACAAGTAACCAATAGATAAACACATTGATATACCAACTAATAAACCTCAAGAACTTATTTACACAGTCTCTCACTCATGCACAGGGTACTGAGGATACTGTGTGTACTGTCCCTCGTGGGGTGTCTCAGACAGTGGGACTGTCTGCGTCTCTGCACAGGGCTTGTGGATGCTCCCTAGTGCTGGTGTCCCTCTCCATGCTCCAGAGGTCTCCAGGAAGCAGGTGGTGGCTCCTCCTCTGCAGTCCTTGCAAGACAGCCTTCCCCTGCCTCTGACCCCCTTCCCTGGTTCAGCAAGGAGCAGTGTCTGGGCTGCAGGCTGTAGCAGCTCTCCTGTCCTGCACAGCCTCACAGCCCCTGGCAAACGCAGCCCCACCCTGGGCCTTGCCTGCCCCTGGGGCCCTCACCCACCAGGGAAAACAGGGCAGTCTCCAGCAGTCTCCCCTTGGCTCTGCTGTGCTCACCCAGTGACACTGGGCCACAGGCGGGTCTTCCCAGGCTTGGAGTCTCCACACAAGCAGCCCCTCTCTGGGCCTGCCACCACAGCACTCCTGGGGCCGGACAGAGAAACTGGATACTGTATCACTTCCAGTGCAGCTTCTGCTGCTGCTTCTGCAGGGCACTGCCAGGGGCTCTCAGAGGGACCACTGTGTTGAAACTCTCTCTCCAGTCCCCAGCCTGCCCCTCAGCCCCCCTCTCTCTTGTTCCCCCGCCCAATGGGAAAACTGCTCCCCCTTTTATCCAAGCCTGTCAGCCAATCCCAGGCCAAGGCCCATCCTGGGCTTTTGCTAATGGCTCTATTTCAAAACTTTGCTGGGGTTACATCACCCCTCCCACTTCCAACAGGGCTGCCTCCAGACAACTTCACTTGCCCTCAGAGCCTACAGCGTCCCCACTGGGACAAACTCTGTTTCTCTGCAGGGCAGCCCTTCCCATGATTTCAGGTGGTCCATTTTTTAATGCTGCTACAGCCATAAATACTTTGCGGTGTTTAAAATTAAGGTTGCTTATAGAAGTAGTCTAAAATAAATTAGCTCTGTATTATTTAGGGGTTCCAGCTGTGGATCAGGTGTGCTAGATATGTTAGAAATACATAGTAAAAAGGTAAAGTATAAGGTATGAGACAACATTTGAACAGATGAAAGAAACAGGAGAATGCAGATAAGTTGTTCATTTGGTAAAAAAAGACAGAATTTACAAAATTCACAATTCAAGAATACCTAAGAACCCAAAAGCAAGAAAAGTGTTGTGAAGTTTAAACCTGGGACAAAAAGGAGTGGCATAGCCCTTAACATACATAGCCCTTCCATTTGCATTACTGCTCATTGGTCAGGGAAAGCATGCAGACTGACATTAACTTAGGGTAGAAAAAGATACTGCCTTGTGTCCCCTTTGCGCATCCATACACTTTTTTGTGCCACAGATGACTAAATTTGTGTCTATGACACAAGGTAATCATAAATTGTGCCATTTTATTGCTGCAGAAGTGTATTTGTTTATGGTGGGAGAGTATGGGCAGCCCAGTTGCCCTCACTCTCCAGCTACCCTGGGCAGAGGCTGCACAGGTTTGAGCGGCCCAGTCCCATGAATCCTGGGAATTCCTGGGTAGGACTGAGCCCCTCAAACCTTGGGAACACCTGCTTGGCTTTCACTGCTTACCCAAATGCAACCCTGGGGTCCAGGGCAAATTTTCCTCACTTACCTTGATGCGTCCCAAGAGACCCTGTGAGTATGTCTGGTTAAGCAGGGAAACCCTGACTTTCTTCACTTACTGCCACATGTCCAAGGAGATCCTGGGGACACATGTCTGTAAGGAAAGAATTTGGATTTGTGGCAAGTGCTTCCAAAGTTTGAAGGGTCCAATCCTGCCTGGGAATTCCTGGGGTGTTCAGGATCAGGCCCTCAAGTTCTGGAAAAAAATGTTGCCTGTTGTTCTGCAACATCAAAACATCAAAACTTCATGTCTTCTGTTGCAAGGACAACAGAAGACATGTTTCACCTTGTGAAGTGGATCAGCTGTGCTGGGATGCTTCACAGCACATCTGATCTGCTTCATTCGATGATGTCTATTTCTTGTCTTAGACGTACGCGGCATTGTTCCAGGTAAAAGCATTAGCACATCTACTCATACATACTTCATAGCTACTTAAAGTGGGACAATAGACTGGTATGTAGGATCCCAGAACAAACTCTTTCTCCCAGGAGAAATGCACTGTTTATACCCTCTCATTGCCAACATGGCTCCATTAAAAATGATGCCCAAAAGGGCAAAATCTGAAGGGTGACATAAAATTATTCTTTGAATGAAGGATGGTCATTTTATAAGCGCAAATATCTACACCTTGCACGCAGATGTAATGGGTAGCATGAAAGAACTCTAAGAGGAAAATATATATATTCCCACAAAATGTCATATCATTTTACCATTTGTACTCATTTTTTTTTTTATGAACAACCTAGATCTGACATGTAGTTTTCTACATCTTTTACATTCCCTATGAATATAGCATAGAGAATGCAAAGGAACTTCAGCTGCTTTTGTCAGGATGAATTTGCCCAGCCTGTAATAAATATAACTAATATATTTTGCCCAGCCAGTAACAAATAATGTTTGCCCACCCTGCCCCAGGCTGGGATGACTTGATAAGGCTGGACTTAATGATCTCTGAGGTCCCTTCCAGCCCTAATGTCTATGAAATAATAACGTTCACATCTCTCAAGTGCCTTTTATCCAGTATTCGTCAAGCAGTTTAAACTTGTTGGTTAACCAAGACTGCAACAGCCCAGGAAAGTAGGTAAATGACATGGAATGAATTACTTCACACAGCACTGAAATGCACAAGAACATGTTCACTGTTAAACAGTAAATACATGACACCATAGTTTTTGTATCACAGCCGTTTCTTTGAGCAATGTGGTAAGAAGCCCCAGACTATTGCACCTATAGCCTGAAAATAGGTTCTTGTTGTAGCATAGGCCCATAGCTTGAGAACAACTGTACCTCATAGCAGCACAGGACAGAAAGCAAAGAGCACCCTAGCAAAACAGAATGCCGAAGAATATAAGGCAGCAAAAATGATGCCCTTTATAAAAAAACAGCCTCAGCTAACAGCTTGGCTTTTGTAAAAGTTGTCATGGACATTTCTTTGGGCACTAGTAAAGGCTTCTGCTTTGAAAGAGGGATGTACTTCCTATTATGTCCATACATTTAAATCGAAGCAGGAAAGGGTGTGTCAGAGAGCACTGAGGTGCCCTGCTCCCAAAGAGGGGAAACTGCTAGGGCTTCCTCCCTAGTAGAGAATAAGGAGCCCAGCTGTGGATTGCTGGGGCAACCAGGGAAGGTCAGCTGACCAGAAGGGGCAGGGCCTACCTCCCTTATAAACCCTGGGGCTGCGGCCAGAGTCAGTTCCCTGCCTGCAGCTCAAGAGGAAAGAATTCTCTCAGGGAAGAAGGGGGAGGCCTGACTACAGGAGCAGCATTTTGACACTGATGAGAGATGGAGTGTGCCCTGGTAGCCTGGACTGATGTTTTAGCCAGGAGGCTTTAATTTATGTTACAGCCCAGGGGCTTGAGATTTGTTGTTGTTACAAGACTGGTGGTTTGGGTGAGGCTATTAGGGGTTGGAGGAGGCCTCATAGGGGACTCACAGCAGAGTGTGAGGACCCCAGCACCAGAGAGGACGGTGTTATGGAGAAGGCCTTGGAGCGGGGGCAGCTTTATTAAGGAGCCCTAGAGAGAGGGGAAGCCTTACTAAGAAGCCCAGTGTGGGCACAGTGAGCCCCAGAGAGGGGCAGCATTAGTGAGAGGCCCAGTGCAGGGGCAGTGAACCCTGAAGAGGGGGGTAGCATTGCTAAAAGACCCCAGAAAAGGGGCAGTGGCTGAAAGGTCCCAGTGTGGACGCAGATGCCGCAGAGAGGGGGCAGTATTGTTGATCAAAGGAAGGAAGGCCCAGAGAGGACGAAGAAGGGCCAAATTGTGATCAGGCCAAGACATAACGGCTATTCCATTGGCGAGGTGTGGACTGTGGTGTAGGGGAGGAAACAGAGCTGCAGATAGCGCCCCCTGACAGCGGGGCAGTACAAGGGCAGCCTCTCTCTAAGTAACATCAGTTGCTTAACTAACAGCAAGGCATGGCAGGAAAGAAGGTGGACAGTTGCTCTAAGAACAGGTGTATGGGCCACATTTTAGCTCGGCTCAGAGCGGATACCTGTTACAGGGTGGCATCTTTGGGCAATTACATATGTACTTTTGGTCCCACAAAGCTCTAGAGATCCACTGTTTCGGAACAGACTTAAGTCATCAAGTTTGCTCCACATGCAAGCTAATGTGCACTGCACCGCATCACGTGTAGTTGCATAAGAGGCGAAATAAGAGGTGTGTCATTGGGCAGAAAATGGCAGTGATGTGCTTTTGAACTACAGCACCTTCTATGTGTTTTAATTTAAAAGCATGCTGCCACCATTTTCTCAGTATTGATGCGCATTTCACTACTTACACAACTGCAAGCATCACAGCACCAGAAGCTTTTGTTTACATGTGTAATAATGCCTTTAGAGACTAAGTAGTTCAGGGAGGCATAAGCTTTCACAAGTGACACCTTACTTCATTAGATGCTATGGATTGAAATCCAAATTGAAAGTACAGTTGTGCAATTTTTTTCCTAAAACTAAAATTTATGGTAAAACGATTATATCAACTTTACAAAGCAGAAGACTGTTCTCCCCCCCGCCCCAGATACTCTTCCTGGCATGCAAAAAATCTTAGGAATTTCATATTTCCTTGTAATACCCCAGAATCATATATAATTAGGGCTGACAAATGATTTAAATTAATTGCAATTAATTGCAAGATTTTAAAAAATAGTCACAATTAATCATGATTTTAATGGCACAGTAAAATAACACCCCCCCACACCCAACAGCCCAGAGCCCATGTGCCTTATGGCTCCTCTTCACCACCACCAACAGTGCCCATTCTGGATTCCCACTGGCTGGAGCAGACCAACTGGAAGCCACGTACATAACCCTGACCCTGGCCCACCTTGTGCCTGCTCCAGACTCACCCGCCCATGAATAGGGTGCTCAGCATAGGAGAAGAGCAGACCCTTCACCTCACTGCTGCCACGCCCTTCTCACTGCAGCTGCCCAGTGCCCACACCTGGGCTGCCCTACAACACCTCTGTACTGCCATCGCTGCCCTACTGGGTGGCCTGGAGGCTGCTGTGATGGCAGCGGAGAGGTCACAGAGAGGCTTCCCAGGGCAACCTGGGCATAAGCTCCAGACAGCTGCAGCAAGAAGGGCCCAGGAGCAGTGAGGAACCGGGGCCACTTTTCCTTCACCCCAAACAGCAGCTTCTGCCTGGCTGCTGCCAGCTCTGTTTTGCCCACCTCAGGTCAAAACAGGCCCAATTAATGCTCTTTAAAAAAAATAGTTTCATAGTTTGTAGGGTCGGAGGCGACCTCGACAGATCATCAAGTGCGACCCCCTGCCATGGCAGAAAAGAGCACTGGGGTCAAACAACCCCAGCAAGGTGTTCACCCCGCCTCCTTTTGAAGACCTCCAGGGTAGGATCCAGCATCACTTCTCTTGGAAGTTGGTTCCAAATCCTAGCCGCCCTGTCTGTGAAGTAGCACCTCCTGATGTCTACTCTAAATCTACCCTCGACCAGCTTGTGACCGTTATTTCTAGTCACATTAATTTGAATGTTGAAAATGAACATGTTAGTTTGTTTTTGCATTAATCACGCCAGTTAAAGTGCACTTAACTGACCGGGCTAGTGTGTGTGTGTGTGTGTGTGTGTGTGTGTGTGTGTGTGATATATACACACATTTATAAGGCAACAGACATACCATTCTGCTCTCTATAAAACAGATTATATTGGGATGGGGAGGGGTGAGACATCTAACATTGTTGCATATGTATCCTCAGTCCATTATTTCTGTGCCAGCTTGAGTTTCATAATTTAATTCAATTCCAGTAGGGCTGAGCACAGCAATACATTTCATCAAAGCAGTAAACTGTGCAAACATGACATAGAAGTTATAATGCAGTTATATATGCATGCTGAGTTGTCATTTTTATAACACAGCATTTTCACTGAAGGGACACAATGAAAAACAGATTTGTCCTATCCAGTATTGTATAAGCATTAACAAATTATTCAAATGCTATTTTTCTATCAGGAGCTAAGTTTTAATTCTGTTGAAAATGCAGCACACATTTGATTGTAATCAATGTAAACATACCTATGACTAACCGTTTGAAGGGATAACCATGTCTAGGGAAAATACTTTGTTGAACCATCAGTGGAAACAGTGTATTTTGAGGATGGCAGATAGTGCAAACATTATGCAATCTGAAAGAAGGCAGTAGTGAAATATCTATCATCTATTATTTGTTTATACTAACAATATCCTAAATGTAGTACGCCATACACAAATAAAAATATTTCCTAGGAAAGGGTAATTTAGTGTTTCCTTTCATTTTTTTATAAAACACTTGTGAGTGTTGAAAAAGAAATGATCAATCAGGGCTCATGAACAGAGGTGATATCTTTTGTTAGACCAACAAGACTTTTGCAAAAAAAAATCTTTAATTGCAAGGTTTCAGGCATAAATACCCTTCATCAGGCATGAGAGGAAAGATTGTAAAAGTTCTCCTGGGTAGAAATGAAAGTTCATTCCCCTTTGCCAGCACCCTGTGCCACCACCACCTCCAAGAAGCGGGGCTGAGGGGGGAAGACGGAGGCAATGCCAATGCCACTGCCCTCACCCCCCACTCCATCCCCTTTATTCCTGCCCTCATGGCAATGCTCCACACTCTGATTGGTTGTTTCACTAACCAGAGTGCTCCAAGAGTATTACAAACCAACAGAAAGACGGACTAAGCCCTTTATTATATAAGAATGTCTACACTGATTCAAATCAAAGGGTATGTTTTTTATTTAAAAGGATATTTTCCACAGGTGTAATAAAATTCATAGATTCATAGACATTAGGGACTGGAAGGGACCTCATGAGATCATTGGGTCCAGCCCCACTGCCATAGGTGGGAAGTCAGCTGTGATCAAGTGACCAGCAAGAAATAAATTCAGCTGTTTTTTGAAGGAGTCCAGAGTAGGTGCTTGTACCATCTCTTGGGGGAATTTGTTCCAGACCCTGGACACATGCACTGTGAAGAACTTTTTTCTTATATCCAGTCTAAAATGGCCTTCCTGAAGTTTGTGGTCATTTGACCTTGTTACCTCTTGGGGCGCTCTGGTGAACAGATGCTCTCCCAGGTCCTGATGAAACCCTCTTATAAAGTTGTAGGCTGCCACCAAGTCCTCCCTGCGTCTTCTCTTCTCCAGACTGAAAAGTCCCAAGTCCCTCAGCCTCTCCTCATACGGCCTTCCCTCCAGACTTTGGGTCATATGAGTGGCTCTCCTCTGGACCCTCTCAGGCTTCTCAACATCCTTCCTGAAGTGGGGGCCCAAAATTGGACACAGTACTCCAACTGCAGTCTCACCAGAGCCAAGTAAAGCAGAAGGATGACTTCCCTAGTTTTGCTTGAGATGCATCGGTGGATGCACACCAGAGTTTGGTTAGCTTT
>JAGPOW010003642.1:75931166-75984828 GCA_030014935.1 Caiman crocodilus
AATGGCCACAAGCTAGCAGAGAGCAGATTTAGACTGGACATTAGGAAGAACTTCTTCACAGTTAGAGTGGCCAAGGTCTGGAATGGGCTCCTAAGGGAGGTGGTGCTCTCCCCTACCCTGGGGATCTTCAAGAGGAGATTAGATAAGCATCTAGCTGGGGTCATCTAGACCCAGCACTCTTTCCTGCCTATGCAGGGGGTCAGACTTGATGATCTATTGAGGTCTCTTCCAACTCTAGAATCTATGAATCTAAGATCCAACAATTCATGTAGGTTTTTAACCTGCATACAGGACCTTCACCTAATGGTATACGCTCCGACTAGGGGAAACACCTTACTGGACTTGATGCTGGCTACAGAGAATGACTTGGTAGGGGATCTACTGACACAAGGTAACCTAGGGGACAGTAACCATCACTTGCTCAAATTCACCATCCAGCATAGGGTGGGAAAGATAACCAATAGGGTAGAAGTGTTAGACTTCAGAAGGGCTAACTTCAGCGTGCTCAGGAGTTTAGTTAGTGAGGCACTGAAGAACAGGAGCTTTGGTGGATAGGACTCCAGGAAGGGTGGTCATTCCTAAAGGGAACAATCCTTCAGGTGCAGATGGAGACAATCCCCTTGCACAGGGAAAGGGGCCAAGAAATCCTCCTGGCTGAACAGGGAAACCCAGGAAAGCCTAGGGGCAAAAAAAAAGAGGCATAGAGGCTGTGGAACCAGGGGGTAGCTACCAAGGCAGAGTATACCTACTTGGCCCGCACTTGCAGGGAGGCAGTCAGAAAGGCCAAAGCAGAAATGGAACTTAGGCTGGCAACAAAAATGAAAGGGAACAAAAAGTCCTTCTTCAGGTATGTAAGGAATAAAAAGAAGGTGCAGGGTCGCATAGGAGCCCTACAGGATAAACAAGGGCAATTAGTGACAGATAGGAGGAACCAGGCTGAGCACTTCAATGAGTATTTTTGCCTCTGTATTCCTGAACACAGATCAGGACAAATCTCCCAATTGTATCACAATCAGGCACAAAAGAGAAACCAGCCCACCAACTTTTATCACTGACTTAGTGACGGGACACTTGGAAGGGCTGGATGTGTTTAAGACAGCAGGCCCGGAAGATCTTCATCCAAGAGTGCTGAAGGAGTTGGCCAGTGTCATAGCAGAGCCATTGGCACAGCTGTTTGAGCACTCTTTGTGCTCAGGTCAGGTCCCAAAGGACTGGAAAAGGGCCAATGTAGTCCCTATTTTCAAGAAGGGGAGGAAGGAGGATCCAGGTAACTACAGACTGGTTAGTCTCACCTCTATCCTCAGGAAAACCTTTGAAAAAATTAAGGATCACATTGGTGGGAGTCCAGCAGGAAAAATTATCCTGAAGGGCTACCAGAATGGATTCGTAGAAGGTAGATCCTGCCTGACTAACTTTGTTTCTTTCTATGACCAGGTCACAAAATGTTTAGACTCAGGAATCGAGGTAGATGTCATCTACTTGGATTTTAAGAAAACCTGTGATATGGTATCTCATCCTATTTTCACAGATAAACTGAAAAGCTGTAGAGATGATGTAGAAATGATTACATAGTCAGGTGCATGGCAAATTGGCTTAGGGATCACACCCAGAGAGTGGTGGTGGATGGATCGGTATTGCCCTGAAAAGATTTGGGCAGTGGAGTCCCACAGGGCTCAGTCCTTTGACCTGTGCTGTTCAGTATCTTCATCAATGACTTGGATAAGGGCATGGAAAGCACTGTGCCCAGATTTGCTGATGATACCAAGTTATGGAGTAAAGTTAACACACTAGATGGTAGGGAATGAATCCAGGCAGATCTGGACAGATTGGAAATGTGGGTTGAACAGAATAGGATGCAGTTCAACAAGGACAAGTGCAAGGCACTGCACCTAGGGAGAAGGAATCACCAGCACACTTAGAGGCTAGGGAAGAACCTTCTCAGCAGCACAGCAGTGGAAAAGGGTCTCAGAGTCATTGTTGACACCAAGATGAACATGAGTCATCAATATGACGAAGTGATCGGTAAATCTAAGCATACTTTAAAATATAATAGCAGGTGCACGACAAACAGTCCAGGGAGGTGATACTTCCCTTCTATGTGATATTGGTCTGGCCGCAGTTGAAGTACCGTGTCCAGTTTTGGGCACTGCATTTCAAGATGGATGTGGACAACCTCAAGAGGATTCAGAGGAGGGCCACTCATATGGTTAGGGGCCTGCAGGCAAAGCCCTACAAGGGGAGATTGAGGTTCATGGATCTCTTCAGCCACCACAAGAGAAGGCTGAGAGGTGATCTTGTGGCTGCCTATAAATTCATTGGGGGCGGGGTGGGGGCAGCAAGGAATAGGAGATGCTCCGTTTGCCAGGGCACACCTTGGAGTAACTAGGAACAATGGCCATAAACTGACAGAGAGCAGATTTAGATTAAACATCAGGAAGAATTTCTTTACAGTGAGGGGTGCCAGAATCTGGAATGGGCTTCCAAGGGCGGTGGTGCTCCGCTCTAGCTTGGGGGTCTTTAAGAGGAGGCTAAACATGCACTTGGCTGGGGTCATCTGACCCCAGCACTTTTTCCTGCCCAGGGCAGGGGGTCGGACTCAATGATCTACTGAGGTCTCTTCTGACCCTAACATCTATGAATCTGTGAGTCCATGAACCATTAGCCTAAGAGGAAGAGGAAGATTTCGTTGTCTTAATGTTGTATTATGTGCCCTATTTCTCATTTTACTGTGGTTTTTACCTTAGTCATGAGTCAAAGTATTTCAGATTAAGAATTTCTGTTTTTTCTGCATAATTATTTTTTGTAATTTAACTTACTTTTGGATTTGTTTGGATCTTTGGCCAAATATGATAAAAAAATGATCCAAACAAAACTTTAGTAAGAATGGAACTGATGTTTTTTCTGTAAAACTTAAAGAAGAAAAACATTTGTAGATATGATTTTTTTTTCTCGTCTGCTAGAGTCTGATAATTAATGGATATCTTGGATTATAAAGACCCATAACTGTAAAGTAGTTAAGCCAAGCCTAGTCATTTTAAATGAATTAAACCCCATTTTGTCCTCTGAGGCTTCATGATTTGTGTCCAGATTTAAACCATAGGCACAGCCTCCTGTTAACTAATATGCATGCTGTGGATTTTCCATCATGTAGATCACAAATCCCTATAGTGGTGGGAAGTTGGGGGAAAAAACATGCAACTTAGCTATAAATTGCCAAACAATGACTGACAAGTACTAGCACTACTCTTTGCATAATGCTGTGCTGGAAATGGCTACCTGCCAGTCAGGCTCCAGAACTGCATGCTGCTATCTTTGAGCAATTACAGGAAATGATATGCATAGTCTGGACTTGGTAGGGAGAGTGAACTGAAATTTTTACAACTGTACTTTTCTGTTCCTTGGCTATCGATAAAACAAAAGAAATGAAGAAAAATGGCAAACCCCTGTACCATATGGCTTACAAAATGAAAAGAAAAAGTAATGCAATTAATATACACTGTGTTCTAAATGTTTTGGGGATTTAGTTTGCCTTGTGAAAGCTTCAGCAACATTTTCCAACTTGTGTGAATGAAATATATATCAGCTATGACTTTTAAACATTTGCCAAGCAAAAGGAAAGAAACAAATAAAAGGAAGGACTTTAGAAAAGTAATTTCCAAATTATTTACCCAAATCTAATTCATGATACATTTTATATATTTATTAAATAATATCTCTGGAAATTCAGTCATTTGCTCGATTTGTGTGTACAGCTGTCTGATCATAATTCAATTTTTGCTGGACAGCTACAACTGTGCAATGTCAAAGATAATAAAACAAGAAAGAGAAAATACTACTTAGGGTGCTTATTTGTGGTAGTTACAAGAGGATAGTGTGATGGCAATTCTTAACATACACATAATTTGTACTGTGAGAAGATTTACTTCAGCATATCTATTAAGAAACTTCGTAACTAGAAATTTTTGTAAAGCAGAGATCATCAGAATAAGTAGAAAAAGACTACTGTATCACTTTACTCCTTAAGGTAATGTGTGCTACCACAAGTGACAGCCGTATTATAGCTAATTGCCATAAAAATGATATATTTTGAGATGAAAAATAGGGATAAGCTTGTGGAAAAAATCATTTTTAAAAATCCTCTATTTTGACCAACAGTAGATCTGAATTTTTTTTCAGATTTAGAACTTTTTAAGCAACTAAAAGGACGATCAAATTTTATGGTGAAAAATCCCATTTTTCAGTGAATCCTATTTATACTAATAGATTAAAGAGTAAAAAATAGTAAAGAAAAATTTCCAGGGTTCCATATAATATCAGTATTGCCAGACCCACCATGTCAAAAATCATGGGACAAGCTCTTTAAAAATCAAGAGATTGGCACGGAAATCATGCGATGCTATTTTTGAAGTGTGCGTATGTGTAAGAGGGGTAATTTGTCAAGGTATGTGGGCTTGTGGGGGCTGTGGGGGGGTGGGGTTTAGAGTCTGTGGAGGGATTGTCCCCACATAACCTGGCAGGATACAGCATACTGTGGGTCAGAAGTGAGAGGCAGCAGCAGGGCTGCAGTGGCTGTGGCTTGGGAGTGAGGAGCAGATACAGAGACATACACAGACACAGATGGACAGAACACAGTCCTAGTGGACTCCATGAACATGAGTCGACAGTGTAACAAAGCCATCAGAAAAGCTAATGGCACTTTATCGTGCATCAGCAGATGCTCCAAGGAGGCGATACCTCCCATCTATTGGGCACTGGTCAGACCGCAGTTGGAGTACTGCGTTCGCTTTTGGGCGCCACACTTCAAGAGAGCTGTGGATAACCTGGAGAGGGTCCAGAGAAGGGCCACTCATATGATTAAGAGCTTGTAGGCCAAGCCCTATGAAGAGAGACTGGGGCACCTGGACCTCTTCCACCTCTGCAAGAGAAGGTTGAGAGACAACCTTGTGGCTGCCTATAAGTTCATCACGGGGGCACAGAAGAGAATTGGTGAGGTTTTATTCACCAAGGTGCTCCCGGGGATTACAAGAAACAATGGCCACAAGCTAGCAGAGAGCAGATTTAGACTGGACGTTAGGAACAACTTCTTCAGGGTTGGAGAGGCCAAGGTCTGGAACAGGCTCCCAAGGAAGGTGGTGCTCTCCCCTACCCTGGAGGTCTTCAAGAGGAGGTTAGATAGGCATTTAGCTGGGGTCAGCTAGACCCAGCACTCTTTCCTGCCTATGCAGGGGGTTGGACTCAATGATCTATTGAGGTCCCTTCTGACCCTAGCATCTGTGAATCTATGGACGAGGTGTGGGGAGAGGAAAGGGGCAGGTGGGGAGGCAGATCAAGGCCCCCATGGTGAGGGAGAGAATAGGGTAGGCGCTGGGGTGAATGGGGCCCTGGGGCTGGGGTGGGTCATGCAGGCAGCTCATCTGGAGACATGGGTAGGGGGTTGTAGCTCTGCACAGCAGCATGCACTCACAGGGGAAGCATAGGGGGCACATGCTCCCCATGGGGCAGAGGCAAGCTGTCTGCTGCAGGCTTGGGGCTCTGTGCCCTGCTGCCTTGCCACATGAGGCCAATGTGCTTCCTGCAGGCAGGGGGCATGCTGCACGGCCAGTGCACTCCGCAATTCCTACCTCCCTGGCAGGTAACAATGGCATCATGTGGCTGAGCTCCTGGCCCCTCATTCTTCCCCTGTGGGTGCCTGCTGCTGCAGGGAGCCATGTCACCTCCCCACCTCCCCCCATGCCTCTGGATGAGCTGCCCAGCAGACCACCTACCCTGGCCCTGGGGCCCCATTCACTCCAAGCCCTGCCTCACTCCCTCCCTCACTGTGGGGGACTCAATCTGCCTCCTCCCCCACCCCTTCCCTCTCTCCGCCCCCCTTCCCCTCCATAAAGTTACCAGCTGGGTGCTCTCTACACATGCTGGAAGGAAAATCCTGGAATGCGAGCGTTGTATCCTGAGATCATGAGTTGGGGTAAATTTGATTTGGAAATCAGGAGTCTTGTAACTGTTTTGTGAGAGTTGGCATTACTGTGATATAGAACAGGAACATGCAAGCAGGGGGTGGATCCAAGGAGGATGCACTGGTGGATTTTCACCCTGCTTATAGTCCTGATACATCCAAAGTTCAAAGCCAACTGCCTAGCAGTGGTCATTTCTATTCAAGCAACTGTGAGGGAGTCAATTGACTTGACGACTCATTATAATTTGCTTGATTCTTTCTAAACTCTTCATTCCATACATTTTAATTATCTTTTATTTTAAATAGTCTTTAATGGTTCTACTACTCCAGCTATTCTTATTTCTTCAGTGCTGAGGTCTGTCTGTCAGCTGCTCCTAATAATGTAGCTCCCATTTCAGCCTTGCAGCCTGCTTTTTAATGCTAGCTAAAAATATTAACTCATATGTGGAAATATTAACTGAAATTAACATTAGCTCAGGTGTGGAAATCACTTTAAATGAAGCATTGAAAGCACTCACCAAATGTTCAAGAAGGCTTGATTTTGTTTTATGAATCTGAAAAAGAGACATATGCAAAATATTTTACACAATAAACCCAATCCACAAAAGGAAGCAAGACAATACAAGCAAAATACTTTTAAAATGGAAGGGATAATACTTTCTTTCAAAGGCACTTTGGAATCTGTGGCTAAAAAAACTGGTTGTTTTTATTTTGAGAAAATCAAACTTTCAGCAGCTCGCATTCCTCACAGCAACAAATAAATGTGAATGTACAGTGCAAATAAAACAGTAAGAAAGAAGCCTATTTCAGTCAAAATCACCAAAACTAAACATAATGCCAAAAATTCCTTCAAAGTAATCATTTAATTGTTAATCACAAACAGTCAATCACTTTTCTTCTAGTTCATTTTTATAGAGATGCAAATAAGGCCTCATGTTAGAATTGCACAATGAATCCACAAAGCCCAGTGGGGTTCACAATGGTTCATCTGGGGCTTATCTTTGCTTGTGACTTTAGACAAAGTACAGACATTCAGAAAGCCCCTGGTGTAAGTGCTCTAACTATTGCACTTTATTCAAAGCATTACAAGTCTGAGTGCAAACAAACTAAACAAGCATTTGCTGTTTGGAGGTGGGGGAGCTTGGAACATGCCTACACTAAACACTGTGAGTGTTCCTGTCTGCCTCCAAGGAGGCTGTCAGAGTGGTTCCTCTCCCCAGCCCCATCACCACCACCAGTTGGAAACTATCAGCAATGGCTGGGAAGGCAGAGACCCCAGACCCCTTCCCCTGCAACCCCCCTGTTCAGGAAGAGGCACACCATGGGGCCAGGGCTGCTTTGAGGAGACAGAGACCCTGGGCCTCTTGCCCCACAGTCCCCCCTCACCAGTTGGGCAATCTTCCTGGCCAGGCAAGGAGGGCTGCCTATGGGGAAAGAGGTCTGGGCTCTTTGTTCCTGCAACAACCCTGCCCCCACAGTATGGTGCTGTCTGGTCGGGGGTGGGGAGGGTGCTTCAGGGGAAGGGGTCTAGGCTCTTTGTCCCCACAGCAGCCCTGGCCAGGACGTGGTGCGCCACAGGGCCAGGGCTGCTGTGGGGACATAGATCCCAGGCCCCTTTCCCCACAGCACCCACACCACAGCCTGGCAGCACCTTGCTGTGGGGGCAGGGCTGTTGCAAAGAGAGAGACCCCAGAACCCTTCTCCCATGCCCCCCCCAGCCAGGCTGTGACATGCTGTAGGGCCAGGGCAGCTGTGGAAAGATAGTCCCTGCTTCCTTCACCCCTGCCACCAACCAGAGAGAGAAGGCAGGGCTGGGATCAGAGGCTGTTACCAACTCAGGTCAGCGATAGCCAAGGAGGTGGGGCTGACCCAGTGCTCCAACCAAACTGAGCTCTGCCTCAGGATAAAGGACAGCCCTCCACAAGTTGCCTGGGGTGGCAACAATCACACTCGAAGTTAACCCTTGTTGGGATCCAGCACAGACGTTCAATGAAGTGCTTTAACAGGAAAGGGTTTGGCGTACTATCTTATCTATCAGAAGTTATGATAGAATGTGATCACTAATTTATAAAGCACTCTAAGCACTGTGAACATCTGTTCAGTTATGGATTTATCTTGCAGAAAGGATGGAATAATCTCATGGGCCAGTACAGGCTGGGGGCTGACTGGCTGGGCAGCAGCTCTACAGAAAAGGACCTGGGGGTTATAGTGAACAATAAACTGAATATGAGCCAGAAGTGTGCCCTTGCTGCCAAGAAGACTAATGGCATACTGGGCTGCACTGGTAGGTGTGTTGCCAGTAGGTCAAGGTAAATGATTATCCCCTTCTATTCGGCACTGGTGAGGCCACATCTGGAGTCCTGTGTTCAGTTTTGGGGCCCCCAGTACAGAAAGGATGTGCACAAATTGGAGAAAGTCCAGCAAAGGGCAACAAAAATGGTGAGATGGCTGGGGAACATGACTTATGAGGGAAGTCTGAGGGAACTGGGCTTAGGAGCCTACAGAAGAGGAGACTGAGAAGGGACTTGAAGCCTTCAACTACTTGAAGTGGGGGTTGAAAGAGGATGAAGTCAAACTATTCTCAGTGGTGGCAGATGACAGAACAAGAAGCAACCCTCTCAAGTGGCAGCAACAGAAGTTTAGGTTAGATATTAGGAAGACTTTCTCACTAGGAGAGTAATAAAACACTGGATCAGGTTACCCATAGAGGTGGTAGAAGCTCCATCCTTGGAGGTTTTCAAAATCCAGCTAGACAAAGCTTTGGCTGGGATGATCTAGTTAGGGGTGGTCCTGCTTTGAGCAGAGTTTGGCCTAGATGGCCTCCTGAGGTCCCTTCCAACCCTAAATTTCTATGATTCTATATAGTACCTATAGTTGGTACCACTAAGGGTTAATGTGTATTTTGTAGTAAAAATTAATGAAGTGAAAGTGACGAAGAAGGACAGCATGTCAATCATTCTTCATTGTGCTGGGCAACCCTCAGCAATTTTGCTAAGGTTTCAGATTCTAGGGAGGAGGAATATTGGTGTGCACATTTACATTTGCAGCTTATATATTGAAGGAGTATTAACATGATATCTGTTACATAATAGAGCTAGACATTTGGGCATGTCTACACATGATGTTTCAGTGCTGTAGCAACATGCTATGATGCTGTATCATCCACTGGCAAACACAGTGATTCTGCCGCTACCTTGTTATAGCAACACACTCCCTCATTATAGTGCATTGCTATGGCGACATAGCAGCCAAAACTAACCACGCACGTCTAGTACAGTGCAATAACAAAGGTGCTATACAGCCACATGCATTATGCATGCAAGTAGACATGGTGCAAACTTCCCAAACAGCTGCACCAATATCCCTCATTTCTTCGCATCTCTTGAGCACAGCATGCCCGTCATACCAAACTCTGTAGATACCCTATGATGTGAAAAATCCCCAGCATTTTAAGATTAGAAAAAACAATGTATTCTCGCTATGAGCAAGGATTTAAAATCTTCTGCGTCAAGTTCAGTTATGTAATTTATTGCCTCATCCCTTAACTAATGTAGTTTTTAAGATACATTTTTTTTCTATTATCTATTTTTTAAAATGCATTGTGTGCCAGTCTCGGTACTCATTTGTGTACCCATTAGAAGGATCTGATGTACATGGTGCTACCAATATTCTAGCGTCTTTGATAATAAAGAATCCACATATACATAATAGGTAGTAGTATTTTCTACATAGGCCACTAAATCTCAATTTAGTTGGATTGATCTGCTGAGTATCCTCACTAGAAGAAATTAAGATGTTCTAGTTTAAACATGATTAAATTGGAAAAGCTAATCAACAGGGAATTAACTCTTCTGAAAGCACCATCCTCTGTTATTTGGCCTTCTAAAAATGACATTTGTGCCCGATCAGAGAAGTATATGGGGAAAAGCAAATCTTTTGAACTGAAAAAGTAGAGGGTGGTTGGTTTTTTTTTACTCTGCTTTCTTTGTTATAATGCAAGAGGAGATATTAAATCCCCTTTAAAAAGAAAAAGAAAAAAACTCCACCTCCCTCTACATGCACAACAGGACTTTTTATAGTATATAGGTAATGTAATACAGATTTACATGAGGCTAGGGGCCAGAATTAGCATTCCCAAAGCACAACAAAGGGTACAGCTCCTGATATGAAGGAAAACGTAGATGCTTTAATGACAAGTGAATTACATGAGCAATTTTGTTACAGTTAGCTAGCAAAGTACTTTCCTGGGATTGTATCTTGCTGAAACTCCCTGGCCGCATTTACATGAGGCACTGACTGCACAGTTGTTACTGCACAGTCATTTCGTACTTGTATAAGTAAGGACTAAATGACTGCACTTTTACCCAAGTTACTGCGCAGTGACACCAAAAAACATCTTTTTTTGATGCTACTGCATAGTAGTTTAATACTAGGGCTATGAGAAGCTTTGGTAGCCAATTTGATTTGGAGGTGATTCAGCCTGATTTGGGGAACCAAATCTCCAAATCTGAATCAAATTGGAAAACCAATTAAAAGCTCCAAATTGATTCAGGAAAGCTTCAGAAAAGTTTCGTCTGATTCAGAGATTTGGCCATAGACTAAACAGGCGGCTGACAGTTGCCTCCAGCTGATAAGTCTGTTGGGGTTGGTGGAGGGAAAGAGCATGGGGGAGGGAGGGATTGGGGCTGGGACAAGCTGCCCAGCTGGGGCATGGGACTCAGGGAAGGGGGTGGGGTGGTGCAGCATACAGGCGCAGCAGTGCTTGGAGTGGTGGCTATGCCCTGGTGCCACTTGCCCAACCAGGGCAGAGAGGAAGGGGTGTTGCAGGCATGGCTCGCTCCAGGAGGAAGGGGGCAAGCAGCAGCAGGGCATAGCCCTCACTCCCAGTGCTGCCATGCCTGCATCTGGCACTCGCCTGTGCCAGCTGGGCAAGGAGTGGTAGCACCCTCTCCCCACACCAGCTGGCAAGTGGTGACAGGGCAGAGTACCCATTCCCAGTGCTGATGTGGGTGCGGCAATGCTGGGCCCTGTTGCTGCATGCTCAGCTGGCGTGGGGGGTATGCTGCAATGCAGGCATGTATGGCTTGCTCTGGGTGAAAGGGGACAAGTGACAGCAGGGCATAGTCCTCACTCCCAACACTGCTGTGCCTGCATCACCACTGGGAGCAGGGTCTCTGCCCTGCCATCACTTGCCTACCCCCAGCACAGGGGGATGTAGGTGCGGCAGTGCTGGGAGTGGGGCTATGCTGTGCTGTCACTTCCACATGGAGTGAACCATGCCCGCGTCCTGACCCAGCTGGGCAGAATCCCCCACTCCGAGCACTGCTGTGCCTGCATCCCGCACTCCCATGCCCCTCTCCCTGAGTCCAGCGCCCCCCACCCCAACTGGGAAGCTTGTCCCAGCCCCAATCCCTCCCTTCCCCATGCCCTTTTCCTCCCCCAACCCCACCAGACTTACCAGCTGGAGGCATCTGTGTGAGAAGCTTGTTTTGTGTATAGCCAAATCTCCAAAGCAGCGCCAAAGTGGTGCCGAATCTTTCGGATCTGATTCGGCTGAACCAAAGCAAGGCAGTGATTCGAGTCTTCAGATCAAATCCTGTGAATCAGGCAAACCCAAATCCGAAGCGAATACTTGCTGGTTCGCACGGGCCTACCTAATACTACTGCACAGTAGTGTTGTGTCATGGTTGTTGACATACAACACTACTGAGAAGTAGTATCAGGCTACTCTGTAGTCAGTGTCTCATATAGATGTGGCCCCTTACCTCAAATTGTGCATAGAGAAGATGAGCAACCTTGGCTTCTAACTTATAGGAGTAATTGGCTAATTCCAGGAATCAGGTGCTGGATACAGGTAGACAGATTACAGAACTGAAGAGTTGTAGAGTAAAACATAAGAAAAACTTCACAGCCGTATCTTAACAGCACTCAATGGGGTTTTTGAAGGATTGCGCCAAAGTGTACCTCTCTGCTAGTTACTAGAAGACATGTAAGTCTTTATTTCTGCTAGGATTTAATTAAACCATCTCTCAAAATATATACAACATGAAAAGCATTTAGACAGCCTGAAGCATAACCAAGCAGGGGAAGACTAACCTACCATTAGGTACTAAATCTACAGGATAAGTCTCTCATCAACTGGTAGCTGAGAGAGGAGGGAAAACAATATGTACAAAGGTACATGGCCACTAAGCCACTATTTTGGCCTCCTGATCCTGAACTTGGCAAACATCAAACCAGTCCGAAAGAACAGCTTTGAGCAGCTAAAGGACTATTCCAGGAGCACAGGATTTCTTGGACCTAAGGTCATCACAACCAAAGGTTTCTTCATTAATTCCACAGATATGCCATTTACAACCATGTAACAAAGAAATGGCTGCTACCTGAGCTATGACAGATAGCAACAGAGGGACAGACAATCTGAAGCTGTATAGTTGGGGAATATTTATGACATGTTTGGAGTACAGACCAGCATGTCACTCTACTATGGTACTGGGGATAGAAAGCAACCAACAGAAAGTTGACCCCCTTACATTTTTTCTGCTTGCTGCCAGATATGATGGGTCTGATTTAAACTATGTGGACTCATTTAACTGCATGCTGACAAGTGCCTTCTAAAGGAAGCCAACATAAGACAAATATGCAGAAATAATTCCAACCATTTTATGCTGAGATGTTATTTAGGTAAAGTGTGGGACATTTTTGTAAAAAAGGTACTTGTATATATAAGAAATAAGGCTGGAAGTAACCTCACAATGTCATATGCTCAAGGCAGGATCATCTCTGACGAAACCACCCCAGCCACATGTCTGTCTAACCTGCTCTTGAAAATTTTCAAGGAAAGTTCTTCATAACCTACAATTTAAATTTCCTTTGGCTGCAGCCTGAGGCTATTTCTCCTAGTTCTGTGCCCTAAACCACAGAAAGCATGAAACACTGTGAAAAACAAAAACAAAACCATCCACAGATAGAAGCAGCTTTACTAACCTGGATTTTTTTTTTATTTTGGACATAATGTGAATTCCATTTCCAGCCACATGTGACTAATGTTTCTATCCTTTATTTTTACTGTAATTAAATAACTTCATAAAAACTTTTCCCTACATCAGACCCCAAATCCTGCCATAAGACAATGTGTCACAGGGTAAGAATTAACTCAAAATATGAAGGAATTAGCTTCTGATCATTACAAACAGTATTAAGTTTATATATTCTCCTTATAGGAATTTTTTCTCCCCCTATTTTCTTGTTTTGTTGCATTCACTTTTTCTACTCAACTAAATATATAACCAACACAGGCTGAAGCATGCAGATAGGTCTTGGGCCTTTTGCTCCTCAGTTTCATATAGAAATTTGAGAGAGTGTTGATGCCAGTTTTGTACAGATGATGGAAGGTCTGACAGCAGCTCCTTTCCCTGTAAAAACCGTCAGCCAGCATGAAGCCTACTTAGTACAATAAACAACACAGTGTGAACTATTTTTGCAGGTGAGATGTCCTGCTGGTGGCCCACCCATAAATCAAGGGCTGTGGCTAACAGCAAGGGAAACAGCAAGAGCTAAAAGAGGGGGAAATGAAGTGTTGCATATAACCCCCTACTGATTGAAGGTCATAGACCTGTTGAGAATGACAATTTATTATAATTTATTAGTGTTGCATTTCTTCCTTAAACCAGCAGGAGCATCAGAATCCAAGCATATCAGTTCTGAAAAACAGAGGTAGAATAAAAGGTCTTTAGAGAAGGTGCAAAGGAAAGGGAAGTAAGGAAAAACAAGTTAGCTCAGTCTATTTTCTTTTGACAAAAGTAATATGTGAATGAAGGTTGAGAAAGTGCTTTCAAACAGGACCAGCCCATCAGGAAATAAACCTTATTTCAAAGGCAGAAATCATTCATTGCAGTGAAAGGTAGAAATGTGCCAGAAATATTGGTACCTGATGTTTAGACTTGCTGTAAGAGATCTCTTGCAGACTTTAACATAGAAATTAAAGGAGCCTAATTCCTTAGCCTATCTGTGCATTAAACCCCCAGTTCAGCCAGTTGAAAGCCTTGTCAGGCCAGTCCCCCTTACTGTGTAATAGGCTAGGATTTCCATACGTCTGGGCTTTCATGGACATGTCCTCTTTTTTGGATGCCTGCCCTCCATCCAGACAGGTTGTTAAAATGCAAGCAAATGTCTGGGTTTTTGCTCTGCCTCTGCTTTCCCCTGGCACATGTGGCTTGGCTGCTTGGGGCTGGGAGCAGCAGAGGAAGGTGATTAGCTGTCAGGGGATCATGTGTTCTGTGCACAGGATCCAGAAGCTGCTCGCAGGTAAGAAAGACAGAGAGACACAAAGAGAGAGAGAGAGAGAGAGAGTGCATGTGCAGGTGCAAGCTGTGTGGGCAGCAGGGCTGGGTGAGCAGGGGGCTGTGGGTTGGAAGTGAGGGGCACTGGCAGGGCTGGGGGGTTAGGTTCAGTGGGTCAGGAGTGGCAGGCAGCAGCAGGGCTAGGGGGCTGTGGCTTAGGACAGAGGGAAGGCATGGGCACATCACAATCATATGCCCTTCCTTCTACCTGCCCACCCCCACAAGGGTCCTCTTTTTTGACACTGTAAATATGGTAACCTAGCCAAATGCATACTTCAAACAACCAAAGAAATGGGGTCAGATCTTTAGTTTGTCTCTTTTTAGTACCCGTTCATTTAAATCAGTGTTGTCCAATTGGCAGCCCACACTGCATGTGGCCCACAAACCCACACAGTCTGGGAAAGGCCTTCATGCTAGGCATTACTTGCCAGGAGATAAGGAGGCTACCAGCCCAGCCTGTGCACTGGTGAAGCAACGGGGGGGCTAGGAAGCTACCCCTGCAAGGTATGACCCATACGCTCTTTAGCGCTGCGACCACATCCCAGCACTTCCTGTGGCCCCAGGTGGGCAGCTCTGATTTAAATAACTGAGGTGCTACATGAGGGTCCTGGTTCATGATCTCTAGGATAAAAATGAGAACAAAAATATTACTTTCTCTATCCTGTGTCTGCAACAAGTAAAGAGAAACACTAGTTTTTACATGTAAGAACAGCAGGCATTATGACATAGAGAAAACTTTACTTTACTTGCTTGAGTCTTCCTCTTATTTAGTCAATTCATAAACTGGGTGGCCAGCTGGGCAGCCCTAATTTAACAGCTTTTAAAATGCCTGTACATGGCCTAATAGTCAGGTTTATGAACACCAGTCTTGTCTTTTTGCATCCACAACTTTTGTGTCTATAGTTTCAATTATTTAGATGATTGATTCAATGCAATTTTGGTCCAGGAGGTATAGAAAAGACTTCCTGTTCTTTTGGCCAAGGAGGTATAAGTAGTAGTGCCAGTAAGACAACTAATACGTACTTTACTAAGTCATTTGAATATTGGCTCTTATGGAAGAATTTGGCCAGGAGTACCACAATTTACTGTCACTGGATAGGAAGTTTAGTCTGATTTTTTATTGACTGTCCATACATTTATGGATAGTTGCCAACTCGATTGCAAACATTTATGTGTTTAAAATGTTACTTCTGACAACTCTTCTCTCTAGAAGAGTTCAAGGTTTTGGCATTAAAAACAGGCTTTTGTTGCCTTTGTGTTGGCAGTACACTGCCATACATGAAAGAGGATAAAAATACACATTTAATACTTGCAGAGGAGCAGCAAAAAAAAAGAAAAACATATGTTGTTTCTTAGCTCAGCCAAAGAATCCAGTCCTGGCTTCTCAAACCGTCTTTTGACTGATCTACGGACAGTGAATTGTGGTACTCCTGGCCAAATTCTTCCATAAGAGCCAATATTCAAATGACTTAGTAAAGTATGTGTTATTTATCTTACTAGCACTACTACCTACATTTCGTAAGCCAAAAGAGCAGGAACTTTTTTCTACTTTTTTCCTAGACCAAAATTGCATCTAATCAAACATCTAAATAATTGAAACTATAGACACAAAAGTTGTGGATGCAAAAAGACAAGACTCTGGCATTCATAAACCTAACTATTAGGCCAGGTACAGACATTTAAAAAGCTGGAGGAGGAATTGATCTAAGTGATGTGGTTTCTCTAATTGGCCTAGTTTAGATTAGGAGCAAACAGTATACATGTTCACCCACTGGGTACTCATGCAGGCAGCTGGTGGCACTCCTACATTTCCATCCACATTTCCAATGTGGCCTGTGGGCTCCCTGGACTGCCAGAGACTGCTGAGTGCAGCTGAGCTCCTGAGACAGCCCTAACTGGCTGCTGGACATGGGCAAGCATGCCCCCAACCTCCTGTCACATCATGATGGGCCCTCTCCCAGATCCTGCCCTATGTCTTCCAGAAGAGCCCCAAAGCAACAGCCCTCTCTTGTGAATTGCATTTGCCTCCATGTTCCACCCTGCCCACACCCTGCCATGTAGGTGCCCTACTACCTGTACCCAAGCATACAGACCAGGAGCTGCAGTGTGTTTTGCTTATTTCCGTGTGTAAGTCTTGAAGGAGACTGCAGGACATCACACACAGCCATTAAGCATGATGCAGAAGCTGGTCACCATGGGATGCTTCCTACACCTGATCCAGAAGCTGGACATCCTGCATGGGGCCACCTACTGCACCCTATACCTGCCAAGTGTCGTGGACTGGACCACTGACTTCCATGTGGCTGATGGGGATGAGGCAACTCCTGAGTGGTCCAGTCCAGGACACCATGGATGCTGAGGTCCTCTGGTACCACCTCCAGAGCAAGGGCCACCTTCACAGACATTGTCACCCAGTTGGCTGCCCACATCACACTTCAGGATGTCAGCATGTGGCTATCCCTCACAGCAGAGAAGCAGCCATCAATCACCATCATGAAGCTAGCCACCCCCAGCAGTCTCTGCTACATAGCCAAACAGTTCACTGTAGGCAAGTTTGCAGCTGGAGAGATTGTCCAGGAGGTGTGCCAGAATATCCAGAACATCTTGGCCAACTGCTTTATTCACCTCATCAATCCACAGGAAGTGGTCACCAGCTTCCCCTGCATAGGCTTCCCCAAGTTTGGGGGCCATGGACAGCACTCACAACCCCATCCTCTGCCTGCTCCAAAGCACCTGGGTGTTCATCAAATGCAAGGGCTACTTCTCCATTAGCCTGCAGGGTGTTGCCAACCACCAGGGCTGCTTCACCCACATCTTAGCTGGCTGGGTGGGAAATGCCCACATCAGATGATGGAGAGTGGGTGCTATGCTCTTAGAGTCCTCAATCTTGCCATCAGTACTATTTTTGTTCCTCCTCTCATCATCAGGGCCTCAACTTACCCACTCCTGTCCTGGCTCCTAAGGTCTGGCCCACTGAAAGGAGCTCTTCAACTACTCCCTGAGCAGGTGCCGCATGGCAGTGGAATGTGCCTTTAGCCACCTCAAGGTGGACAGACAGGGTCTCAGAATGTGCCTTGAGGAGGAGGAGGAGAATCTGAGGTGCCTCATCATCACCACACGTATCCTTCACACCATCTGTGAGATCAGAGAGGTCTTTCACAAATCCTGGGCAAAGGAGTCACTGCATGCAGACCAGACATGGTGTGCCATGTGTGCATGGCACAGGGAGGCTGGAGAGACTAAGCCCCCTGATTTGGGGGCATCGGCCCCACACAGAGGTAGAGAGTCTGGGTCTGTGAAGCCTTAGTCAATTAGTTCTTGTCCCTTTAAGACTGGAATTGGTCCCAACATAAGTAGGGCCAGAGAGCTTCAAGTCCCTGAGTGCCTGTGCCCTGGCACTGGGCAGTTGATCTCCTGCACCAGGCCCCTCGGCCCTGTATCCCAGGCAGTGCTGGCCACAACCTTGGCTGTCTGAACACTGTTTTTCACCCTGCCCCCCTCCACATTCCTTCTTCAGAGGGTCCAGGTACCTGGGGTCTTCAGGGACTCAGACCATGCCCAGAGTGGGCAGGGACTGCCCACCCTGGGGAATGCCAGTAGAGCTTTTACACCTCCCTGTCTCCCACATCCATCTCTCCCTTACAGGAGAGGTGTTTTATTGCTGTGTCCATACAGAAGTGGTACTTTGCTCCCAATATTTCCCTGGTAAAAGTTGGCTGGGGCCAAAGGGATGAGCTTTGCCACTATTCCAAGGGAAATGCCAGCCAATACACCCTGCTCCTGCTGAAGGACATGGTACCCTGGGAGGTTTTTGACTGCTGGAGGAGGCCATCTGCTTTGAAGACATGCAGGGGAAGCCCAAGTTGCCATTCAACTTGAGAGTTCAGCTTGTGCTCATAATCCCCATAAAAATAGATGTGATGCTGAACCTGTGACCTGACCCAGACAGAAGTTCCCAATGCCCCAGCTGCCTAAGAAGAGTCTTGCCACTCATTGCCCTTGGCTTTCCAGCACTGTGCTGCTTTGAATACACTGGGAGGGGTAGGGAGGGGGCTTGCTATCCTGGACTGGGATGGTGCTGTGATTGTGGGAAGGGGCAGTGGGTTTTTTTCTGAGGGGTTGGTACAGTGACAGTCTGTGCCATGAGTCCCAGAGTTGTTTGACACCCATGGACTTTCTCCAAGGATTGGATCAGATTGGGGGGAATCCTTTCTGCATCTGGCCCCATGTGGCTGCCAACTGGGGCAGGGTGCAGAGCATGGGCACTTGTACTAGATTTTTTACACTTTGCCTGCAGAGCTCAGTAAATCCTTCTAAGGTGTTGATACACATACTTTTCTTCCAGCAATGCACCGGAGATCTGCCGCTTCACAGCAGACTTGATTAATCTCAGATTAATCAAGTCTGCTCCACTCACAAGCTGAGGGAAACTGCACTGTGCTGTGTGCATTTGTATAAGTAGTGAAATGTGCATCAGTTCACAGAAAATGGCGGTGGTGTGCTTTTTAACTAAAACACCTCTGAGATGTTATACAACTCCATGCATCACATTAATTTTCAAAGTGCCTGGCACTGAATATCATACACATATAAAAATGCCCTTAGTTCCTTTCTGTGAATGCAAAAAGGGGGAGTGGATGGCAGGGGAGGGGCAGGTGGGCACAGTTTCAGTGCCAATGTTTTGGGCAGCTGGGAAGAGGCTTGGCTTTATCAGTAGCTAAGCAGAGCTTTGAGAGATAGGGCAGGGAGGTGTGAATGAGGCAGATTTATGTTCCCACAGAATAGGAGATGGACTGCTAACTTCCCAATGTTAGGCAGTGGTGGGGTGGCACCACCACCCACCCCAAGCACAGCCCAGCCCAGCCATCCACTGGGAACAGCCTGCCCCAGCTCCTGACCGCCCACCCCAAGTGCAGCCTGCCCCACCCCAAGCACAGATCTAGAAGCACACGCCCCCCAGGGTGCATGTAGCAGTAGGAGCTGCCCCCCCACACAGATCAGTCCTGTGCCCCACCCCGTGCTGGGCAGCCCCTACCCCAGTCCTGCCCCACTCCCTCTTGCCACAACAAACTTACCAGATAGACCCGGCTGCTCTCCATGTGGCCAAGCCTCACTCCTGGCCACCCATGTGCTGCGCTGCATCTGTGCACATACATGTAGAGTTCTGCATATCCCCTACAACTCTTAAGTACCCCTAGAGGTATGCGTACCCCCAGTTAACAACCTGGGCTAGCAATATGAGCTAGCATATCTGCATGAATGCAGATTCTATTCTGCTGTCCTCTGTACTCAGAGATCAGAGTTTATAGAAACTTAAGAAGTACTTATTTCACCACTTAATGGGTCTAACACATCTGTCCCCATAAGGTAAAATATCCTGCTAATTTTTACCATTCAGTTATTTTTCAGATGGTCTCTACTCCACAAATTTCTTAATTTTGATTAGAAGTATTCCATGTTTGATAAAATGCTTTTACCACAAAATGTCAATTCATGAAAACTCTACATGAAAGGGTCAGTTTCAGTTGGTCTCTTAATTTGGGCAAAAGTTTAAACAAATTTACAAATCACCTACCTGTTCCATAAGAACATTTTTTCCCCCAGTTTGGCACAACTTTCCTTGACATTATATTTAGTCTAATTTGATACACACAGAAAAGGCAAAATAAAAAAAAATTAAGGTCAAAATCAAAGCAAAACATTTCAGCTGACCCAGTCTCAATTTTGGGGGATTATTAAGTCATAAAGTCTTTCAAGGCCAACTTTTCCATTTCTGAAATATCAAAAATTCTCAAAAGGATGAAAAATACATATCGTACATGTTGACTTTGTGAGCACCTTGTATGGACACATTAGACTTCAGAAGTATTTATTTTTGCCTTTTTATTTTTATCTGGTTCTTTTTTTCTAAGTCTAAATGCTGCTGTGATCTAAGCACAGAAGGATTTAGAGCAAGGGAAAAAGTGGTCCCTTCTCCATTTAAACTATAGCACATATGGCTTAATAAGGGCTAATATTTGTTACTAGAATGACTTAACTCATAATTGGAAAGACCCTTTCTCCTAATGCCATTTACAAAGATCAATGATTAACTACTGAAGGATAGAATTTCTCTTAGCATTAAGCCTACCTCTGAGGACAAGAGAAGACTTTAGGTCTTAATGTAAGACAGGCAAAGCCTGTCCAGCGCTGACTGATTTTGAAAACATTGCTCCATCCTGAGATTTTTCTGCTCAAAAATACTCTGTTCCTCAACTTAACATTGAGCTGCTACTGATTGGCACAAAGATGACAGATACAAAAGGAAAAATATAGCAAGAAATTCTTCAGATTAAATAAATTTTGTATGCATACAGGAATGCAAAGACATAGGAAGTATTTGCCTCTTTAATTCGACCTGCTTGACCTTGGGTTCAAACTGACAAGAGTTAGCCCACTTATGCATATGTGGATACCTGAACATATGAACCCAAAAGTACTAAACCACTTCCAAAAAACTTCAACCCTTCTATAAATAAAACTCAGAAAGTGAATAGTTCTGTGTGAAAATCCAAACACCAAATGTTCAGCACAGTAAACAGTTTCCATTCATATAAGAGCAAATATGCCATTTCATTTTTGAAAGGTGAGTTGACAAGCTGTAGAGTTTTCCATCTGAACTTTGCCAGCACTGTCCTATTCAAAGTACACACTGTTCTGACAGCAGATTCAGATTAGTCATAGTGTAAAGAACCAGAAACAAAAATAACAATGTGTTCATTAAAGCATACTGGGTCTTCGAGGTTTCAATCTCAATTCCTTTGTACTGATATAATTTTTCTCTTCATTTTTAGAAAGGATCTAATTCAAATTTCAAAGTTAGCTGTGTCATTTCTTCGGCTGTGGTCCTGATTCATCATTATGTAATTCCAGTCACTGAATTTAAGCCAGCATAAAACCAGCACAACAGTGATAAATCAGGACCTAATGAACCCTTATCTATATGATAAGTATCTTTTTACTATTCCTGTTTTACTTAATTTCACATAAAGCAGCTCCTTCTCTTCCACAAAATTTTCCAGATGCCAAAAACCTAATATCTTTCTTACTACAAGAGGAAACAAATTCTTAAATTACAGTAGGTCTTGACATGTGAGCTACTGTGTAAATCTATTTTCAGACATTTGATTGCAATGTTCATTAAGAACATAGATATTAACTGTTCTTCATTTTTTTCCCCAACATCAAGTTGGCTATAAAGAAAGCAATACAGCAATTTTGCTTTGTAAACAGTCATTTATGTTCTAGTTGATTTCCTGGCAATACTGCAAAAATTAGATAATAAATAATATTTAGAGTTTAAAGGAAAGACTATCATGTTGAAAATGGGCTAAATCCAAGCGGGAAAAAATACTGTCAAGGAGTGAATGTCTTGCTGGGATTAGTTTACTGAAAATAAGAAGACCACCACCACCACCAGTCACACCAAAGGAAACAAAAAAACCCCAAAAGGCAAAAAAAATTATCCATATTACTCAATGATTTCTTGGAAAAGAAGGAGAAAAAATGTATATCATATAATTTCATAATGGGACATTTGTGTGTGTGTGTGTGTGTGTGTGTATGGTGTACATGCGCTCACACAGACGTGTACTCTGTCTCTCACACACACACACACACCCCCCTATATATATCCCATTATAAAAATTTCCCTACTGCAGACAAGGCTGTCTTACATCCCGTTTCTAATATTGTAAAATTCTTTATTAACCCCCAATAAAAGATTTGGTTATTCAAACATTAAATCTTCTGCTCAACGTCACCAAAAGGTTTGCTGGGTAAAAGATCTGACCATAAACAACATTACAGAAATTTGGAAACAAGACTTGGGACTGCTGCCTGCTATGCCTTTATTGAGCTTAGCCCTCAAAAAACTAACTATTCACAGAAGCTTCCTGTATGCGGATGCATTTAATTCAGCACAAGGTACCATCTACAAACCAGAGGTTTGTGGCCATCGCCATGAAAAAATGTTGAAACGATGCAATGGAAATATTTACCGAACTAGGAATTACTCTTGGATTAAACTGCTGGTGCATCTAATTTCTGTTCTAAGACAAACACAGGCCAACTTGTCCAGAGACAAATGCAATGTCCGTTCCTAGCTTTACAAACAAATGCTTTATTCCTTCACCTTTCATCAGCAAAAAGACTTTTATATTCTATTTAATATGTCACTTCATAAATAGGTAAACATAAATATCTTACATTTCCAGTACAAAGGCACTCCAATTACAAAAAATAAAACCTATTGCACATAATGTTAGGCCAGAAAGTCATACAGACATTCATGCTTCCAACACAGCTAGTGTTGCTTGTCATTTTGTTATGTTGATATGCAACATTGCTCAAGTTTCTCTCTTGAATCTGTAAACCTACAGAAGACTGGAAATCTCTAGCATTACTGTTTTGCCTCAGTGCTGGCATCTGACATGTCCCATCTCTAATTTTTCAACTATTGGAAGCTACCAACTGAGAAGTAAGCATGACAGGAAATAGAGAAACAAATGCACACACTGATTTAAAAAGAACCTTGGAAAATTATGTAATTAATGAATGGCTATTAACACATCACAATGGCACACACTTGGAAGCACATGTTTTTTAAGTGGAGGAGATCCATTCAAATGCTTACTGCTTTGGTGTTATAAGCATTGCCTCTTACTTCTAATTTATGGAGTAAATAAAGAAAAAGTGAGGGAAAGTGACAGCTGATCTTTCGAGATAAGAAGGCCAAGCACCAACCTTAATACACATTAGAACAACTCTTGAGGTGCCAAGAAATCTTGGGGTCACCTGCCAATTGCCAAACCCTCAATTTTTGTAAGATCTCACACATGCACTAGCCCTCAGAGTAGCAGAGTGAAATTAAATTAGTTTGCTGTTTGCAGCACTACGGCCTTTAAATTATTAATGTTTGGGACACTGCTCACAGCTGAGGTTCATTTCCACAGTTCACAAGATCACAGTCTAGCAAAATTATTCTTTAGCGTACCCTTCTAATAGCTCATTCTCTAGCCCTAATGGGGCAAAGTTAAAAAGCCATACAAGGCTTCCCCTTGTAAACACTTGTGTGTGTGCGAGAGAGAGAAAGACTCATTTTGATTCTTATGTATGCACATCTGTCTGCAAGGTGTGGGATTCCTCAGGGTGGAAGACCTGGGCCTGGCAAAACCAGATAAGCCATGCCAACTGCTGAAAAAATAATAGAATTAGCAAGAAAACAGATGCTTATACATGTGGGCTTTAACCCTGAAGTTCTACTCAAGGCTTGTTTTGTTTTCACTTAAAAATGGAAAATGTCAAAGCACATGGAAAGAAGCCACAGATTTTTTTCACTGAGTTTGGCCAAAATATTTTTTTTAAATGAAGAATTGACAGTCTGGAAACAATCTTTACATCACAGAAGAAAATTCAGAAAGGGAATTTAGACTGTAAAATGAAACATACCATTTCCCACAAGTGCTTCTGTGCATGCAAACAATCAGATTCATGTATTTACATGTGCAAAATCTTAGGTTCAATTAAGGATGCAAATCTGTAGACATACAGAAAAATCAGAATGTTTGCATATAAAAACCATAGTTCTGGGAAGCTATGCACAGACAATAGGATGCTAGAGATTATAGCTTCAATTTAAGAAGCGGTTTTTGCAATTCAGCTATAAAGTATAAACATGCCAACAGTCCAGAAGAGGAGTGTTAATGGGAAAAAAATGATCTAATGCCTGTTCACTGATATGTAACTGTTTAGTTTACTGACAGTGAACTGTAAAGAGAAATCGTTCCAGTTATGTAGTAGTTTTGAATTGGTTTGTCTCCTTCGCACAGATGTCGCTGTGCTGACATAAGTCAGACACAGCATGTGACAACTAAGTTAGGTTGGGGGAGGGGAGTAAGAAAGGGAACATAAAACTGACAGTGATAAATAGAGCTGCAACAATTTGTTTACCGGATGCTGACTTTGATGAACATGTACTTTTCCAGGATTGTGAGTCCACTGCCTGTTGATTTATATTAAAGTCAGGCCGCCACACTGACTGATAAAAATTGCTATCCACCAAAATGGCTGGAGAAGCTAAAGATATGAAGAGGATGGTCCTAATATTGCATGATGTGCTTGAGTTATATTTATATGTATCAGCTCAGGCTAAGGAAAGAAAGGAAGGAAGGAGTATTTTTTTCATTAGCTCTAATTAACTTGCCATACATTCACAAATATTTATTCTTCAATGATAAAGATGATTTCCACATGTTAGCATGAAATGCCATGTTTAAATAAGCCACATACCACCACACTGCAACAGTAACATTTATCACTGGGGAGGAGTTTGAACTGTGCACCCTCAAATTATGTGTGAGGCAAGAGAGGTTTCAAATTAAGATGTTGGGGTTCATATCCAGCTTTAAGACCTAGGATCATACCTCTTTGACCTGAATGGATAAGAATTTTTTTTAAGTTTTCCAGGTATTTTTGGTTAGGGCAAGATACTGATGATAAAATTATTTATTTCTTAAATATAATTCTGTGTATTTACAATGAAAATTTAAGGTTGTATTTCCTTAAGTCAATGGCAGATCCAGAGGAGGTGCAGTGGCATAGCTGCACCCTCCTTTTTGGATTGTACCATGCCACAGGAGACTCGGGGGTCTTTTTTTATGCCCTTAAAGACTATGAAAATCCCTTCTCTCTTTCTCCCCATTTCCTGGCCTGCCGCAGCTTCTTTCCCCATTGTCCCAAGGATGGGGGGAAACACCAGAGCTGTTCCTGTCCTCCCCAGCTCGGCTGTATGCAGGCTGGGCTCAGCTGGGGATGGGGAACGTGGCAATAAGGATGAGCAGGGAGGCTTCCCTTCCCTGTGCCTGCTTCCAGGGGATGAAGCAAGGAGGGGGAAACTAGTCTCCCACCTTACTGTTGCCACTGTCCCCATCCCCAAATGATCCTAACCCTGGTATAGCACAGTTTGTGTGCAGAGTGGGGAAAAAGCTCTGGTGCTTCCTCTGCCCTCAGAACAATGGAGAAGGCAACTGCAGGGAGTGGGGAGTGGAAGTGGGGGATGCACCTGCTTTAGGAACTTCTAAAGTCCCTGGTGGCTCCCAAGGGCAGTCTGCCTGAATCAGTGGGGAAGGAGGAGGCTGGAAGGAAGGGCTCAGGCACCACTGCAGCATGGGCAGTTGCTCCTGTGGTCCTGGATTCTATGTGTAAGAAGGGGTGGGCAACCACGATACCATCCCAGGCACCAACCTCAGTGGGGTCAGTTTGCTATGCCTTTGCCTTGAACACTGGAGAAACTGAACAGGATAATTTCTTCATCAGCTTCAACAAGGTTCCTCCCAGTCCCCATCCAATGTGATTACACTTTGTGGCAAACTGGAGGGAAATAAATCTACTTCTGTGAGTTTCCATGCAACTGAAGAGAAGGTATTTTATGGAACCAGTTAGGTGAAAAAAAAATAGAGTACTTTGAGGTCATTCCATCACATAATATACTGCCTCAAGAACTGACAGTGGATCATTAATTTACCTTTTATAATTATAATTTTTTTTATATTTCTCACCTGAGTTCCAAAGAATGTAATATTGGGACTTTTATAAAAAAAAATGTATCCAAATGCCCAAGCTCTTTCAAGTACTGCATGTTATCATTCCTGACACCTCTGTGTACTAGGAACTATGGTAGATGCTCATTCTCTAAGTGAGAGAGATTTACCATGTTTCAAGAGTATAGGTTATAAGCATGTTGGTCTAAGGACATAGGCAGACAAAGTTCTTCAGGTAAATCTGATATCTTTTATTAGACCAACTGAAATAGTTTGAAAAATTCTTCTTTGCAAGTTTTCAGGTACAAATGCCCTTTGGTCAGACTGAAGAAGCATCTGCAGTTGGCCTGTGCACTTCCAGGATGGAATAGAATAAAGTCAGAAGCTAGGGTGCATGCAAGAAAACCAGTCAGTGAAAATGCAAATTGAGGTAGTCAATGGGTAAGAAACAAATGTTGGGGAAAGGGAATGTAGACCTGGGGATAAGAAATAGGTGGTTTATAGCAGAGGTTACCTGGGGGTATCAGAGTAGAGAGGTTACCTGGTTTAGGCAGGTTATAATGTGTCATAAATCCAATGTCTATATTTAGTCCATGATTTTTTGTATTCAGTAGGTTGATTAAGTGAAGTTTGTAGGCATATCTGCAAAAGGTATTTTGTAAAATCCCTTTGAGGATTAGAACTGAGAGATTGGCAAGAGAGTGGTTTTCTTGTGAGAAATGTGCCCCTGCAGGTAATTGGGTGTTCTTATCTGATTGAATGCACACTATAAACTTTTCTGGTATGCAGTTGTTTGGTTTCTCCTTCTTATTTTCCATCAGGGCGTTTGGTGCATTGGATAAATATATAACATTTCTGGAGGTGCAGGTGTAACATCCAGGAAGGCTGATAGTTCTTTTATGGGCTGTAGTTTTTATGGGGGATGGTAGAGATGTGTTGCCAGGTTCTACATTTCTTGTCATGGCATGGTCTGGATCCTTTCAGTGTTTTGAGCCATAGGAAGTTACCACATTTAAATAAACCAAATGTAAGGATTTTGTATAAACAGTATCTTGTAAATGTTAAATTAATTCTTATGCTAATAACACTAATCAATTCTTGGAAATGTAAAGTAAAATGAAAGAAAGAAAATCGGAAAGATACATCAAGAGAAGGAAAATCTAGTCTACTATATGAACTGTAGAATTAAAAAATATGTTGTTCCAAACCTGAAATGTTTGGTATTGCATATTCCTATACCCATTTGGGTATCTTAGTACCTTTCTATTTGAATCCTCGCTATTGTGGGGCCTGAGAGTGGCCAGATAGGGCCACCGATGGAGTGGAATTCCATTGACAAAAATCTTGTCGGTTGAATTCAAAAAGAACTTTACTTACAAACTGGAGTACAGTGTAGGCACTCTCCATAAAGTTGCAGAAACAAGTAGAAAAACAGAAACCAGGTGGCACACTGATGTTGTTTGAGCATTCAGGGCACAGGGTACATCAGGATTTCAGCAACGAGGAGTTGCTGGTGGTTGATCAGACTTCCAAGTCCGCTCCAAGAGGCATGTGAAAGATGCTTCCGACGAGCATGCAGACTTCTCTCCAACTTGGGCAGAAACTTGCCCTAACTTTTATACGGCTAGCGAGCCAATTGCCAGCTGCTGGGTATGAATAATTTATGGTAAGCCAATCGAAAGCATGCCTGCAAACAGTGCAGCTATGTGTAGAACATTTCTTTTTCAACAAAACCTTCAAGTTAAGTAAACTGCAATTCTGATAAAGCAAAGAGAGTACACACATATACTGCTAAGTGCCTTGGAGAAAGATATAGATTGGGAAATTTGCCACCTACTGTGCTCATTTGATTGCTATATCTGTAACTAGATTTTAAATTTATGCTTTAAATGAAAGATCTTTAAAAAAAAAAATCAGTTTTGCAGAACAATTGTAAAGGAAATATCTGTTCAGAAACAGGCATGCCACATATACTATTCCTGAAAATGGCAGTATGTGTGTAGTTAAATGTGGAAAAAAAGTCTAACAAAAAAACTAAGCAAAAACAAACAAGTAACCGGGGTCTTTCAATCCCAATCTTCCATCTACTTGGAACAGCATTTAACGTTCAAAAGAACCAGAATTTTCGACAACAGTGGGAGCCAACCTTTCTGGATCATGTGCCACAAATTAGCCTTCCACCCTCCCTGAGTGCTACTTTGATTCTTTTCCCCTCCTGATCTGCTGTGCTGCCTTCTGCTCCCAGCCCTATACAATTCCCAGCACACCATGCAATCTCTTCTGATGTCCCTCACCCTGTACCCTATTCCCCACCACATGAACCACCCCAGCCCCAGCCAGGTAACAGTGGTGGCAGCAGCTCCAGCCCATGGCCCCACATTTGAATTCAAGATGAGGTTTTTTATCCTATTAAATGGAGGGTGGACCTCATCGTGATTTTGCATAAATGTGGTAATCAAATACGTTTACCAAAATAATCCAGCTAAGGACCTTACATGAGGGGGCTCATAAGGCAAACATTAAGAAGTGTGGCATTGACATTACCAATTAGGAAAATCTAGCCTGAGGCAAGGCTACATGGGAATGCCTTGTGAGAGAAGGTACATCTTACTTTGAGGAAAACCTTCTTGCCCTGGATACAGAAAAATGACAGAAATGGAAGGACAGGAAACAAGCCAAGAAATCTGCAGTTCAAACCTCCCTTTAACCTGCCACCTGTGGCATCTCCCAGAGAGTCTGAGACTTTAAGTTTGGCCTCCTTAGCCATCAACAAACTCATCTACAACCCTTTACTTGACCTGTGGCAGTGATCATCTTCAACTGTGAGGGATTGCCACCACCAACAGTAACCAAAGAAACAGCAATATATACCATCATCATTTCAAAAAATGCCTTTATAAAATATTCCAACTGGAATAAAATATTGAATATGAATACATTAAAGAAATACCCACTTTGGTCTGAAACATTACCATGGACAGGTAAAGAGACTTATTTTTAATCCTATTCCTTCACATAAACAGATCTTAAGCAATCCAAGGACAAGTTAACCGAAAGCCATATTTAACTCCAGCAGCATGTTCAATCAAAGACTACTTGTTGTACATCAAGGAAAAAATCCTGGTTCTCAGTCCCCATTGTGAAATTTAATGTCTGCCATGAGTTAACTGCTAAGCATGCATTTATCTATTGTATCAGAGCTGTTGAAATTGGCCCCTGAACTATACATTGTGAGAAACCCTTGCCAGGCTTCCTCACACTGTGTGAGCTTTGCCAGCTGCATGCCTCTCCCAGTCCCTGACCCTGCTGGACTATGGCAGTGGTGGTATACAGTCCCACACTCCTTCTCTGTGCAAGCCACAGCAGCGCACAAGCCCAGAACCCCCACACTGTGTGGGCTGCACAGGTGGTATGCAATCTCCCCCACTCCCCACCATATAGCAGTGGGAGAGGCAGCCACTAGGCTGCCTACATGCCACATGCTGGACAGCCCTGTACTATATAATTTCTTATTAACATCGAAACAATTCCCTTTTGTTACCATTCTGTTAGAATACACTAGAACCTCTGAAGTTTTAATTTGACAATTATGTAATGGTCTATTAAGATCGCTGTCTAAGAAGCTCTTTTTCTTACGATAACAGGAGCACTCTGTACTTACTTCATAATATCAAGAACTTTCCCCTCTCAGATAAACTGTAACTGAGATTTTGTAGCTTTGAGATTTTCTATATGTACTTTAACATATATTTTTCTTGGACTGTGCTCTACATTGAACTATGATTTGTTAGCAGTATAGTCTGAATCTGTCCATGATTTGTTTCAACATAAAAATTAAATTTGACTTTTTTTAAATGCATCCTGTAAATGATAGACAATGAATACATAGTTATACAGCAAAACCTGTCTATTGTAGCAAAAGATCTAAAGGTCATAACATACTGTGACTTTCAACCTGTCAACCAGTTGAAGAAAGATTGACCAAAACCAAGTTAGTATGAACCACTCTCATTTTAATATAAGCTTAAAGTGTGAAATTTTAGGACCTAATCAAATTAGTGCATCTCTACCAACTTCAGAAAAACCACGTTGATGTATCACACTTAAGGAACTGCCTCCAAATCTTACAGCAGAGTTGATTATTCAACAGTATTATGCTGAAGTAAAATTACTGATCAAACACAAAAGCCTAAAGCAGTTTAAAAGCCTAAAGCAGTTTTGTAAGTTACTGCAAAAACCTATAAATTCAAAAGGAATATAATACTAACATGATATGCATGCAAATACCTATAAAATGAGACCTGTTATGAGTTGCATAAGCTAATCTAAAGTATACACATACGTGTGTGTGTGTGTAAATTGTAATTTATTGCTGATATAGGCAAACACTAAAGGTACATTCAGAGTGACCTACACAGATGTATATATACACTCAATAGTTTAAGGAGTTTGAATTTCTTTTATATTAAAAGAGAAAAATACCACCAGAAAGAAAAATGTGAAAAAACGCTTAACAAATTACAAAATGATTAAATTAAAAAAAAAAAGAGTGAGCTGCAAAACATGACATAAATTAGAATCACTTTTAATCTTTGTAGGCAAAGGAAAGTTGTTTTTCAGCAAGGACTGGATTTAATAAAATTTTTTGGAGATAACTTTACTACAAATTGCTTTCTGTAGAACCTGATAATGAAAATGAAGCATATTGAATTCTGAAAGTGAGAAAGCAGCTTTGGAGAGAAAATGGAGAGGCAAAGAGTCCAAAAACAGAAATTTTCTAATGAGTGAAATCTAATCTCTGCAAAGAAGAGAAGACAAAATGAAAATAGACAATAACATATGTTAGTTGGAGTTGCTGGAATTGACATGCTTAATAATAAAAAAAGTAAACTAAACATTGAATCTTTGAATTTCATAATTTTGTATTTTAAAATCAGTTTAGGTATCAAGCCATGCGCCTATTCCTTTTCTAGTCAGAACCAGAAGTCCTAAAGCCTCCAAAAACCTTTTCACAAAGAGCAAATGACATACTTTAGAATCTCACTAAATTAAAATTCCTTTTCTGTTTGATTAAGAATTCATTTCAAAGTCTGAACACTTTCTTTCAAATACGTTTGCTTTTTCCTCTCTCTCCTCATTGTCTCTGTGGTGCCTATATTTTGGAGGCGCTTTTTATTCTTTAAAATGCTGCTGTCAAGGACTACAAAGAAAGGGGAAACTAGAACAGGCAGAGTATTCTACTCAGTTGTTTTTTCCTGTATGTGTAACCATTATATCTCTTGACAACTCCTTATGATTAAATATTGTCATTTTAAAAATCAATGAAATTGATCCTGTCATCACCTTTAAAAAGGCAACCACAAAAAGGAGTTAATTTCTAGTATATACAAAGGAGATGAAGATACTTACCAATGGCTTAAAAGTGGATGTCAGGAAAAAAGCAAATTCATTCTTGTGTTTATTACATACCCCTGTCCACTATGTCTAATTACACAACAAAACACTTTGCACTTTATCACTTACCTCAATCTAATGTTCCTGATACACTTGGATTAGTAGCATTCTTTAGCAATGTGGAGAGTGTTTACAATTTGCAATGAACCTTATGTTCTTGGCATCGTGTCATCCTAGCTTAGAGTCTCAACATTTTTTCTGTTCCTATACATCCACACACAAGCAGTGAAATTATCAGGCTCAAAGGAACACCACAAATCAATCTTTGCCAACCAGTAATGAAACAATAGCATTAGTCGGAATATACTAATTAAAAATTAATCATTGCAATCAAACACCAAATCTTTCACAAATTATTATTTTCCTTCCTTGCTCACCTTTCTATCTTCCTGTTTAAAATATGTAAATGGTCAGAAAAACTATATCTTCTTTGGGGTTGGTGATCTTTTCAATAATAGCATACTGCTCCATTTCTTTTTTCCTTTTGCTTGAGTGAAAAATTCTTCCACAAAATTGCATTTTTGACTGAATTGATTGCTCAAGCTTTTAATTCTAATGTTTCAATACATGGGCTCCTGGAGATTGTGTGTCTTATATTTCACAGGCTTTGGACTGTGATAATTTAGGTTTAGATTGCTGATAATGTTAGAGCATTAGACAATATATAGTCTGACAGCAGTCATAAAACAGGCATTTGTTACTGCATTGTGTTTTATGTTGGTTAATGGTGTGTCCACAAATGTTTGCAAAACATAAAAAATGCCAATATTTAATGATGCAATAAGATTGAATCAAATAAGAAGCCATATCTTTGTGACAAGAAAATTTACTCCAAAACAATGACAGCAGCATTTGAATGAAAAGTTTTATAGGAAGAATAGCATGCTTGTCAGAGGTTTATATATAGACATATTGGTGTGCTAAATCGATTATATACAGTACATAGCCTCATTGCTTTACATAGTATTTTGATTATTTCCACATGGCTTAACCTTTTATTCTCACTTTTAGCTATAAATGGATGATCACAGTTACTTGAAGCTGCTTCATTTTCTGGAAAAGAACAGACTGAGTAATGGGATCATGCACTAAAGAAAAAGATGTTTGGCACCATGCAAAACCAGTACTGACCACTTACAGTCATTAAAACTGCTATGTTACATTTCACAAGAGAAAGAAGGTTTGAATTTGATAAGGAACATAAGGCTAGGAACGTCGAGATAGGGGCATAGGGATAGGAATGTAGAGCAGCTGAGTGCTGTTCCAGAAGATACATTTTTTAGAATATAATTTGGTATTTTTCTGGTTCCAAGATGGTACAACCCCTTTCTGAAAGAAGTACTTCCAGGGAGGGACTTCTGATGGCAAAGGTCAGGGGTTAGGGGGTGACTGGGATGATCTAGTTGGGAATGGTCCTGCTTTGAACAGGGCGTTGGACTAGATGACCTCTTGAGGTCCCTTCCAACCCTCATTTTCTATGATTCTATGATATTCAGGAAGGTCCACCAGATCCAAGGTAAGTTGGGGTCAGGGGCTAGCAGGGGAACTTGAAGGGAATTAATAGGTGATTAATAGGGTCTGCAGGGGGTTTGGCAGGATGGAGGACAGTGGGGTTCACAGGGGGTTTGGGTAAATTGGGGTTGTGTTGGAAGGATTGAAGAGAATCTGATCCTGTCAAACTCTCCTGGACCCCCCCCAAGCTCCCCCTGATACAACCACACTTCCCTAGTCCTACAACCTGCTTCCAGGACCAATTTTACCAGCATTCACCAGTCCTGGGAGAGTGACTGAAGTAAGTTAAGACACAGGGGGGCAGGTGGATGTGGTGGCGGGTTAGCAGCTCCAAATGGTGAGGGTTGGTGGGATTTTAGGGGACTGTAAGCTACACAGGGAGGCTTTGGCAGAAAGGAGGGCTCCTCCCACTGAGGCTTTGGCAAAATGGAGGGCTCTTACCCCCAGGACCAGGGCCTATTTTTAGTCCCACAGATCCCCTGGCACAACAACCCTCTTGATCTTCCCTGCCCCTCCCCCCACCCTAACTTACTTTCTATTGGCTTCTGACACTGGTGAACACTGGTAAACCTGGCACTAGAAGGAGTTTACTGGGGGCAGGGGAGGAGCTGGGTTGGCAACATCAGGAGGGCTAGTGGAGCCTGTTTGGTCCATGGAGAGGTTGTCCATCTGGGAGTGGGGCAAGGGGCTGGAGAGATAAAAACAGCCTGGTGTTGGTGTGGGGAGGGTAGGAAAAGTGGAGGTCTGGGGCTGGGGCCAGCAGTTGTGCTTTCCCAGCCCTGGGGCTGCACTGGAAACTGTACAGTAGTTCAGTTAGATTGGTTTTGCTGAAGCTGATCTAAGTTAAACTACCTCTGAGGTACATTTAACTTAGATTGGGTTGGCCATTTTTAGACTGATCTATCCTTCCTGAACTTGTGTACAGTTCATACTTACATTGACTTAACTATGGATCTAAGGGGGCAGATAGAGTTGCAGCTCCCAGGTGTAACTCAGAACAATTTCTGTGAAGTATTCTGAGTTACATTACCTCAAACCAAACATAAATTCACTGCTGGTTCCAGGAGAAAGGGGAATCAAGCTGATGGTGGGGAGTGTGCAGCAAGGTTCCCATTGCAACAGCCATGGCTCTCTACTGGTGCTCACAATTTTCAGAATGGGAGGGAGCAAAGGCAGTGGTTAGAGCTCATTCTTAAGGCTTCCCAACTGCTGCTGAATGGTAGGGTGGGTGAATTGGGGTCCCCTCCACCACCTTTGTGGGGGGGCTCCAATACACCTGCTCCACCTTCCAGGGGGGTTGAAAACCCCTCAGACTGAACTCCTTGCACTCCCTTCCCCCCCATCCCATTCTGAAAACAGCAACAGGTTGGGAACTCTGCAAGTACAAGAAATGCTACATTTTTAAATGTCTTTATCTGATACCTCATCCAATGAGGGGTCAGATTTTCACTCGACTGGCTATTTTTAGCTGTCTACAACCATGCACTTGTGCTTGCTTACAGCTATAAACTGTTTTCTGCAGCGAGATTGGGCAAAAATGATCACTTCTGTCTGCACCCTAAATTTAAAGTCTACACCCAGGGAAACAAAGATCAGATGGCCATTTTTAATGTGATCTAACCTCCCCCTAATTGAATGTCTGTACATACCCTAAGTTATTTCCCCCCTTGGCCAAGAAGGGAACAAGGAAGGCAACAAGGCTCCCTGAATCAGAATCTTTTCCCTCTTCAATTCTTGAGGAATTACACCAATTTGTTCTCCCTTATTTTAGGCTGTATCTTAGCAACATGGCTTAGGCCTAAGTGTTAGTTGGAAAACTAATTGTCAAATTCCTTTGCTAAAGTCTTCTTCCTAAATAAACATCCAAATAAACTTCCCTATCAAAGCTTCTAATGAAACCATTCCTTCTCTCCTCTTCCCACCCTTAATTTCAATGTAGTTTGGTCATGATAGAAACAAAAGTCATAGGTCATTCACTGACTTAAAATGAGTATTCTGCCTGGGACACTTGAAGGATTATGTTAGTCTTCTTTAGTTTGTGACACGCATCTATTGCTGCAGAAATTAGTGATGTTGCAAACTAACATCAGAGCTTTGTTTTGGAATCTAAGCAGAAGATGCATGGTGATGCAGAAGCAAAAGCAATTAAAAGGGCAGGAAGAGAAAATGGCAGGAGAGCTAGGCCCCCCCACTACAGAACTTTGTGGATAAACTGATGAGTCCAGCAGAGGGCAACAAAATGGTGAGGGGGCTGGGGAACATGACTTATGAGAAAAGACTGAGGGAACTGGGTTTATGTAGTCTAGAGAAGAGGAAACTGAGAGGGGACTTAATAGCAGCCTTCAACTACCTGAAGTGGGGTTCAAAAGAAGATGGAACTAGACTGTTCTCTGTGGTGACAGATGACAGAACAAGGAGCACAGTCTCAAGTTGCAGCAAGGGAAGTTTAGATTAGATTTTAGGAAGCATTTTCTCACTAGGAGGGTATTAAACCAATGGAACAAGTTACCCAGAGAGGTGATGGAAGCTCCATCCTTGGAGGTTTTCAAAACCAGGCTAGACAAAGCTTTGGCTGGGATGATCCAGTTAGGAATGTTCCTGAATTGAGCAGGGGGCTGGACTAGATGACTCCCTGAGGTCCCTTCCAACCCTCACTTTCTATGATTCTCACATTCTCCTAATGCCACCCTGCCCTTCTTCCTCTTTGCAATAGCTATGCCCATTTACCAGTATGCTGCTTACACTAGTATTTAAGTCATCTGTGAATCTGGTCATGTAGTTCTTAAATAATCCTGAGTATATAATAGCAATAATTCCCTCAGTGCTTGTCATGAATATATTTTATAATTAATTTGTTACAGTATCACCTTGTACTGCTCCTTAGAGATTAATTGCTTCTGATACTTAAATAGTTGCTTGAGAATTTTTCCTGCATTGATGTATAATGACATTTCTGACTTTCACATTAACAAGAGAGTACTACACAAATTCATACTGCTTCCAAAGAGTTAGACTATTTCTGCTTGATCTTTTTAAAGCCTTGCCAGATGGTCAGTTGCCATTTTCTAATATATCTTTTGCTCAGCTTGCAAAATGGCCCTTTTAAAAAGTTTTTTTCTGCATTTTGCAGCATATTTTCCTCTGACAAAAAATAACTAATTGTTGTATGTTATACTTTTCACACAGTTATACAGGAGCATGCAGAAGTTTTTGGATAAGGGAAGAATTATTTATATATCACAATGCACATTCAGATATTTGAGTCTTGTAGTCTTCAATATGCACTCAGTTGCACATACAGATTAGTGCATGTGTTGCATAGTACTCATCTCCTTAAAAATATTCAAAGTGACACTGCATCATATAAGCACATGCCTGATTTTTAAGATCATATTTCAGAAAGGATTAACAGCATTCACATGTTCCTGCATGCAGGGTTTGGTAGAGTAAGCTGTAAGAGCACATATAGTATATTGAAAATATTTCACAAATTTTAACTGTGACTAATGTTAAAATTAGTACATAATGTGACAGTAAAAATAATTAGCCCCCTTTACAGAAGCAGAAGAAAGCAAAAAATACAAATGATTTATGTATAAAGCCACAAAAAAGTAGAACTGCAACAAAATGGCACATTTCCAGTTGACAGATCTGCACCAAGAACTCACATTCCTGGGATCAGGAACTCACCAACTGGGATCAGAGGTGACATAAATCGGAGCAGAAAACTACCTTCAAGATACTATATTTCACACTTTATTAAGGGTTTATTTGTGTTCTATTAAAAACAATGCACGTTTTGTTGTGGACTTTGGTGGACATAGGATTGCCCTGACACTGTTATGGTTGGTGCAGTGAATACAGAACCCAATTTGCTTAATATCCTATCATAGGATAATTTCTTCAGGATAATTCAATCCTAATACTGTCACTTCTAACACTCTAAAAACTACTGTCTTAATAGCTTATATTATTAATACTACTCAGTGAAGACCGACTTGGGGGTTGGGGAAGTAATATACATTCTAAGATAGAGATGGGCATTAGAAATGTCTAACATAGACAGAATGGGCAGACGCACAGCACTGGAAAAAAGTTACTGTCGATGAGTAAGACAGACCTGCCCAGAGCCAAATTTTTTGAAAATATTCATATGTTTTTATTCAAGAATCCACATTCTTCATCCAGTTAAGTTGGCTCTAGCTTTTTTATCCATTTCATTTTCTACCCCGTGGTTCACATGGGTGACATATTGGTAAATTCCGGTTTTATGAAAGTTATCTAAGAAAGAAAGGTAGGGTAATTTTTTCCCCATTAAATCTGCACAAGATCCAAACTCATGTAGGGAACAGTTTTCTCATAAGTAGGACCCTTGGGCTTGAGCACAACAGGGAGAATAGATGTAACTTGATAAATAACATTTCTGAAGAAGCTAATCAGTAGGGGTGTGCGAAGCGGGTAGTATTTGATTCGGATTCAGATCTGGCCTGATTCAGGGCAACAGTGATTTGATTCACTGATTCAGATCACTCTCCTGATCCGATATGGCCAAATCTGAATTTGAAGATTCAATTCTGATTTGGAGACTCAGCGATTCAGCCATAGACACAGCTTTATATGTTTTTTCTACATACCTCGAGGTACCAGGCATGGCTCGTGAATGGTGAAATGGTGGGATGGATGGAGCATCCCACGAGAGCATGGGGTGGTCCCCAGCTTGTTCAGCAGCAGCCCCAGAATTACTTTTGGTCCACCTGTTCCCCCTGGCTTGGTGATCCGTCATCTGGAGACCGCTGGTGCCCCCCAGATCCAGGAGGCACCAGTCATCAAGCCAGGGAGCTGGGGAAGTCCCTTGCGTGCTCCGCGGTAGACTGGAAGTACTTTTGGTCCACTTCTGGATCTGCCACTAAGCACATGAGGGATCCCCCCATGACCCTTTGGGATGCTCCATCTGCCCTAGCCTCTCAACGTTCACAAGCTGTGCCTGGTACATCGAGGTATGTAGAAAAAGCCTACAAAGCTATATCTATGGCCAAATAATCAAATCTGAATCTCTCTGAATTGATTTAGAGGCTTCTGATTTGATTCTATTCAGAGAGATTAATGGGTCTTGTAATTCAATTTGGAGTCGGAGATTCAGCTGCTGAATCGGGCCAAATCTCCTCTGAATTGAATCAATGCCCGAAGCTTTGTTCAGCCTAACTAATCAGCTATCCAGCTATTTCTGTAAAACGGTAAACATATTGTTCATATAAATTTTGTTACCACAAAAAGAATGTCACTGTAGTGTTTTCCAATATACATCAAGTTCTATATATACTTCTGACATTAACAGTGAGAACAGGTATAGGTTGTCATTCTCCAAATAGAAGCATTTTTCTTTCCAGTTTGAAGAAACAATTATGTGTTTCCCATGAACATTAGGAAGTAAACATTTTCGTAAATGGCAAATTACTGTTCTTAGGCCAAGATGAACATATAAATGTTCACAGGTATAGGCAAAAAAGATTATATCAAGAGTAAAATTTGTCTTTAAAACAGAGTAAGAGTTTTAAAACCCAAAGCCATACAATAAATGTTGATTTTGTTTTCAAAAGGCTTCTAAAATTTTGGAAATGAGGTGGATGGAACCACCAATAAAATATCCATAAAAGCAACTGCCTGCACCTTTGGTATTGGTATACCTGAACCTTTGGTATACCTGAACCTTTGATATTTAACATTATTCCAGGTCAGTCAACCTCAAAATATCATTCTTCAAAGGTTCCCCTCTCTCTATCTTGGAACAGATCTTCTGTAATCAAAGAAAAAGAGAAAGTGACAAAAATCTGTTATAGAATAGATTTCTGTGTACTGTAAAATTTGCACTGAAGACCACATCCAATACCCTACTCTCACTGTTAAACAATTGTCTTAAAGTATCCCCCAGGTTACAGTGTGTCTTGACCTTTAGCTAAAGGGCAGATCTCCTAAGCAGCTAATTTTTACTGGTCTCTTGGGTGGTGGCCTAAAAAGTTTCAGTGTATACTTTAGAAAAACAAGCATGCTTGCAGAGTGGGAGCTCCTTAAACCCTCCTACTTCTAATAAGAAGAGAAAGGTTTTTTTTAAATGTGTTACATCTCATTTAGTACCTTCTTCCTTTTAAGAAATCAGAATATATTTGAAGTGCTGAAAACTGATTGTTTTTCCTTTCTGTGAGAATTAGTAAAGTCTTGTTGTATTCCTAACAGTCATTGATAAAACTCTCTGATTTCTCTGACAGCATGATGGAGTCTGATACAGCTGCAATGTCAGAATTGTTCTATCTTTGGGACCTTTAAATGTGTGTTTTGATTAGGCAACTGGACAGCAAAAAATTTTGAGAGAGCTTCTTTTTTTACAAGCTTTTTGGTAGATTTGAATTCTTTCCAAAGAATTTTGGATGTAATAAATATGTCAACTGAATTGCAGAATATTAGTAAGACTGGCATACTAGTTTTAAAAAACTAACCATAGCTTTACTACAGATAACAAAACTATTCTCAAGTAAAATATCAAAACTCCTGTAAATTAGGGAAATCCAACACCTGCAAAAAGGTAGCAGAGGAACCTAGGATTGTAATACTGTTGGCATTTTGAAACAATCACGGCTAGATAAATATCACATGACAAAGAGGGACAACAAACACACTGCCATAGTCTTCTAAAGATCTGAGTTTACAAAGATTAAGGAGAAAATACTAGAAAATACAGTTAAACAAAGGACCTAAAATATACTTCTACTTCACATCAGTGCTGTAAAAATCAATTCAAAGCTACAAAAAGAATGAGCTCTGTATGTGGAGATCATTATAAAAATAGCTTGGAGTAAATGCAAGCAAGTTTGAAAATCAGCCTCATGTTGTTGGTTGCAAAAGTGCTACCAGCAGTGGAGTTAAGCTTTATGCTGAGCTGACTTTCAGATGTATGCAGTTATTTTAAGGAGGATGGGTTGGAACGGAACATGTCAGTTTCCATTACTTAGTAAAAATATGCAATACACACAAGAAATTGCTCAGGTTAACCCAACTGCTCAAATCTCAGATAACAGAAAATGGCATCATGTACAGCACCTCATTTCGGTTGCTATTGAAAAAAAATGCTGCTGACTTTGTTGAATCTTGCGGTCTTCAATGCTTACAAGTCTCACAAAACTGGCACACTTGAGCTGAATGAATGCTTCACCTTCTATTCTAAATTAGAAGTTGTGCATGTCTGCAAGGAGAGAGGAAAAAAAAGTCTTGTTTTCCTTCCAGAGTGTTTCATCTTCTCATTTTTTTTAATTTGTAGAATATTTTGCTGGCAAACACGTGACACATCTCATACTGAAATATGCTCGCAAATTGTTGCTAATTATGATGGGCACCAATTTGTTAGTAATAATGCAGATAATTTAAGTTGTTAGATTTCTGAGATAAGATATCGCTCCCCTTGTGTTTGCATAACACTTTGTCCAGTGATCTAGCTGGCCTCTAGGCAACATATCATTCATCATTCATCATTTTTCATAGCTAATAACTACATGAACTCATGTTATGTAGAAGTAGGTTAGACTAGTGTAACCTGGGCTGGTACACTAGGCTGAGTGATGCACCATATTTTGGGTCCTCAGGGTGCCAGTAGCCCTGGGAGTCCCTCAGGCAGATCTACTGACTGAGGTGTCCCATGGAAAGGTGTGTCCCTCACCACTCAGGAATCCAATGAATACATTATTCTTTATTATATACAACCAATTTATATACAGAAAAAATAAGTGAGCAAAAAATATATAATAACAATGCTTAATAATAAACCTAGCAATTTAGATAAAATTTACAACTACAACATTAGGTGGATAATTCCAGCTTACTGGGTGGTCCCACTTGTGTTAAACAACATCAATAATTAAAATCACCCTTAAAACAGTTCCCCCCTCCCCCCGCCTTTCCCCAATAATGCAATTGATTTCCTTCTGGTCACAATCCCCTTCCCATAACAATAAATGGCAACACAGCTATAACTATGATCCACCATTAGGTGGTGGAGGCGAGGCTTCTGCTGCTCCCAGGAAAATGGACTCCTTTAATCCTTCCTGGCAACACAGAGAAACAGGTTCTGAACAGCTGTTGCAGGCAATAGGCTCCCTTTTGTTTCCTTCTGGAAATATACTTCCTGCAAACACTGGTGACACCTCTCACATGTCCTTGCTGGTTTGTGTTCTTTCAGCCCACTCCCTTTCCAGGCTGTCTCCCACTTCCAGCACATCCACTCTCAGACAGAGGTTTCCTTCTGCAGGTCTCTGACCCTGAAGCCTCTCTCAGCTCTAGCAAGCCTCTTGTCTGGTAAAGCTTAGGCACCCTTTGCAAAGTTGCTACCCTTTCTTGAACAGCTCTTAAGCACAGCTCATCCACTCAGCTTAAGACCAGGTGAGTTTTGCAGCTGTTACACTAGTATAAGGTGTCCCAAATAAGTAAAACAATTCAGGTATGAACTGGCAGATTGACAAATTTTCAGTACCTTTCCCAGACCTCAAAATCAAATGCTTCTTAGTTATTTATTTTTTCAGTATGAAGTCCACAACGTTAGTTTAATATCGATCTCTTTTTGGAGAAGTTGACTTCCACACTTAATTCCCCTAGAAGCCAGGATTGCAATTGCATATATTCAGTTGGCTGTACTCAATTACTGCAAACATAGAATCACATTTATGCACATGTAAACAGTTATTCAGATTGTCCATACAAGTGGATCACTGGCAAATAAAAATGATATGCCCATATAGTGCTGACGTATTGAAAAAGGTTTGTCTTTATGTGGGATCATTTAAGTTCTTGAATAAGGAGCAACACTGAACACAGTATGAAGGGCTGGTTTCGAGCACTCACAGTGCCTGCCCTAGACCAGCCCTACAAACAGAATCCAGTTCGTGAGGCCAGTTCATGGGCCTGATCTGACCCAGCTCATGGACCAGCCCCATACCACCTGTCCAGCCCGCTAGGCCAAATGAGTTTGACATCCTTGCCCTACTCTCTCCCACTTAGAGTTTACTCCCAAGACCTCACTGGCAACATGGTAGGGGCATATTCAATTCAGATTCAGATTTGGCTGGAATCGGGGACAGTGATTTGATTCGTTGATTCAGAGCACTGTCCCAATTTGATTTGGCCAAATCCAAATCTGAAGATTTGATGCTGATTTGGAGAATCAGTGATTCAGCCATAGACACAACTTTAAATGTTTTTTCTACATACCTCAAGGTACCAGGCACAACTCATGAACACTGCGATACTGAGGTGGATGGAGCATTCCACAGGAGCGTGGGGGTGGCCTCCACATGCTCAGTGGTAGACCCAGAAGTGGACTGGATGTGCTTCTATTCCACTTCTGGGTCCATCACCGAGCATGCTGGGTGCATGACATCTTCCTGCACTCCTATGGGAGCATCTCAGTGTTCATGAGCCACCTGGTATCTTGAGGTATGTAGAAAAAATATTTAAAATGTATCTATGTATCCTACATCACTGAATATCTCCAAATCTCTCTGAATTGATTCAGAGGGTTCTGATTTGATTAGGCAAAATTAAAGGGTCTCCTGATTCAATTCAGATTCAGAGATTTGGCCACCAAATGGGGCTGAATCTCCGCTGAATCAAATCAGTGACTGAAGCTTTGCACAGTCCTAAAGCATGGCACTATTACTGACTATAGTCAATAATACCTGATTCCCATACTTCCTCTAAACTTGGATATAATTCCTCTCTCTTTTCCCCTCTCACTTCCCTCCCAACCTACAGTCCCCATCTGTAAAAAAAAAAGCCTAAGGAAAGTTATATAAGGTTACACTTTAGCAGGAGATATAAAGTTGCTATGCATCCTGTACACCATGCCACACTTTCTGCTCAGCTCAAAAGAAAAAAACAAGTGTTTTTTAACATAAAATACCTGTCAAGCTATAGCCTAAAAGGCTACTTAAACTAAACCAGTCTGCTAATATATGTTTAAATGTTTGCATCTTGATGGACCTTTGCAGGCTTGTTAAAACGATTTGATTGATCTGAACACAAATGAAAAACATAACCTATTTTCATTGCAAAACAGAGCCAAGAGCACTTACATACCAAGACAGAGATAATAATACAATAGTAGGGTTGGAATTTTGTTCAGGAAATGTCTGAAAGACAAAGCTTGTTGTGATACCTTTTATTGGACCAACTGTATAGTTGGGAAGAGCTGTTGGACAAGCTTTTTGGCATCGGGTGCCCTTCCTCATATCTGATGCATCAACAATACAACTTTATCAGTATTATGGTCTCTTTATAAGTAATTAATTGGTGAAAGGTAATAGACAAATTAACTTAAAAGTTCAAACTTAAAATCTGGCATCACTGAAATGGTAGTTAATAATATTTCTATATTGAGAAAAATCTCATAAGAACAAGCCCTGAATATGTGAGTGTTTTTTATTATTATTGTTATAACATATCATCATCATTATCATCATTATTTTATATGATGAATGGTCAGCACAAACACCAATCAATCACCAGATTATCTGACCCTACAATCAGTCAACCATGATTTAACTGGCCACGCTGTTATAGGGCACTTCTCACCCATTTTTGAACTGGACAGGGTCATTGCCTCAAACCTATACCAATGGGGCCTTCACAATGATAAAAAATGCCCTTGTGGACAAGTTCAAACCATATCCCCTATTGTTGACTTGTATCCATTTACTATGCTATCTGGTGGCCTTCAAGATCTTCACACTAGTGATGGCAGCACCTTAAGATGACTGAAACAATATACTTATACATTCACACAGCTGGTTCTTTCAATAGTTGATACGTGTTTGAACCTGTGGAAAATTTTAAATTATGCTGGGACTCAGGAGGACCTACCTTTGCTACAGAGGACCTGAAAGTCACTTTGTCCCTCATCCTGGAAACAGGTTGTCCCTTATCCTACAAATATAGATTTAGGGGCATAAATAATCTCACTGAAGTTAACACCACTCACCTTTGTAAACAAGTACATTTCCAAGTGCTTCTAGGATCAAGGTGTTAGTATCTCTGCTGTGCCTCTCTCAAAGAAGAATTTCATATATTAATGGAACTGTTGTAATAAAAATGCAAACACACTTCAGTTAGGGGGTTCCAGAAAAAATATTCCACCCACTGACACCAATAGCTCAGCCAAAGTGGGCCTCATCAACAGACACATCACAGTGAGGAAACAGGCACTCTTGCCATATGTTCTGGAGCCCAAGATTGTTTCACATCTTCTGTACCTCTAAGAATTTCACTGGTCAGTGTCACTTCCTATTTCCTTGACTGAGAACCTTGCAGCCTATCATCATTCCAGTGATGAAAAGAAAATAAGACTGAAAAGAGAATAAGAGTAAAGAAGATGGTAGTCATCATGGACTATTGGAATGAAAAAGTTACAAAGGTTCAGGTGGCTATAGGGCCACCAACAGCCTATACATCCCACCATGAAAGCTCTTTTGCCTCCTATTCAACAGTAAAGACATTTGGACTGCATTAAACTATTGGGTAGAAGGGAATTTAATACAAAGGGTCCCTTGCCAAAGACTGCATGTTTGGCTGTTTAAAAAAACCCCAAAAAACACAGTTGTCATAAAGCTTAATGTTATGATGTTTTCAATTAGTTTAAAAGCTTTTTTTATTGCTCATTTTATTACAGTCACTCAGTTATTTTGTAACTTTTTATTTGAAACTTTTATTCAAAATGTTTTATTTAAAACATTTTGAAAAACTGTACACAGATTTTTCAAGCAGTATAAACAGTGTAAGGAGTTGGTGAGGCATATATGGTTTCAACTTTGAGTGTCTACTCATGATTTGATATTACAGAAAGTTCATCTAGCTGTTGTTATACATCAATAACCTGATCTTCCAACATGCTATGCTATGTTTGGCTTCAAAAAGAACCAAAGGCACTCAGCACTTTCAGGACTAGATCCATTTGATTTTGACTCAGATTCAACAAAACCAAACAGTTACAATTTGAGCAGATTTGTGTAGAAGTCAAATCTGATATGGAGATTTTTAGAGCTTTTGGTAAGATACCCTAGAGTGTTCTCATTCTTTTACTTTAAACTTTGTAATCTGTTCTTTTCCATGTATATGTATTTATTTTTATTTCAGTTAATCATTGTTACTGTCTTGCATAGTTTGTTAGTTTTCTGTTTAGATTATGGTTTTAAAATGCTGAAAAACAAAAAAGATGTTCCACTGTACTCAAGTGATGTACATACCATATGTTCTTTAGTACAAGGGCAAAAAACAATGGTCCACTGTAAACCCAGACATTTAAATGTTTTACTCAGATTGAAAATGTAATATTAATTGGATATACTTTCCTCCAATTGAATTATTTCCTGGATATGTACAGAAAGTAAGTAACTTGATCTGTCGGTAGACACTGCAGCTAGGTACAGACATTACACTTACTGTGCGATAAACATGCAGAAAGTGCTCTCCAACCATAACTGAACAGATATTCACAGCATATAGAGTGCTCTAAAAATGGCGGATCCTCCTCTAAGTGAACTCTGGGTGGATGTTATATCAAACTAAGGCAGACAAGATTATTTGCGTAAATGGGATATATTTTATGATACCAGATAAATAGCTGGAAAAATTGTTCTTTACAAGCTTTCAGGCACAAACACCAGGCATAGGGCATTTCAGACTAAAGCACTTTAGGTTAAAGCTTTATCAGACCTCTGTACATGATCCTATTGAGTCAAGTTTGGTCAGATTCCACCAGCATCATAGGGGCCCCTCACTGGGTGGTCCTCTAGCCTTGGCCAGTACTGGTCTGCCCTGCGTGATCACTGACCCAGCCTCACCCATGGGCTGTCACAGGAAGGAGACAAAAAAGGATCCATCTCCTCCCTGCATGGTTGGGTGTGGGAAGGAGAATGGAGCCCCACTGCTGCATGGGCCTGGCCTGCCCCCCAGCCCAATACCTGAGCCAGCAAATGGTGGGGAGTCTGCATGGCATGGGGCTCTGTTCCCCCCTACCCCCAGTTCCCCACACAGTGAAAAGCTGGGCAGATCCAAGCTACAGCTGTCAGGAGGCTGGCAGGAGAGAAAACAGAGCACCCTTACTGCACTTTTCTGGCCCAGTCCCGCTCACGACCCAAGCCAGCAAGCTGGGGGAGCCTGCATGGCAGGGGAGCTCCGTTCCCTCACCTAACCCCCTGCTCCCCCACAGCCACCAGCACTAACAACAGCCAGCTGGTGGGGGACGGGGCTGGGGAGAGGGCTGTGCTGGCCATCTGGGGTGACCAGCTACTTGGCTGGGCTCAGCATTCTCTGCAACCTCCTGGGAGGTTTCTGGGACCACCCCAACCTGCTGGCTTCAGCCAATGCAGGCAAGCTTCGAGACCCCACCACTATTCTGTTTGTTCCTGACCTAATCTAGTGTACTTTGAGTAAAGCATGATACTTAGAGTGCTTCTGTCTTGGGCTTTTTAAACATCTGTAGTTAGCCTGAGCTGGAGAAAAAGGTTGAAAAATGCATTGTACACATATGACCAATATTTCGGTGATGGAGGAGTAGGGAAAAGGGGGAGAAGTAGGAAAGCTAGGAAAGGCAATGGCATAGAGAAGGGTGTAGAAGCAGCTATAAAGGAAGCCAGTGTTCACATATAGAGGACAAATTACCTGGAATGAAGACAGAGGCTTGTAATATAAACTTATGAGAATGAAGCTGAAGGAACAGAAACATGTCACTTGACCTCTGTGCCAACCAAAACCAATCACAGGAGGGCTCAGCTTCTCAATGCTGATGTTCAAGTTCTTACACATTTTGCAATTTATTTATAGATTAAAAATTACTACCATAATTATTTACCAAATAATAAATTCAATATAGTAGCAGGAATAATAGTAATAATTGTTAAGAAAATTGTAAGTTTTTTCCTCATGTAAGAGAAGCAGCAAAACTCAATTTAAAAAAATTAATAACATTCTACAATTGTTGTTCGGTTTCAAATAGAATGAAAAGAGAGATGCTGGGTTAGTTTCAAATGCAAAACTAAAAGAATAGGAGTGATTTCAGTCCCCTCCTCATCCTCCCCTCCTTCTCCCAATCTCTCCCCCTGCCACATAACTGAAACTCTCAAATTGACATAATTTTATTTCCCTCTTCTACAAGTAATCTTTACCTTTCTTTCAGGAATGCAAGGAAATAAAATATATCCCACGCAAGTACTAATGCAGGTAGACCAAATAAACGAAACATGCAATAAGCCATTTTTTCACCATAGTGGAGTACCAAAGAATACAGTAGAACAGTCTTATTGTTGGAAAAAAAAATAAATGTAAGGATAAGGAACATTAGCAACCTTAGAGTTTGGTTTACTTAAATATCCAAAATGTGTATTCTTATTTAAACTTTCCATCTCCAGAGAGAGAACTCCCTTTACAACAGACATTATGAGAGATCATTCAATTCAGTCCTATTTTGGCACTATATTCTTGATGTTCGCTCCAGCAGATAACAAATAACCATGTCATGCTTTCTGATCATGCTCATGCCTGTCTTTAGACTGCTTTTGATGGCTCTTCTTAACACATAAGAAAGCTTAAATCATTAGGGCACCAGAAGAAATGACATTGCTCATGAGATGAACTCAAACTATCCCAGTTTGAAACAATGTAAAAAAACTGCTCAGAATCTTTTGCTGACATTCCCTAACAGGATATGGAGGAAAGTGTTAGTCCCCTCTTTTTTGTAATTTATTTGGTAACATGAGCATTTGGCATAATATTTAGCATTGGCCTGCTATTCTGCAAACTGAAAAAAAACGAAGTACATCTAGCGTTCTCATTTAGCAATATATGCAACTCTACTATCTTTTGTACCTTACCAAGAAAGAAGTGGAATATTACTGAAGTAAAAAAGAGAAGGGGTTTGCTTTAAGAATTCAAGTTTGCCAAAATGGAGAGATATAGATTTCAGCAACACTCTGAGACTAAAGGAAGAAAGCTAAGCTTTTAACTTGAGTCTTCATCTCTGACTGAATTCCTTAGCACTCTGATTTCCTTTCCCAGAATATGAAATCAGATCACTGAGGAGAAAAAAGATCCCAGAGAGAAGACCATTACTGACGGAAGCCATGTGTCATTAATTCAGTTATAAATTATTAGCTGAAAGCAGCCTCTCAGCATTTGTATTTGATGAACAAAAATTGATTGCTTCAAGGGCATTTCAATCCTTTTGATGTTACCATCTTTTAGTCCACCACAAATCTGAATCCTTAACAGAATGATTATAGCATTATAGTAATCCTAAGAGCCAATACTAAAGGATTTGGAAGAGCAACAGAGATCAATAGTTTGAAAAAAGAATGTCTTTTTGAGTTGACAGAGCTGTCTAGTCTGATAGTGAACCTGAAAAAAATAAGTGGAAACTAAGTACACAAGCAATCGTGCAGACTGAGCTAAGCTGAGATGATGAGCCATTTTTCTGAATTGTTGAATACACCATGGAGCTCTGAATATTTCCAAAGGATTTAGACAAAACTAATGGCAACCAAAGGATATTTTGCCAGCAATAAAAAAGAAAAGTTTTAGAAATATGTTTGGGAGTGTTTTCAGAGCTTTGTGGGTTATTCTGGAGGCTGGGATGCTCTGTGGGGTCAACATTTGTGTTTTCCAAAGACTTTGAGATTATTTGAACTGGGATTTGAGGGAACATTGTCTTAATGATTGTCTTCCTTTTAACTGCTTTGAAATCTAGAATCTGGGCCATATTCCAACATAAAGATGAAAGCTCAGTTTTCTCAGCAACTGGATCGTGAAATATACAGTTGACAGAAGACCCACATATCCTCATTGTGTAAAGACTACCAAATGCAAAGAAATATTTTAAACATGGAAGTAATAGATAGTGTATATATACATGCTATCCAGGTTATGCCAGGTTGTCAGTAAAAGTTTTGCTGGCACAACAACTCAGAAAATGAATTGAAAGCTAATACCCTCCTCAGCAGCCCCAGGATTAGCATAAAATTATACTTTTAAGGAGGAAAAGAACAGGAATGAAACAGTGGGGTATTGTTAAAGATCACTGAAATGGACAGAGGGATAGAGTAGGAAAAAATCCTTACAACAGGACATGGCAGGCCATATAATGTTAGTAGATACTTAAAAATTTCTTTCGTGTGCTAAACAACAGATTAATTTAATAGCATACGAGTGAAAATTCATAGCCCTTCCAATGCAAGACATCTGGAGAGCATCCCATGGAAAATTGTGAATGGCAAAGTAATCTATTTCAATAGTAGGACATGTAATGATAATTTACTGTTTGTAACAAGGGCTGCAAACCAGTCATTAATTCTAATGTGAAAACTTCGAAAAAAATCACTTGAAGGATAAATGCAGCCCTTCCAGCAATCACAGCTCTCCAGTGAGATACATACCACAGATACACTATCATGAAAATATATAGCTGCAAACACCATTTTAAAAGTTTTCAAAAATTCTAAATGAGTCTGTATAAGACGACTAGGGGGGGGAAAGTGCACTGCGTACCTTTTAAGCTACCACAGATGATTTTCTTTATGGACCATACCTTTTTAACTTGGCTCATGTTTTCACATTTCTTACATCTGAAAGAGTGGCCCAAATTAAATGCACATTAAAGATACAATTTCTGAACATTGTGTTGGAGCAGACTTAAACCATTATTTTGAGGCTGTGCATGATAACATGTGATCTTTAAGCTTAACCTTTATCTCAGGCTGCTTAAAATTTTTTGTAGCTGTTCCTGTCTAAATGAATAAAAAGGAGGATAAGCAGGGACCAGCATAAATAATAGCTGCTTTAAAACAGGCAGAGAAATTGATAGCTCTACAAATGGTAGCCACCTGTATCAGAAAAGCAGAAGAAAGAGAAGAATGACTGGAAACCTGACAGCAAAAATCAGAGACAGCAATGGAGGGTGTCTCTAAAAATCACTGTTTACTCATCAAGAGCCTTGTTAGAATGATGAATGAAGCCTTATAAATTTATCTACCACATTCTATACCCAGCAATTGCGCATTTGACTTTCACAGGTTGCAAGAGATACTGAGAGTAGCATTTCACTCAGTCTATTTATTATATGAGAGTAACACACTTTACTTTCACAGTAAATGTTCCTTTGGATCAAAATCTTCTCCTCCTACCGTGTGCAGTTTACTCCTGAAGAAGAAATCAAAGCATACCCCAAGATGCCTAGCATAAGACTTTACACAGAGCTTCCTGGTGAGAACCGTGGTGAGCCTGTAAAAAAAAATAATAATAATGTGAGTTCATGGAACCAGCATGAGCACAGGTTGATTGGTAAAGGAGGATGATGAAGGAACAAGTCCCAGAAGGATGGGACAGAAGTTTTGTAGTGGAACCGTACCATTAGGGCCAAAATGATCTGTATTGGATTCAGATTCAGATTCAGCCTGAATCAGGGACAGTGATTCGATTCATTGATTCGGATCACAGTCCCCAAATCAATTCAGCTGAATCGGAGATTCCACGCTGATTCGGCGAATCAGTGGTTCAGACATAGACACAGCTTCAAATGTTTTTTTTACATACCTTGCGGTATCAGGCACAGCTTCTGAATTCTGCAATGCTGGGGTGCATGAAGCGTCCCACAGGAGTGCAGGCTCCCCCTCTCCTCCACCCCACCCCCGCATGCTTGGCAGTGAACCCAGAAGTGGACTGGGTGGACTTCAAGTCCACTTCTGGTTCCACTGGGGAGTGCGCTGGGCCCCTCCTCCACACCTCCCAGCTCAGCGATCAGCTGCAGGGGAACCCTGAATGACCCCCTCAACCAGGAGGCACCAGTTGCCAAGCCAGGGGGGCATAGGAGGGCACCCACACACACTCCCCAATGGACCCAGAAGTGGACCAGAAGTGATTCTGGTCAACTTCCATGTCTGCTGAAGATGCTGGGGACCCCCTATGCTCCTATGAAACACTCCATCTGCCCCAGCATCACAGCATTCATGAGCTGCCTGCTACCTAGAGGTACAGAGAAAAAACATTTAAAGCTGCGTCTATGTCTGAATCTCCAAATCTTTCTGACTCAATTCAGAGGGTTCCTATTTGATTCGGAGAAATTAAAGAGTCTCCTGATTCAATTGGATTCAGAGATTCTGTTACCGATCAGGCCAAATCTCCACTAAATCAAATCAGGGACTGAACCTTCTCAAAGCCCTACCTACTATACACCAGTATAGAGAGAGAGCATGGAGGAAAAAACAAAAAAGAGTTGGCAAGCAATATGCTCTGCTTTCTTGAGGTTGCTGAATTTTGCTGTGATGGCACACCAACATCACAGTTTGAGCATGTACTGTGGTCATTCAAGTGCCCTTTTCTCCCAGCCCCTACTCACATTCACTAAGTAAAGCAAGAAGCACTTAACGGTGGTCCTCAACCAGACCAGGACTCCAACACATATAGAGAGATACAGACCACCTCCTCTCCAACTATATGGTACCAGTTATACCATGGAAAATTCCTGTTGTCATCAAAAGATGTGCCTGTTTTGGTCACTGTAGTTTTCCTCATTTGCATGACATGAATAGTGCCAAAGGCATTTTGCTTTAAGTTACTTTGAGTTACTTTAAGATATTTTTCATTACTGAAACTTGTGGCTGCTGCTGCACAGCTTTTACCTTGGAACTTATATTTTCCCAATTTGAACATATATCACTTCCCAACTTGATCTTCCATTGCCCACTAATCCTTCCAGCAGAAAGAGAATGCTCCAGCTACTCCAAGCAACATTGCACTAGATCAGGAAAGGTTCCTTTTTGTAGTTTTTACAAATTAGTGCTTTTTCCTTCCCAAACAACGGCAGCACATATTTAGTATGGTGACCACTCCAGACCAATAAATAGCTGTAAGGAATTCTGAAGAGCATCTCTGGGTGGATCTGCAATCCCATTCAATTTCCTTTTCATCCCTGTTGAAAAATGTCATCAAGATAATATATTTAAAAAAAGGTTTATACACATTCCAAAGGGAGGTTTGCTGTCTTGCCCAGACCTTTTCCAAAATGGATGGACCATCTCTTTTTATTGTCCATTTTTAAAAAAATCTATAATAATTTATATGTTCTGATATTTGTTCCTATAGAAGCTCCTAGACCAGCTAAGAATTTGTATAATTTGCTTTGTGAATAGGAATTAAGGAAAAAAAACAAGAAAGGAATTATTGGCAATATACATAATGTATTTGGATGCTTCATGGGAAAACGTTTAAAACTCATAGAGAAAATGTGGAACTCCTACATGTGCATATGATTATCTAATTCTATAGTCCTTACACAGGCATAGTTGCCACTGAAACTGATGCTATATAAACAATAATAGAAGCACCTAGCCCATGCTATTTACACTTAATAGGTACTCTTCTTCTGTATCAAGGATGTACACAGTAACGTTTCTTTACCACGTTCAATTTGTACTGGCCCCCTTGTGCTGCACACTATACAGAGCTATTAAAAGTCAATATTTACCTCTGGTTAATCCACAGTATATCCAAGATATGCCAGCTATTCCCTCCAGTTTGTACCAATAGGATTAATTAAGATTCAGCAGATTGGAACTGTGCTGTAAAACTTTTACCTACTTCTCAGGGACACTGTGTGTACCTCAGTATTTTAAATGTTCCAAGATTTCCAGGTGAATATAGTTATATATTATAGCTGAAAAGTATTATTCGCACAGTGCCATACATCCTGCAAACTGGAATGATAAGACATTCAGGAAACAAGCTCCCAAAATTTGCTACTCATTTTTCAGAAACATGCAGAGAGCTTCACAGTTTTCTGCCAGGTTTGCTCATGTTTTTCTCTACCAAAATGAAGAGAGAATCTCAAGTATCTGTTTTGGGGATAAGAACACATTTTTCTTTCATTCCATATTTGCTCACTGGGGGTTAAAGAACAATAAGCTAAATTCACTAAATTTAGCTAAATTCTTGGTGGTTGATCCATCAACTGAAAAACTGAAAATTATGCATCAGATGGAAAAAGTTTTAGAGTCTGGAAGGAATACAGAATCATCATCACAAAAATAAAAAGTTTCAGCTGTGTGATATTGGCTTGTTTCCAGGTCTGATGGACTTTAAGCATCCACAGAGACATCTCAGAATTTTTGAATCAGAAGTTAAACATGAAAAGAAAAATGTTATGTATCACATTCTCTTTTCTTTTTTGGGGGGCAAGAGGGGGTGCTTTCTGCCAGGTTTTTGATGTGGAGTCAATTAAAGGATTTTGGAGAATCTGTTCTGGTGCTGTTTTATTTGGAATAAAGGAAAAATTCTGCTTATATGTGTTGCACTTTCCTGTTACTGAGTGCAAGGCAGGACAAGCTGGCTGGGTTAACCACGCGTATCCGTTGCGAAGAACGGTACTTACTCTGCAGTTGATTTTAGCAGGGTGAAGTTTTATTATGAGGAACCACGAATGCAGGTTATGATGAGCGGATGCAGGAACACAGAGTTACAGAAACCATGTTATGGCACGCTACCGCAAACGCATGAAGGCCTTTTTTATGAGATGAGGAAGTGACTGGATTGTCACGCAGAGGGTCTCTCTGCCTTCCTGTTCCGCGGTGGGATACATACACGTGGATTCGCGTAAGCACGCTATGTCATACTGCAGCAAATTTTAGCCTATGGCGGTGCATATCGAGTTTACCCAGCGACAAGCTCCTAGCCTATGATTGTTAGCCAAGCACTGGACATCTCTGTCCAATTACATTGTGCTGAAAATTCCCCTTGCTCAGCTC
>JAGPOW010003642.1:75989601-76002363 GCA_030014935.1 Caiman crocodilus
GTTCTTGCTCCTACCTTGGGCGTCTTTAAGAGTAGATTAGATAGGTACTTGGCTGGGGTCCTGTGACCCCAGCACTCGTTCCTGCCATTGGCGGGGGGGCAGACTAGATGGCCCGCTCTAGGCCCCTTCTGACCCTAGATACTATGATACTATGACCTCAAGTACTTCTATCTTATTAACTCTTTAGGGCTATTCTGCTGCCAAAATATTACATAAAATCGTGGCCTCATAGACATTCAGTTTTTCAAGGAATCCAGTGGGTGACATGCGGTCTCCCTTGTGGGGGAGAGTATTCTGAAAGACTACGTTATCTACTGAAAGAAGCCATGACATGGACAGTCTGCTCTTCCAGGTAAAGCCAGGAATGTACAGATGTTCAAGCTTTTTCTCCCACAGTAAAAATGGTTGCTCCAGGAAAAAATAAAGTGGGAACAACCAGGTTTAAATCACTCTCAGGACAGTTTTTTTCTGGGACAGCAAATGCCTTTATATGCCATGGGTTCTCTAAGCAAAGACCATAGTCCTCCAACATCCTCTATCCCTCGGAGGGAGACAATATGTCACTCATTGGACTCTGCTGCTCCAGCAGGGAGCATAATAGGCCCCTTTCATAATTCCCACAAGGAAACAGACTGACTACAGGTAGTCTGGGTCAGTCGATCAGGACTGGTTTATGTACTGATACCATATTTCACCAGGCAGACATGGGAACTGCAAGAGAACAATGAGCTGTGTGCACAGAGGTTGAGCTGGCTGCACAGTGTTAACGCTTCATGCTGTCCACCTCAGCATTTGCCTGTACATGAAGTTCTGAGTAAGATTTTCTATCAGGAGAGCTAACCTGGGAGAATTCTCCCACATTATTTGAATGTGTGTATGTCTTAGACTAAAATGGGAAAACAAGGCTGTCACATCTAACACTATTTAAAGCATAAGGCACTAGAAAAATAAGGCTAGAAAAAAGATCTTTTTTTCCCTAGGATCTTACACTTTGGTGATTAAATTATCATTGGGTAATGCGCAAAAGATTTAACCAAATCCATAATAATTTGTATTTTTATTAGATGTATCATAATATTTTTAAAGATGCATTATTTAATACTTTCAAAGTGGTACAGTTCCAACAGAATGGATTAAGGCAATACTACATAGCCCAGTGGTTAAGACATTCACCTAGGAGGGGGAGACCAAGCTAAAATCCACTTATGGGCCACTTCACTGCAGAGATTTGAACTATGATTTCCCACTTCTCTGGTTAGTATCCTAGGCAGTGCGATAGAGGGAGTTGAAATGGAAATCTCTTCCATCGCAACACATCCCATTGGACATTTCCTGGCACAGCTGATCCATTTCATTGGGTGAAACAGACATCACCCAAAGAGCCACAGAGTTGGGACTGCACTGTTCCTAGGGACCTTAAAGGCCTAATCCTGTGGGACAACACTCAAGGCACACAAGGATCCCCACTTGTAGAGGGACACCTTGTTTCAGAATCACTGAGCATGCCTCTCCAAACGGAGAAACCAAGGCAGGGGCTCCCAGGTCTTTGGGAGCTGCTTGCCTGGGGTGGCTGAAGAGCATGGGCAGTTCCAGGCTGCTCATGATCTCCTGCCCTTAAGAAGATATCTGCTGCAAAATAGCAACCTAACTGTATTCTACCTCCTGTCATGGCCACAAAACTGGGCATTTGTGAAACAATAAAGGGGGCAACTGTCTGTTTGCTTTTGCTTTGTGCTACCACAAAACTTTTTTATGGTGGCGCAAAGGCAATCTCTGTAAACAGCCTTGGCTATGGAACATCTATTCCAGTTTCTTTTTCAGTTAATATTTATTTATACAAACAAAATACCAGGTGACCTTGAGAGTATTCCTATTCATGAATACTCTACAGCTGATTTAAGGCACTCTCCTGGGAGGCTGGAGATGCAGCTTCAGAACCTGAAGCAGAGGACTTCTGCACCCTATATGAGTGCTCAGAAGTACTGGGTGAATAGGATGCCATTTCCTCCTCTGGTAAGTTTGTGAACATATTGTTTTATTTCTTTTTGTTTTATCTACAGCCCTGTTTTCACATAAATTTAACCTTTTTTTTCAGCAGGGGAAAAGGAGAAAAAGTCTTATTTATTTGGTTTATAAGTGGGCATATAAGTCAAACCAATGGTACATCTATTTCAATATCATCTAGACATGTCTGAGAGGTTAAAGCAATAGACTGCTAATCTACTGTGCCCGGTCTCCAGCAGGTGCAGGGACGAGCAGATCCCTCTGGGCATGACTACCATATGGACCTGCTCACATTGTGCATACCCTGTCACTTATTCCAGAATGCCAAGGATGCTCTGTCACCCACTTAGAGGGAACACATGCATACAGCGCATACCTAGGTCATATGCTTCATGGTATCATTGGCTTAAGGATGTCAGGGGATACCTCTCTGACAGTTCTATTTAATAGAACAATACAGATAAATATTTTTTCCTCAATATTTGGCTTGACTGTTAAATTGAAAAATATTAATGAATCCCAGAGCCCTTTTCAATAGACAGAATTCAGAACTTGCAGTATTTTTGGTGGTTAGATGCTTTAAATGAAAAAGGGTATGCTGGCAAGCATCCCTGGTCATTTTAAATATGCCACAGAATTTCTAACTTCCAACTAGACAACTACAAAAAAAAAGATAGCTAAGACACTGGATCGAAAGCTAAAGAAAAGCAACCAAACAATGACACTTCTGAAAAGGGAAGTTTACACACAGCTCTTTTTCTAATGTTTCATTCTCACGAGAGATGTAGCATTAACCAACAATATTGTCCTGTTTCAATTTTTTAATTAATATTATTTTACTATCTACTAACATTCACTATGGGCAAAGCTCTGCCCTACTAAGTTCAGTGAGCATGTTGTCATTGGCTCCAGCAGAGCTAACATATCAACTGCTATTTTCAATAACTAAGGAATAATGCTTTTCCAGGCAACAGAACTGAGGCAGTATAAATGATTAAACAGATTGTGGAGCACCTTTAATTTAAATATTTGTCTTATTTTTGCAGATGAATCATAATTATCATAATTTGCTGAATGACCAATCAATGACTCAATGGCTCAATGACTGTTGAGAAACCAAACCCAAACACTTGCCAGAGTGTTGCCTGAGTTGAAGAGTCAACAAGAGGGTTGTTTGATTCTGTGCAATTCATCAACAACCAGAAAAAGACTGGTTAAATTTATTAACTTGTGAGCATGTTTGTGGAAAAGTGCCCTTATTCATCAAATAAATTATCTGAATATTTTCAATATTCAACCTGACCTGTATAAACAATTTCCCCTATAGCATCATTGAATACAGTTTCTGGCAGTTACTCCAGAAGTGACTATGCATGCAGAGCAGTTATGCTGGTAAAAGAGCTGGGATGGTCCACAAGCACAAGAAAAAAAATTGTGAGGTGAAGTATGCCAGCTGCCTCAATAACAGATAGGGACGTACCAAAATTACAATATCGTGATTTTTGTGGCAACCATTATTTTGGGCAGGCCCTATGAAAAAGCATGGGCTCTGCAAAAAAGCACAGGGCCCACACTTGGGTGGGCTCTCTGATTAAAAAAAAAAAACTCACCAAAAATAAAATGTTGGCTCCCTCTGGGGAGCCAGCAGTCCTTGTGACCATTGTGGCCTGGCCATGTAGGCAGCCAGAGGGGAAAGAGGGAGAGCTGTTTCCAGTATGACAAGACAGCTGCCACTCCTGCTTCTCACCACTGATTGGCTGGCAGGGCTGTACATCATATGACCCCACCCCTTGCCACCAATCAGCAGAGACGGGTGGGCCTCATGATGGGCAGCCCTCAAAGCCAATCAGTGGTGAGGAGTGGGGCCACTGGGTGCCTCAGCCATTGGGGGGAGCACTGCCATGCTCTGCCAATGAAAATGGCTGCCCAGCCCACACACTGCCCACAAAATCAGCTGGCAGCTGTCCTGACTTTCGTAGACACCCTAATAATAGCTATTACTTCACCTTACAAATCTATGCACTGTAAATACCTTCAAAGCATGTAGTGTTTAATTCAGCCAATAGGACATGGTAAAGTGGACCAAGTTGCCTACTTATTTATTTACAGGTGAACTGATCCAGAAAGATATGTTTTACACAAAGCACTTAGTCAAATACTTTATATATCTAATATCTATAATGTACTTGAGTTACTAGCATGAACGATGTGTGCCCTCAGAGGCTGGGGGAGCATGGCGACTGCCCACAGGCAGCGGTGGCAGTGTCGGCAGTGGGGAGCGGGGAGCTCCCACAGGCGGCCACAGCAGTGTCAGCGAGAAACGGCAAATGTCTACCAGTGGTCTGCAACCACCACCAGGCACTGACAGTGGTGTTAGCAGCAGGGGGGGTGGGGAGGGCAGGTGGCAAACAGCGACTGCCTGCAGGCTCTACCGACAGCACCAGTGGTGCTTTTCGCAGGTGGTGCACCAATTTCAAGGTGTGCACGTGCACTCATGTGCATCCTCTACACATCACCAGTGATTACTAGGATATTATGGGTTCCTTCATTATTTAGATACAGGGGGGGTAATGCTTTCTCATGACAATAATCATCCTACAAGGTGCTGTGCTAATGGATGTGGTCAGATAAATGCTATCTTCTAAGTCATCAACAGAAAGATTGATGAATGAGTGAAGGCACCCCCCACCAATCAGTGGCCATGAGCTTTGCTGCCACAAAATGCCCACAAAATCGGCTCTATAGCCACAAGCAGGCCTCAAAAAAACACTGAAACATAGATAGGTCCCTATCTACCCACCAGCTGGCAGCTGTGCCTCAGCCAGGGAGCAGGGGTCTGGAGGAAGCAGTGGCAGTGTGGTGCCTCCCCAAGCTGCCTGGCCACAGTGGGTGCAAAGAAAGCCCCTGCTGCTGATGCATCCAGCCTGTGTTGGACCTGAGCCCAGATGTTCTAGCTCATGGCTTGTAAAAGGGTGTTGATTCCTGTTCTAGCCTCTTAAAAGGTAGGAGTGGGAGTGATGGCTTCTTATTTTCTCTTTCCATTCACCTTGTGTCATAAGGCTGGTTGAACCCAAGAAGCACAATAACATCTGGAAAATATTAAAAATTATAAACACTGCTAAAAGATGCAACTGATAGTCTTTCCAATGAACTCTTTAAACCAAGATTAGATATTTTTCTGACCGTGCTCTGTCCATCAACAAGTTATTGATATCAGTGGAAAAAATACTAAATGAAGTATGAAGAACGTATGGGGAATTTCTGTGTTACTTTTACGAAAAAAGTAAATCCAGCTTGCGTATTCACCATTGTACTGTAAAGCAGCAGCATTGAAGGAGGAATAAGAATTCCTCTGCCTTCAATTTCTCCTTGAAGAAAGGAATAAGAGATGTCTTAGTCATATAGGCAAATCCAATGTGGTCTGAACAAAATATCACCTGGTCAATATACAAATGGAATCACACTATAGATTAGACATTATTTTTTAACAGCCACCAGCAACAAAGCATAATAATTCAGCTTGGTTTCTAAGATATAACAAATAGCAGAGGTATCAAGATACTTGGCTGCCCTATGCAGATCATACAAGAGATGGAATTCAGTCTATCTTTGCACAGAGATCAGTAATGCTGCTAACATGAGCATGCAAGTGTTAGGTTTTAATTTTAATCTAATGACATTAATATGTTTTTCTAGTTAACTAATCATTGTTGGCTCATCCATTTTTGTTACAAAACATTTGTTATCAAGAGGAGTATGTCTGCAGAAGGAGTTCTCTGAATTGGTTAGAAGAATCTAGGTGGGAAGCAGGCCTGGCTAAAACCAGAGTTTTGAAGCTACAAAAATCTCCCTTGCCTGGAATTAAAGAAAGGCACTCCCAAAAAGACTGTGTGAAGGGAGTCAGGTCTGTGGCTGGCTACTGCAGGAAGTGACCTTATGTCCTCATGGCAGTCCTTCATAGCCTTAAAGATCAGTGGAAAAACTTGGGCTTCCTGTCCAAACTGTTCACATTCCCTTATTTTACTGTCTAACTACTCCTGTTCACAAATGTTTAATGCTTTCTCCCAAAACACACCAGAAATAGCTCTGTGTTACTCATGTCTATGATTTTTGTACACATATGCCTTTTCACTGGAGCCAAGGAGAAGTAGTTTAGAAGTAAATGTGAGCTTGAAAGGACAAAAAAATAACAAAATATGCTACCACTATTTGCTATATGTTGTATGCTACAAACTTCAGAGAATCAGTCCAGAAGAAAGCATACTAGAAAATATTTCTCTTAGAAAGTGAACTTGCAGTATCAGTATCAATGGTGACACTGCACGTTCAAAGAGAAAAGTAGCGTCTAGTAGAAGCCTAAACACCCCGCCTTTTGAGAGCCCAAGTTGTCTGAGCATCCTGCAGTTCAGATCTAGAACATGACAAATTTGATTTACAAAAGGCCATTCATTTGTTTCTCACATACTTTGGGTTGTGTACATAAAACCTAGAAGCCTTTTAGACTTATGCAACTTCCTGTTCTTAAGGTTCATCGGGATCCTCCATTCCAAGAACTTAATAAAATAAGTTAGTTACTCTGCTTTCCCTAACCTACACATGCCTTACAGCCTGATGACCTGAAATGTCTCCCATTTGTTTACTGGGAAAGAGTTGCTTTCATGCTTTTGTTAATCTCATATGAGACTGGAGAGGCCCCAGCAGAAAAATGGTCTCTCAGATCTTTCCCCTTGGGAATAATGCTTCTGAGCCAAGATGTTCTTTACTGCTCTCTAGGGTAATAGAAATAGGAAATACTCCTTAGGCTGGTTATTCAAACCACACTGAGTATGTTCTCACTAACCACTTGGAAAGTGAAGGTTTCCAGCCAACACTAGAGGCTTAAATTTTCCTTCACAAGGCTCTCACTTTTTAATAGAGTTCATCATTTCATTTTTCTATGACCCTTTCTTTCTCCTTCTAGAGTAGCTCTTATTCAAGGCAGTTTGTTGTGTGTAGTACATAATGTAGAAAAAAAAATCACAATTCATGCAGGAACTGTTCCCCCCACTGCCCTAATCCATGTTTCCTGAAAAATGAGCAAATCTGAGAATGATGATCAGTCTTGAAGGATTTTTTCCCCTAAAAATCTTCATATAAATGATGGAGAGATTAATATAACTAGTGTTCATAATGATAAAGAACCCAATGGAGTCTCCCTCCTTTTAGCAGCAAAAAAATATAAGATGAGGCTATCATTTCAACTGTCTCTCATCCAATTATCTTGAGGTTGGTATGTCTGTAAATTAGGATTTACCCATGAACCCAAAATTAGGCGGTATTTATCTAATCTTCTGTACCATAAGAGGTTTCATACTGTGAACCTGTGGTACATGTAGTCCACTACTGTTTGACAGAGGCCAGCAGCAAAGGCTGCAGAAGAAGATACATGACACTCTGCAGTGGGCAAAATTTCCCAGAAAGTTCTTATCCTTCCAATATTCCTTGCTTGTCTGACCTACTGAAGCACCAAATAGAACTGCTATTCATACAAAGAGCTAATCCCTCTTTGAATCTTGCTGAGATGTTGGTCTAAATTTCAAAGAAGCTCAGAACAACTCTTTGCCATAGGAATGCTGAAATGTACATAGCCATTTAGAAAGATAAATAGTGTTATGTATTCCATGGGAAAAAAACAACAATTGTGATTTCATAGAAACACATTGTGGCAGATCTTCAGCTGATGTAAGCTACCATGGGAGTCATGGCAATGTACAGCTGAGAATTTGCCCCCTTGAAGTTTGCATTCTTCAAGAGAGTGCATTTCATGCTAAAAACAAAGTATTCAGGGTTTTTATGTTAAAAAGATGCAACCCCTGTGCTCCAAATCTAACTGCAAGATGTCAGCTTAAAAAATGTTGGGCCTGATCCTGAATTCACTGCAGATGTTTGCACCTATGGGAATCCAGTACTGTACATGGAAACAAATGCGTTATTCTGCTAATCTGAAAAGAAACTACATCACTTTCCTTAACATTTTTGTTATTATTAATCAATTTTTTATTTCCTGCTGCCAGCCAGCAAAAATCCTGCTTTTTAGTGACATCAGGCCTGTTGGTGTACAGAATCAGTTTAGGAAGTGTTGCTATTGTTGCCAGCAATCCGTGGTGCTGATGCAGAGATTTATATTTTAACATGGTCAGTGTCCTGAGTCTGCAGCTGGAATGGATTATTTCCAACATTTTTGAAAGGTCAGCTGGTACATTTGTGTGTCAGCATGCTCAAGGATTTATGGATATCAAGAAAAGGTCAATAATTCATACAAAGTGGTTTGACAAAATGAGTTCTGATCCACTAGTGGGTTGTTGCCTACAGATTTCCACTAAACTAAAGATATTGTTGAGAAAACCCACTCAATTTCCAAGTGTGCTTCTAGCTGCACAAGAACGCAGTAAAGCCAGATTAAAATAGCAATAAAAAAGATTATAGCATATTGTCCTCATGGGCCATGTACAGACACTATACTTTTACCGGTATAAGCAATCTTAAACTGGTCTGTACCCATAAAAGAACAGAAGTTCGGCATACAAAACTCGTCTGTACCCATACCAGACAGAAGTTTGGCACACACAGATTGGTTTAAAATTGGCAGAGTCCAGTCTAAGATTTGCCCCTTCCACCAGAGTTCAAATGTGTGTTCTGCTACAGATCTAAACTACGCTGCTTACAGAAAACTACCTAACTTAGAGACCAATTCCTCCTTGAGCTTTTTAAATATCTGTATCTCATGAATATCTACCTTTTTTTCATATGGTCCATCCATGTTAGAGTCTGGGGGTTATTATTTCACATATTTTTAGATAAATACATTAAACCAAAATATATTAACATGTAAATAGTCTCATGACTCAAGCCTATGCATAGTACCATTCTAATTCATTTTTGTACTACCAGTCTTGAATAATTGTTTCTAGCAACCTAGGGCATTTCTACACGTGCTCCAGGGGTGGGAAGTGCGGCTCTGAGAGCCGCTCTAATTAAAGCACCGCGGCATCTCATGCATCAGTGTCCTCATGCTTACAAATGTTGGCAGGAGCACTTGAGCTAAAACTCACTGTTCAAGCACCCCTGCTGCCATTTTTAAGCATGAGGATACTGATATGTGAGACACAGGAGGCTGCTGAAGCATGGTAATTATCACACTCCAGCAGACTCGATTGATCGAGTCCACTCGGCACACTGTAATTACAGCATATCAGAGAAGCCTCCCTGCTCATCGTAGGAATCCCTAATGCCCTGAAACATGTTCATAGATAACATTCAACCAAGTTATGTAATGAATATTCTTTGTATGCTGATATCATTTCACCATGAATGTTCTTTCAGTACTAGTAAAATATGGAACTTTTATCCATATTGTATGATGACAAAAATCTCCAGAAGTGTCTAGGACAACACTGATGTGAATGGAGCTATGAAAATGTACACCAGCTGAAGATGTACCCTGAGGGCACGTACAAACATTCAAGTCAACCTCATCCGATGCAGTGGCGATTTCCACTGCATCAGCCATTTTTTAAACTCTTTGGGATTTTAATCAAATCTGAACCAGTTTGATGGTTTAGTTTGATCTATTAAGTAACCAAAAGAAATATGATAAAGTTTATTCAAGCAGTTATTAGAAACTGGAGAATGCCTCCCACCTCCAACCAACTACTGGAACCTTCTGAATATGTTGCAAATACTATGCTAGTAATTCTGCATGTTATCTACAGGGAGCAGAACAGTGAGTAAGCCTCGCTCTATAGATCACAAAATTGGTTGACGTTTTATAGTAGTAAAACTGAGATCAAAACCTGGCACAAAGACTGTGGAACTGAGCTATAAACATGCCTGGGCATGTTAACAAAAGTTACCAAAAGAAAAGATCTTTGTTACTTTATTCTGCCATTCAAATACAAGGTATGTATCTGATTCAGGGCCATGTGGTATATGAAAAAATATGGTATGTAGAACTTGTTGATCAGGAATAAGATGATCTAAAGCATTCTGTCAAAATTAATTTATTTTTACTTCAATAAGAATTTATTTCCTAATAGTGATACTTAGCATAGAGGGTCAGAAACTGAAATCTTTACTACAGTTGAGTAGTACGTTATGCCGAGGCTGTTTATACATACTGCCTATTGCAGGATTATTTGTGGAGTAAGGTGCTGCCCAAAATTCATGAATAACCTATTAAACTTCTTGTTTTCCCTCTTGCCCTTTGCAGCAGGGTTTACCCACTGTTGCTTCAGGCCATACTTCTGCTTTGGTTTTTGTTTTGCCAAAAAGAGGAATTTCATATTCCAGGTGCTGTGGCAAAACTCTTCAACCTTTGGAATCGAATGCATTGGAATTTGACGTAAAGTTCAAGCAGCTTCCACCCAGATTTCTCAACTGGCTCACAGGCCTTGGCCAAGGTTTATAGTTTTGTCCCTACTTAGTTTTCCTTCACACACCAGCCTTCTGGAAACCTTGCAGCTTCCATGCATACATTCTGGCAGTTAAGGTGCTTTTCCTGTTAGAACAACTCACACAACCCTGATCTGAGTCTATATTTGAACTCTACCACACTGCAATCCAGTTGCTCTTTACATCTGCCACAAAATCTTGTTCCTGCTCACGTGCATTCATCATGTGACCCTTAACTTACTCCTTTCATTTGGCGAGATGGGCTAAACCTGTCAGAAACAGTAGAGCCCAAACCCTTTAAGGGACCAGTTCAGCCTAAGGCCTCCTTATTTATAGATTCTATGTGCTGCATAAATAATAAAACCCTAAATTATCTTTCACTCATTTCTTGTGTGACATAAGAAATTAAATCATAAATTGGAACAGTAAGTTCAAAAGATATTACTAATAGACATTGGTTCTCTTTTGGACATCAGTATAATTCTATTAATGATTCTTTTTATGATTATGCAGGGTATTAAGCATCTTATGGAGAAGAGAAGAAGATGCACACTGAGCTTCCCTGAATATATTTTCAGATATTTTTCCCACCTCAAAACACAGATTGTTTTTCTATTGACCCAAAAAGCTTTGCAGAGCCAGGTAAAGCCAGGAAGAAGTAATGTTTCCACTTTCAACACCAAAGACAAAATGCTTTGTACATTTCTAGGAAAAAGCAATCAGTCTAACTGGACCACATAATTTGTTTCAAATCTGCCATGACAGCTTAAAAATTAGTCAGGATAATTTGATCAATTAAAACCAGCTGCTGTTTGATTTACAGTGACTGAGCAATATCTAAGAATTAGTGTGTACAGGGGGCAGGGATGTTGTCAAAAGCTTTTTTCACCATATCTGCATTTTTCTTAGACCAGTCTTTCTCATTCAGTCCAACTAAAAGATATTTAAATGGTATAAAACCAATTCATGAGGTCAATCCATTCCAAAGTCTACTTAGAAGGGTAAATTCTGGAGTCGGCAAAATTAGTTCGCATTTTATAGTGGTATAACTGAGATCAAAACGTGGCACAAAGATTGTGGAACTGAGCTATAATCATGCCTGGGCATGTTGACAAGTTTAGCAGCACTTAGTTGTGCTTTAATTTCTCATTCTGCTCTCTGGTAACCATAAGGCCCTTATTTAAAAAAGACATTAGACAGTATGCCTTCTTATCATCACATGAGAAAGGTAATAAAAATAATTTAAAGAGAATTCATCTTTCCAGATATTTTGTGAGTAATCCTGTCTTATCAAAGATGCAAATGAAATGCTTAACTACATTTGAGTGAACCTGAAACATGCATTATGATTGTAATAGGAAATATTAAATATTTTCCTAACTGATGAGACTTGGCTTGTGCCTTAGCATTAAGACAAAGCCAGATACTTGAACATTGCACATTTTCTTCTCTCTCCATTCAAGGCCTCAACTTGCACTCCTTACTCACACCAAACTGCTGCTGCTGGACCCTTGCTTAAAAACAAGCATCTGAATAAATGGACAAACGGCAGCAAAGTAAAAGGGGTGAGACTTAACCAAATACTAGCTGCTCTCTGGTAGCTATCCAGGTGCCAGGAAGTGTAAACTAAACTGAAGTAACTTCAAGAGGTAAGTTTCACTGGGCATATATACACATGAAAATAATACAGGATCAGTTTACTGTAAAGTAAAATACTTTAGAGTAACCTGTCTTGGGCATGCATTTACATGTGCAGGGACATGAAAGCAGATTTGCTGCTCCTAGCAACAGATTGTGCCCACTCTCTACAGCCCTGCATCAGGCCCCTGCAGCAGCCAGGAGGAGCTCTAGGCTCCCCCTGGGTGCTAGCCCAGGGGCTGGCACCTAGCACAGGGGCAGGAGGCAGCTGTCTCCTACAGATTTTTATCTCCCAGTGACCACAGAGCTTGGGCTGGGAAATAAAAATCTCCTCGGCCCTGCTCCCCGATTGCGATCAGGAAGTGGGTGCCGAGAGCTCCCTGCTGCCAAGGCATGGGAACAGTGTCCCTGCCCAGACTCTGCTGGCAGAACCCACTCCAGCAAAAGGCAACTCCCTGGGACAGAGAACAACCTCCTGCCCATTGCTGCCCGGCTGACCGGAAGCAAAGCTCCTGCTCTGCCGTCTACATGTGCTGTACTGTGCAGTAAATAATCAATAATGAATTTAGGGAATTCAGGGAGAAGAGATCAACCAGGACTTCATAAGTCAGCTCACAGAGGTAGTGAGGGCGAAGGATGTGGTCATCATGGGGGACCTGAACTTCCCAGACATCTGCTGGGAAGAGCAGT
>JAGPOW010003642.1:76012041-76122311 GCA_030014935.1 Caiman crocodilus
AGGATGGCTCGAGGCCATTTATTAGGCCTTCAAAGAAATGGCTCGGGGTTATTCACAACATTCCCCCCCTTTGGGGCAATTTTAATTATTATTAGAAGTAAGTGCAAGTTTGAAAACAGTATGAACTGGAGACTTAGCAAATTGTTCATTCGTGTTTTGAAACTCTAAAAAAAGTTTAAATTTTGTTCATAGTTCTAATTAAATAATATTTGGGGTTCAAATCATCATAAATAGTCTTTCAAACAAGGTTTACATTTAATAAATAGTTTTTAGTAGATTTATACTGTTATCACTGGTTCCATTTTGTTCATGTGAGTGGGGTAACAAGTTACCCCATGAGACCAACAGTGTTGATTTGCAGGGTAACAAGTTACCCCATGAGAACAAAAATGGTTATGGTTTCATGAGAACAGATGAGTGTTAAGCAATTTAGCAATAAAGACCAGAAAATATCAATATATTCTAACTACCCAGCTGACTATAGGTTCATTATTTGGTATCCAATCTATCAGCAGGTACACCTTCCATTTTGTACTGTTCTTCCACAAACTAATGATAAATTCTTCTGGAAGTTACATGAAGGCATTGGACAATACTGCTCTGATACACTAATGCTCTGAATTACTAACCTAATGGTCTGGACATCAGACCAGAGCATCCTGGCACACTGTCTAGGTGTACATCAGGTAATATGCAGAAGTTGTGTAATATGCAGAAGTTTTGTATATATCCAAAAAATGCTTAAGAGAGTGACTCCTTATGCCAAAAGCAGGGTGTATACCACAAAGGTGAGCCTGAGTAGTAAAGTATTTCAGAGATACTGACAGTGAGAATTTTAGTGCTGCCTTAATCTGGTGTCACTGAAGCCACTGGGAGTTTTACTTGTGACTTCAAAGGGAACATATTTCAGGAACCATGGACTAAATACGTAAAAGGGACATAAGCATTATACCTTGCAGTGCTAAACCTAATGGTGTGAACAACCCTGTACTACAAGTCTAGAAAGCTTCTTATGCAATGCAGGGAGACAATGAGTAATCTAAAAGGCAACCAAAAGCCAACTAAGTAGGAAACCACTTTACCTAGCTGTTAGGAAAGGCTCAGGAGAGGGGTGGGATTAACCATATATAAACTCTTCCACCCTCAGGCCATAAGGAAGTGTTTAGCTGTGCTAGGGTTTATAAGACCGAACCCTCTCCTGGAGTTAAACACCTAAACCAGGGCAATCTCTATTGTACAAAAACACACTGCTAAGGAAGACAATTTCAGTGAAAAGTTGGAGCACCAGTGAAGAGTCACTCTTAAAACTGTTCTGGTGGGGGAGAAAGCTAATGGAAGGAAATTATTTTCCCACCTCACACTGCTACATCCCTGCCAGAAAGCTGTTGAGTACTACAGTTGAATGCAAGAGTAATCTCTACCCCTATGCTTGTATAGTTCTTGCCCAAATTCCAGACTCTAACCAACCTCTCCCATTGCAAAGTACTTTTTTTTTTTGCTAATATCCACTAATCCATGTCCGTTCATTCACACCTAACATTCACCTATTGCTTCCTTCACTCATGCTCGGTGCATCATTATTTCTGACAGCCATAACCTCAACTAAAATCCCCAAAATCCCTCCCCAACCCCAGATCCTCACAAATCCAAATTCCTTCTCAACCTTCCCATTTCCCCAGAATTCACTCCTCAGTCCTTCACTCTATCAGTAGCCACAGGACTCAACACTTTTCCTCTTTCAACCTTTCCTAAGTTCAGAACAGCTCTGACCTTAATCCTTCTTCCTCTTTCCTGACTTCTCAGCTAATACCACTATTTAATCACTTCTGCTGGGCCTGAAGGAACAGAGGCACTTAAAGAAGGCATGTGGATTTAAGTAGCTGACCTTAATTATACCCACAAAAGGGCTGCCAGGTGAGGCAAATAGGCATAGTCTAGTGACTGGAGTTTCCAGAACAGGGAAGTCCCAGCCTCATGAGCACTGCAGCTGTAGCAGCAGATAGCTGTTTCTTGAAACACCACTGTAGGTCTATAAAGGTCTGATAAGTGGACTGTTACTGATAAAATTTTAGTACCGATATCTCTTACTAGCTAGCAATGCCTAGCTTTGATATTATTAATAATTATCAACTGGAAATTGTTCAGTTTTATAGAAGAATAAAATATAACAAAGCCCCATTTAGCATAAGTGGAGAGTCAAAGACATATATGTGACAGCATCTGTCCTCCTACTTCCTGACAGCCACTCACCAAATTTCTGTCAAGGGGCCCTGAATCGCAAGGCATTTTAAACCCCTGGGGTGCATCCAAACAAGCACACAGGTGCAGTATGTGGCACTGCAGACCTGTCTGCAGGGCCACACATGCAAGCATTCCCCGCGCTGCTAATTTTGACACTGGGTGATCCCAGTGTCAAAGAAATCCACACAAGAAAAAAGTGGAACCCCTCCCTCTACCCAGTTTGCAATTCTAAAGAGTTTTGCATTAGTCTTTTACCTCCAGTTTCTTTTTTGCCAGTAGAGTTCTGTAATATAGCAACTTTCAGCTCAGTTTTTTGCTCACCACCAAGTTTTTAGCCAGAGTCACGTTTCCTAGGCCACTTAGCTGGTCTTGTTGGTTTTGCATGTAGGTCCATAAAAATAGCAATGTTACATCATATCATAATAAGATAACAACAGGAGTACAACCCAATATTTATCCAGTGTCCCAGAAACAGCTCTAGTGCCTGTAGACTCAGGTCTACAGACAGGACAATTGAGCTCTCATAGAGACTTTTATCCCCATCTGTCTGCCTGCCAGCCACAAAGATACACCCTCAAATCCCTCCTACTATAGCATAATTTGATCTAGTTTTCCTGTTTGAGCCAGTAGTACTGGTTCTGCTCAGCCAGCTCCTACCTCTGCTCACGCTAGCACCTGGCATTCAGCTCTATCAACCGTTTGTCCACAAGTATCTTCTTTAACCCTAGACTCCATGACACTGAACTTCTTGTCATCCCCAGCAGAAGGCATCTGCAGCTAAACCACTAGTAGAACTACCTCCATGGTCCCTGTATGTCATGTTGGAGAAAAAGGCATCTCTTTTGCTCTCATATTTAAAGGTTTATCCATCCCATGTCAAAGGAGCACAGAATGACAACCACTTCCAAATTGCTGTTCAACAACAGTCAGATTTTATTGGGAGAAGAATCATGAGAGTAGCTCTTCCTTAAATTGTTTGTAACTCATGCTTGTTAGGTAAAGTTAAGTGAAATGCTAACAGATCTACTTTTCCTTTTCAATTAAAGTGCAAAAAAGCAGACACTTGTTAAAACCTCTTTTAAAATGCTTCACATACTATCATGCTAATCCCACTTTTAGTACTTACTTTGACACTGTGTAGTTTAGCCACCTCTCTTGGTGACTAATCAGATTGTAATCAGAAGATCCACCTACTGAAGCCTTGTTGTTTTAAACCTATAGCCTAGGGGCAAAAGTTACACATAAACCAGTTTAAGTGATCAGAAACTGGTTTAAGATAAACCTGGTTGAATGTAATATCAGACTTAACTGGTTTGGGTCAAACTATTTTATGAAACTTCTGTCCAAGACCATGGACAGAACTGATCCCAAGCATTCTCTCGGTCTTTCTACCTAGATATACCCTCGTGGTATAGATTCTCTGTTTAGCTACTTTGAGAGCAATTTAAGAACCCATCTACAGTCCCAACTAATGAAATTCCCACCATAGCAAGAAATACACCCTTTCCCAGAATCCTACTGAAAATATGAATTTTCTGATTTAGACTTGAATGCTTTGGAAGACACATGACAGACGTGAGCAAACAGGATTTGCACAGTGTGTCTAAACACACTACTACTTTCTTTGACAGCAGTGATTCTCAGCCTTCTTAGACTCAAGGAACTCCCCCTTTAGACTCAAGGTACCTCTCAGAAAAATGCCAGCTCTTAACTTTCATTCATCTCTTCACTAGAAAAATAACAGGACAATTTTTTTTGTAAAGAATCAGAAAAACTACAACAGGTCAGAATGTTTTTGACATTATGGATTCCTATTTTAGAAGAAGCCTAAAAGATTACAGAATAGTAGGAAACAACAAACTTCCCGAATGCATCTTCTCATATGCTAGCTTCCCTTGGGAGTCTCTAGGTGTATAGAAATACAGAGTTTGTCCCTGCCTCATCACACTCTCGGTATGGATGCCTCCCCCCAGCTCGAGCTGCTGAAAATGGCCAAAGACAATGAATTTTTCAGCTTTCACCCATTTATATCCTTCCAGTCTCTCTCCTTATCAGGTGTTGGTTGAATTTGTTTCCTAATCAACTTCTCTTCTGACAACCCAGTTTTTTTTCTGGTTGGAGTCAGCTTATTTTTTATATCTGAATAAGGGACCTTCTCCATTTAACAAGCCTCTGTTGTTATGTCTGGAGTAACACTCTGGGTATTCACTCAACATGGAAATGAAAAAACAACAACAAAGTTAAAGGCTTGCACAACCAAAGTGGATTTGTCAGCTTGATAAAAATGCATATGGGGAGTTAGTATCTTCATATGAAATTCATGAACAGATCTGAATTTGTAAGAACGTGCCATCTGTGCTGCATAGTATTTCAATAAACTTTATTCAAATATGGAAGCTGCTAAATTAGGATTTAGCAGAATCCATGTTGATTAAAGTTCATTCATGAAAATGTTTTCTTTTTAAGACTGATCCTCAGCTTAAGAACTCATGAAACCAGACAAAAATCTGTATATTGGTAACTGTATTTTAAATGGGAAAAAAAATCTTCACATAATAAATACATCTTATGCACATTAACTTCAAATTTACTTCAGAAAGCTATTTACAATATAAATAATTATAAATGGGAACACTTTGCAAGATATTGTTGACATAGCTAAATTGTGTTTCCTACATTACATTCCAAAGGAAAAATTCAAATTACAGACGTTATGGTACAATGTCACTAGAACCTATACATTGCTAGGCATGGTATTTCAAATGTTGGCAATTCTGTGTCTTTTCTTCATAAATATAATCTATTGGGTTTAAAGCAAACTTGAAATGTTTCATTGTTTCTGAAGTGCCTTTTCCTAGATTAATATATTTTATGTGTTTTCACCTTCAGGGAAAAAATTACAGAGATTTAGGAGAACTTTTCCCAGTACACTTTATTTCCTTAGAAATGTAAACATACTACTGTTTTATGATGTTTTAAAAGAAATTAGTTTGTGTTTCCAAACTTCCCACTTCATTGGTATCTAAAAGCAAAATCACATGCAGTCAAAATTGCAATAAATAAAAATGTTTAAAATTGTATTTTAAATCCTAGAATAACTGGGAATCTTCTGTATTCCATGTGAAAAGAGAGCATCAGTAGTGAATACAACCAAGAAAATATCTTTCTTTCTGGATATAACAGTGGCATATTAACTCTTTTCTCTCCCATATATCCCTTGGCAGGACCATAAATTAACATTCTCTCAAAAAGGGGTTAGGTTTTGCTAACTGAAGAGCAGTTAGTCCATGAACCCTGATGTACAAGAATTTAACGCCATGAGGAAGTTTCCCACAATTGTAATTTTTCACTTCCTGTGCAACTGAGATGCACTTATACTTACCATTGTGCAGAAAATTGTATTTAATTTTCTTTCTCCAAAACAATAACTCCTTGTAGAGCATACACTGGTAGAAATACTTTGGTAACCCATCAGTTACACACTTTTATAAGCCTTATTCACAGCAAACTGAGTGATATATACTGTATCAAAGTGATAACAAAACTCCGGTTTTTTAAACTGAAGGTAGATGATTTACCAGTCATCCATAACTGAAAATATTATGTTCGTTTTCTGAACACTGAGTTTCAATAAGTTTGGTTTGACTCAGCACGTATGGAAATAAAGTATTCTATTAACATCAATAACAAATTGCCTTCATACTTTGTGCTTCTCTGAGTAGACATAAATAAATCCTGTGGAAATGCCAGAATTTTAATATGTTTGTTTTCCAGCATTAACCAGAACCACCTCCAAAATATGCATGGCTGGACTTGGTAATGCAGGCAAGGTGAACTTTGCAGGTGGCATGCCTGAAGAACTGTTCTAATATCCATGAGTTTGTTGGACTTGGGTTCTACCCCAGTGTAGCAGTATTTCTATGACAGAGCTGTGCTTTTTGCAGTAATGTTTTCTGAAGAAGTCAAAAAGGAAAACCAATTGTCGGAAAAGTTTTTGGGAGATCAGTACTTATCAGATAAAATGGTTGTTTGGGTAATGAAGAAAATCACTGAATAAATGCTCCATGCCTAGAGATAACAGAGATTCAGATGAAAGGCTTCGATGGATTTAAATGGGTTTGAATAAGTAGGATTTTAATGTACAATCCTGAGCAACAGCACTTATAGGAACATCATAATATCATATTAAGATATCTATTAATCAGAGGGGGAAAGGTTAGCAGAATATTCTTCAGGTTTGGCACCCACCAACATTCAAGGTGACCCCCTTTCTGTAAAATTATTCAAAATGTATAGGGAAAATCGCTTCTATTATGAATACACAGTATTTTAGGCATTTTCTTTTACAACTCTCATAGTTGCATCTTACAGATTTTTTAAAAAAAAGGAAACAAAAATCCCTAGTGCCAATTAAATAGGAGGCAGATTCTGCAATCCTTACTCTTACTCATAATGAGTCATGCTTTATTCTATGATATTCCCAGTTTAATCAATGGGACTGCATATGAAATAAGAGTTTTTATGATATAAAGTCTTAGGTTAATTTAGCCATAGTATGTTCACAGAATGCACCAAGTACTACTATGTATAAATGAGAGATATTTTCATTTGTCTCTTAACATCAAATAAAAATATAGGTTTGATCCACAACCTGTTGAAGTCAACTGAAAAACTCATATTGATTTCAATTAGTTTAGATAAAATGATAATTAATTTCGTATTCAAATTATTATATTAACTTGATATCACACTTGTCAACGCAAAGTTTGAATAATATAGAAATGCTCACGTAGTACAGTGCAATCAGTGTAGTTCCTACATTTAAAATGTCTTTGCTATGTAGTGATAGCATTAAGCTAATAGGATATATTTTAAAAATATCATAGACAATATCTTGCTTTTCAAACTTTCCCAAATAGCTCATCGCAATTTTGTTTAAAAAAAAAAAGAATATGGTCCTTGAACAATATTGAAGCGCTCTTTTTTTTTATGTTAAATGAAGAGCTGTATAAAATATGTCATGGACAAATATAAACTTTATGTCCTATTGAAAAGCACATGTTATATGCATTTAGTTAATGTTGCAAGCTTGTTTTCATATAGTATATAAACAGGATGTAGCAGATTGTGGGTTCCTAAGCTTCCACAAAATTCAAAATTGCATTGAAACTCCCTGCCAACTCTGAAGTAAGGATGACATTTTTGTCTCTTGTACTTGGTCTTTTTAAGAAAGAAAGATGACCAGTCACGTAGCCTATAGAAGAACGTGTCTCCGGCCAATGACAAGGAAGCATTAAGAGTGACAACTGCTGCCCTCTTGTATAGGGAGTGAACAAGTGTCAGTCTTTGCAGGTAAGGAGCTGAGACTTTAGATGCTATAGTCACTACATTGCATCTCTCCACATTTATCATTATCATTATGCTGGCATGGAACTACTGAAAATTCCAGTACCAAAAAAAGATAAAACTAATTAATTATAGCTACTGGCAACTTTAATTCTAGGATAACACTAAATAATAACAAGGAAATGGTATTGCATAGAACAGTCTCTTTTCTAGATGAAGAAATATAGACTATAAGTGTACTGTTTTGGTGTTATAAGTGCAGTGGTTCTGAAGGTGCCTGTCATACTGTAAGACAATAGTCACTTTTGCAATGCACATATTTTTACTCTATTTCACTTGGCAAATCATATCTTTTGTACTACAAAGTTATTAATATTTTATAGATGCAAACTAAATAAAGATGCATCCAGAACTAAATTTATCAAAAATACCCTCTCCTAATTTTTAGGACTATATATAAAAATTACTGGGCTGAATGAAGTCCATTTTGGCTTGTCCCTCCCACTGAGCCAGTACTATTCCCCCAGCATCAAATATTGTTTTGGTTTGACCTTTTAAAAATATGATTTACACTAGCTGGTCCCTTTTTACTTTTATAGTTCATTCAACATTTTACATTTTGTTAAACAAAATTCTCTCCAAATTCATCTTGTTTTTATAATTTCTTAGCTAACATTTAATGCCTTGTCTCTTATATCTGCCACTAATTTAAATGGATCTCTTATCCCATTATCTACACTCTTTTCTCTGCAGAATTTGTTTACAGCACTGACATTCCCTGTGAATTTTTTCCCCAACGACGATAGATTTAGTTTATTTAAAGTTTTATTAGACCTTTCAGTCTCTTTATCTTTCTGCTTGCAATCTGCACTACCTTTTTATTGTGAGCTTTAGATAATAAAGATTGGATTGTATTACCGTTCCTCATGTTCATGTACCATTCACTGAAAGCGATAACAAATCAAAAAGGATTTCTTGTGGGACAGAGTATTATTTGGTTCAAGTACTACAATCTGCCTCAAAGTGATCAGTATTCCAGGTTTAAAGATCATTCATATTTTTGTCTTCTGGTTAAACTCTGCTAAAGTGATCTAAGTTGTTATTTTTTGTTGTCATCTCTGCATGGATAATCTCTATTTTGAAAACTAATATTTGTAAGATATCTCATCCATTGGGATGGATATGTTATGACCATTGCTGGTAAAGTCCCATGTGTCTAGCTTCCTTGCATCATAAGCCAAGTCAGTCTGAAATGTCCATCCCATTTATCTAATCACCCCAATGCCCATCCTATTATGAGTGGCGACTGGCAGTAAGTCTAGTTCGTTTTTAAATCAATTGCAAGATTCCTATTGATTTTTTATGGGTGAGAAGGGGGGTCAATAAATGTAACAATGATCTCCCTTATATAAATGTTTTAGTTGTTGATGTTACATTGTCTTGCCTGCAGTTTATTAGTATCTCCTTGCAAATGTGAATTTTCAATATATTTACTATAGGTTCCTCTGCATCCTTTGGCAAGCCCATTAACAAAGAATAACTGAAATGTCTCAGGATCCCGATTCCCTCCGTTTCTTTCTTGTCTTCCCCTGATTATCTGACTGTTTTTGACATCTCCGCTCTATTGACTGTATGAGCAAGACAAGAACCCCATCTTCCTTGTAGTCATGCCTATTACTTCAGTAGTCTGTCAGCCTTGCTACCCTAGACTCTTTATAATCTCCTTTATTTTCCTAATGTACCCACAGGCTTTTTGAAATTTCACCACAACCACCATGCAGTATTTGTCTTCCTTACAGCTCATATTTTTATACTTGCCTAGTTGTATTTTACAGCCATCCTTGCAGTAATTTTAGGGCAGTTTTTCCTGTATATCTAATCCACTCTGAGTCTCCTCTTCATGGTGTATGTACTTTTACATAAACATAGGATTAAATTTGTTTGCCTTGGGTCACTTGCAGCCCCTTTCTGCATTTCCTTTTCACTAATTGTCTCCTATTTAACTCTACCAGCCATTTTATGCAGTCTTCCAAAATATAATTGCCACTCAAAGTATCATCAACCTCGACGTCAATTCTGTATTGCTCAAAAGAAACTGAAAAACAACCCCTTTTTGGTTCCTTCTTTTAAATACTGTATAAGTAAATATTATATCTATGTAATCATAAGTATATTGCTCAATTTACATATTTCAAGTCAAGCATGTGTACAACTAGGAATATGAGTATTCAAAGAAGTAACAATTCTGAGAATCATTCTCTTTTCTTCCTTTTGGCCACCCATGGATGCACCAGGCAGCTTTAAATAGCTAGAGTTTACTGGAATAAACAAATCACCAAAGATACAAATTTTAATGCACATTTTAAATGTATATATTCCATATTTTTATATGTAGGGAGTGCATAGCAGTTAAGGTTGACCAAGACCTATGGGGTATGTGCAATTCAGAGGGTTCCTTTGGGAGCATTTTTCATCAACCAGGACCTACACAGTGTGCGCATCTACATGTGCAATTAATGGACCTAAATTTTCTGCACAGAAAATTCAGGCATATTATACTAGGCTTCCATATGCATCTGAACGTGTGCCTGTTGGGAGCAAATTGCCTCTCAACCAGAGCAGTTCAGTGTAGGGTGGCAGTCTAGGGTTTAGGACAGGGTTTCAGTTCAGTTCAGGGCTGGCTCTCAGCTGGAGCAGTTCAGTTTCGGGATGCTCCTGCCCTGCTCTGCCCACCTGCTGCTGCTGCAGGTGGGCAGAGCAGGGCAGGAGCGCCCTAAACTGCCTGGCTTCCTCAGGCATCAACCCCATGCTGGCAGAGGATACAGGGCTGATCCTGATTCTGTAGGGCAGGGGAGAGACATACCAGTTGCCAGGCAACTGCTTCCCACCCATGTGGTGGTCAGCCAGGATCCTAGTTTCCTCTGATAAAAAAATCCCCAATTCTCACCTATATATATTAGTGGTGTTTTATTTTAAGCATAGAAAAATGTGTATTTTGGGTTACTTTTTTAAACCAAAAATTAGGGATTTTTTTTAATAGGAAAAAACAGGATCCCTGGTGATTGGTATCCATCCCATCTGATGGGAGTGAGATGTGTCTGCGAACTTACCCCCAGTACCCATCCTGTCCCAATCTCCATGTGGCCTGGAGGCAGTTGCCCAGCAGCTGGGACAGCTTTCCCAGCCACACTGAGATGAAGACAAGTCCCAAACGCCAAGCAACTGAGAGGCAGCATCCTGCTGAGCCAGGACTGCTCTCTCCATCCCCTGTGGCCCCCTGCTGCCTAGGCTGACTGAGAGCAATTTGCTTCCAGTCAGCATCTACATGTGTGCTTCGCTGCATCAGTTTAATACACTAATTTCTAGTACCTGTATGTACAGGTACTAGAAAACAACACATTAGACAAAAATACCACACGGTAAATGCTGTGCACACGTAGATGCTGATGCTTTAGTATGTCTTAAATTAGTCAGTGGGTGCGTTTACATGTGCAATTAATACAACTGAAATATACTCCATCTCAAATTGAACCAGAGTAAACTAATCCTGATGTCACTGTCTACATGTGCATTTAAGCTCAGTAAAATACTGTGCTACCAGATACCACTTGCATCTGATGGGACAATCTGGCAGGACAGTAAGTTAGTCTACTGCACCTTAAGTGCCACTCACATGTACATGTAGACGGTGATGCTTTCCTGTGCAGCAAATTCATCTGCTGTACAGTAAAGTATCTTATCCAGATGGACCCAGGGTACATAAACTGCTCAACTGGTCTACTAAAAGTCTGCTTAGCCAGCCCAGCCCAAGCCTTTCCCAGCTTTTCTATATAATATGATAGCCACATTGTATTTAGTTGTATTCACTATAACCCTAATGCCAGTGCATTATTTTTAAATGAACACATCTACTACCTTTTCCCCAGTACTTTAGGTATTTTCTCTAGTGCATTGTGGTATATCAAATGCTGGTAACCAGGGCCTTAAAACATATATGTCTTCCAATTACATTTCAAAGTGGGTTTTTTGTTTTGTTTTGTTTTTTAAAGAACAAAGTATATTAGAAAAAATGTCAGCTTCCATTGGTTATTATAACAGAGGTCCCCTTGTGTCCCTGTGCTGGATCTTGCTGCATCCTTAAATGAGAAGTCACATCAAAGTGCGATCCATTACAGCCCAAGGAATAGTTTCTAATAGTTTCACTGTCATATAAATGTTCAAGAGCATATCCAGTTAACGTATAAGCATGCTTATCAAAGTACTGCCTGTGTGAGCTGTAATAGGTTGGAGAAGCTGCTGGATGGTCTCCTGTGGTTTGATGTGGGGACATGTCTGAATGCAGATAGTCTTTAGCTAGTATCAAACTGGACTTTGAAATTCGGTCAGAATTTGGGCTGCTTATTCTAGACAGTGTCGTAGGACTGTTGTCGTAGTCATTTTCATGTGGGCTCATAATCTTCCCGTCTCGTTGCTGAATGTGTTCACATGGAGAGGTGTTGGCAACTGTAGGAACATGACAGACATCGCCTGTCAACTGCTGCTGCTGGTAGTTAGCAAAGCAAAGGGAGTGTTTTTTCCCAGCTCCATTAAGAGAGACCAATGGATCAGGAGTTGTTTTCCGTAGCTGTAGCCTGTTTTCTTCCTCTTTAATCATTTGCTGAGTAGCTCTTATTAGAGTTTCAATTTTGCTGGGCTCATGTGGGCTATTCTGATACTGTTCAGGACGATATCGGTCTCCTGATTCACTAGCAGAGCCTGGATCAGGTGAACTAACAACACTATCCTCATCCCAGTGTCCTCTCCCTAGAAAACAGATAAAGGGGACAAGTAGTCAGGTTTGGTTTGTACACAGTTTGTCTCAAAGGAAAGTAAACAACCATGATAGCATGTAAAGACTGACTGTATTGGTAGTAGGTTGAGTTAATATTTATATACAAGAGCAACTGGAAGCCAAACTAAAGTCAGTCTCTGACAATGAATGCTTAAACACTGAAAACAAAAGAAGTATGCTTGTGATACACATGGAGAACTGAGGCAGAGATTAGGACTAAATTTTATTTAATTTTTACATGCCTAAGTAGAAGTCAGTAACTACATGACTGCATGTAGTTTTTTGTCCCTGTGCACAGTATAGATTTTCTGTAGCTATGCTCACCTTGCATTTCCCTTCTGAGCATGCATCTCAGTAGGCTGAATTGTGTTGCATAAGTACCAGGCCCAACAGAATCACCCAGGCACATTCAAATACCAGGTAATCTTAAAATTTTAGTTGCAAGGAGAATGCTAATAGAAGATATTTGATGCTGGAGGAAGAGGAGCCCTTTTCACCCTTTCACCTCCAAATCCCTTTTGGATTCACCTCCAAATTCAATAGTTTAGACATACTTCTCCAAGAAGCATGGGGCCTGGGCTCCCTCACCAAGTACTGAAACCATCAGGGTATGGTTTCCTTTGAAACTGGCCCAATAGTCAATCAATAGAGGAAGATATGTTGGGCAAGGAGCTGGAGAGCAAAGTAGAAGGATAATTCAGTGAGATGGATGCTGCCCTAGAAAAAAAAAAGAGAGCCTAGGGCTGTGGCAGAAATTAGTCCCACTTGCTTACTCATTTTCCTAAATTCAAGGTGTCATGGGTCAGCTTCAAGAGAACAATGCTCTAAGCAGTGTCTAGAGTTAAGGCCTGGTGGTTACAGTACTTCTATAATGGGAAGTGGTACATGCAGGTTCCACCCTTCTTTGGATGAGGGGAGTTAGAAGATGGGGCTATCCTCAGAAGCATTATAGTGCAGCTGAATGTTTGGAAAAGCAGAATTTCACAGATGGAATGGCATCTTCCAGTTGCTAATGTAGTTGTAGGGATGGCTCTTATTTTTTCAACTGCCAAGTAGGTGACCAGGTCTCCTGCTTCAGTCACCCCATTTTAGTTAAGCCACTGGTACCCTCTTCCTCCTCTGGCATCAATCAGCTTCTGGTTTCCCACCCCCTGGGTTAGTTCCCTAGTCACAAAAAAGGTGGAAGAGCTGCCTTCCTCCTCTATTTTACTTCCACATGGTATGCATGTAGAGAGATCCTATTCTGCCACAGATGGAAATAGAATCTAAACTGTTTAAGTGCCAAAAATTGCAATTACATGGCTATGTAAATGCCACTTAGGCATATAATGATGAAATAGGATTTAGGCATAAGTGCCCAAGATCACAAAAGATTGTGTCAGAGCTACGGAAAATCAGTGATGGTCAGTAATCGGCCCAAATCAATAATTTGGGCTTGTGATTTTGCACCTAAAACAAATTATAAGCATGGTTGGAAGCACTCAGATAGCTAGGTACTTTTTGTGCCCATAAAAACAGAGTCAAATGGTGATTAGCTGAACATCAGGCCCATAACGTGTCAGAAGTATAGGTTATTAGATAATTCCTTATATCTTAAAGGTGAGAAGAGGTTAGTAAGATAAGTATATAATAAATCAAGAGACTAGATTTTGTAGCCTTGTCATCACATATACATGTTTTATGTCAATAAGAAATGGAACAAAATATGCTTTCATGTTCACTGACTGGCAACTATAGGGAAATGAGTTTTGTATGTGCATAAATATCTGCTGTCCAAAATCTCTAAAATAGAAAATTTCAACCATGCTAACCTGAAATTACCTGTCTTTTGGTAATAAGGTCCACAAAGATGTAAGAGGAGGTGTTCAGCTCACATGCAGCTGAGACAGAACCAGACCCATGAGTCACTTGTAAAAGGAGAGTAACCTTATCCCTGAATACCCTAACAACTGAAAAATATTTCAACTATAAGGAGACAATGCAGTTATGGACTTCATAAAATCTTGCTAATATTCATGCCTATGACAAAATATGAGACAGCTTTTTTTTACAACTTACTGAATGCCATTTTGCCACAACTCACACAAAAGATACTGTCTAGTGGGAAGGGGAGGTTTGGCGGATATTGTTACGTGAAGAAAGAAAATGTGGTAAATGTGTACATTTTTGTATTCTTCATTGTATTAACGTCCACATACTTGTAACAGTGTGGGCATAACTACACAAGATACTTTACAGCATAGCAGACTAATTTGCTGTGCAGTAAAGAGTCACTATCTACATGTGCATGGCAACTAGGATACAGTAGACTAATTTACTGCGCTGCCAAACAGTCCTGTAAGACATGAGTGGTATCCAGCAGCATGGTAAATTACTGCTCTTAAATAAACATGTAGACAGTGACATCAAATTAGTTTACTCTGGCTCAAATTGTGCTGGAGTATATTCCATCACATTAACTGTAGATGTACCCTATGATATTATCACCAGAGTGTTTCCAGAACAGGTGATAAAATTAATGACTATAGGAAAATTCTATATACATGCTATACATCTGGGCTCTGGATTGCTGTGTATATCTGAAGTGCTCTGCTGTAGAGTACTTTCTGCTGATGGCAACATCAGTAACTCTATAGCAGTTGCACAGTATCTGAGTACCACACAAATACGTATTTATTCTAAGCGTACATTTCAGAGACACAAAGTTATTTATTTATGCAGTAGCTTGTATGGGCCCCAGTCATGATTAGCCCTCCATTGTGTTGGCCACTGTACAAATATGAAATCTAAGGTAGTCCTTTCCCAAAGATTTTAGCATTTTGCAGATAAGGATCTGAGATAAAGAGAAACTATAAACCAAATTACTTTTGCTCACACTGAATAACTTGTTACTTCACAAAGCGTCCAGCTTACTCCAGAGGGACACTCATAGAAACAGGACCAATTCAAAATGGATAAGGGTGTCAGAATCTGGAAATGATTATTTGTCTAACTGTTAATCTTCAAAAGGGTTGCACAAAAGGGTGCTCAATCACACAAAGAGTCTTCCCTTGACAAAAGCAGCTTTGCTTCTCCCTTATTCCAACTTGCTGGTTCAGAAAGGTCTTGATGAATGTATTGCCTTTCATGGTCAATATATGTCTATGTTTGTGAAGCGAAAAAGTGGATACAATACATTTTTAAAGTGGTCTAAGCTCTGTATCCTGTCCCAAAATCAACTTCCTGATTTCTTTGGGATCCCAAATAAACATCCCGTATATCCAAGATGGCATCAGCATGGCTTTTTTGTCAGATTCATGAACTAGGAAATTATTTTCACTGGAGGTGGGATAGTAAGGTGGTAGAAACTGAAGACAATTCTGGAGGAGCTTCATGTAGGTGCCAAGATCCACTGCAGTGCATCTCTGAGAAACATGAGTGATTATTCTATAGCATCTATAGAACTGCTGACTTCCTGTATGCCTGGGGTTTTTTTGTGCTTTGCCCTGCTACTACAAGAACATCACCCCAGCTCCACTCCCAGATGCATAATGGGACATTCTGAGGCACTGTCTCACATCACAGACTTATACTTTTCTAAAATCTGAATTGCACTAGAGGTATCCAGTCTCACACTGCATCTATATTAGACTCTAAGGAAGATAGACACTATTCCTTCTTGTCTGAGGGCCACCACTAGAACCATTCTTTTTGTAGTACTGTGCATAATATCCAAAAGGAAGCATTGGAATCCATGTTTCATTGTGTCCTTGAAAATAAAAAAAAATGAGTCCACTTTGTGAGGAAACAAACATTTTGATTTAGACCTTTGGTCCTATTTGTTTAATCTTTCTTGGCTTTGAAACTCATTCTTCTTAATTGACATCCTGCAGGGCTTAATGGAGACAGATATATGATTCCAGTTTAGATCTTTCTGGGAAATATTTTGTGTTATTTTTCTGAGGTGATGAAAAAAATGAAACAAATGCTCAGCACTCAGCAGTGCTCAGCACTCAGCAGTACTTGTTAATACAGACTCAGGTGGTTCAGGGGAACTTCTCTCTGCATCCCTTAATACTCTGGTCTTTTAAACCTTGTCTGCAAGGTGAAACGAGGAGTCGCCACTTGCTGTGGGCTAGATTCCATTCCATCTATTAGATGTCTAAGTGGACTTAAGCACCTACATTATGATTCTGTTCTACCCTGTTCAAGCCCCTGAAAATCCATGAATGTATCTACTTTTATAACATGCTAGCTTCTTATCCTTAGGACTAAATCACAAAAAAACAGTGAGGAGTTGAAGGAGGACGTATTCACTTTTTAATTATTTTTCAGTGACTTGATCAGAAAAGAATAGAATGGAATAGAACGAATCACACCTATGGCAGGGCCAAACGCAAGCTTAGAGCAGTTCAAAAGGGGACAGAGACCACTGCTCAGGATCATGGCAGTTGCATGCTTTAACTGTTACTTGTGCATCAAACTTGCAATACAAATGTAGCAAAACTGCTCCAATTTTAACCTTGTTCATCCGGGGTCATGTTGGCATGAGTTAGTTCAGTTGCGTCACTATGGATACCTAACCGTTGCTGTGTGTTCCCAAGAAGCAGCTCTCCTTTCCTTTTGAAGCCCCACCAAGTGCATGTTGTCCATACTCCTTACGCAGCTAGAGTCCTCTTACATGCCTGATAAGTGAAATGTCTCTAGCACAAGGACCGTAATGGATGGTTTCATGTTGAGGGGCCAGGAAGGTTCCAAATGAAAAGTTCAATGAGGAGTAAGGAGCACACTAATTTTGCCTTTCCCTCCTCCTGGTTTTGTTTCCTATTATTTCTTTGCACATGGATGACAAGAAGATGTAGCCAATAAATTACATTTCAAACGGCACGCCTACACAAGATGCTAATGCACATTAGTACTTGTATTAGTAAGTACTTGTATTAGCACTTTATTATGTGCATTAGCAAGTACTAAATAAATGTGCAGTAACTGGAGTTACTGCATAGTAGCGCTGACACGACTGTGCAGTTACCTAATCATGCTGCACAGTATTGTATTAGCACATTCCATGTTGTGACATGCCACTGTGAGGTATTTTTTGGCTACTGCACAGTCAGTATCTCATGCAGATGTGCCTAGAGAGAAGGAATAGTAGGAATTTCCTACATGAAGAAGTAGCTCTGGAAGCTATATCCAGGTCTAATCATTCATATAGAGATTGTTTTGAGAACAAGCAATGGTCTGCACCTGTGTAGCTCAGATCTACTGAGCTCCAACTGTGGAAGGCCTGGAAGATTTTCAGAAAGTGGAGCATTCGCTTCTGCAGAGTGACTAACAAGTCTGATTCTGCCCCCAGAACTACATACAAGCAGAAGACCCATTGTAATATATCTGTGGAGCTCCATACAATGAAGAATTTAACTACAGCAACTGTAATAAAAGTTGAACTAGCAAAGAAACCAAAATCAAACTCTATTATTAGTTTTCATTAGTTGTCTTTGATAAAATACACATAAAATACACATTTTATCCCCACATTAAGAACAATAGTGTATACATAAATATTTCTACATAAGACTTAGTATGATCACCAACAATTATAATATGATTATAATTACAATAACCTGGTGTATACCATGTACCTATATATAAATAACATTATATATTATATAACATGTTATATATGTGTGTGTGCGTGCATGTGTGTGTGTACACACACACATTGTGTATATATATGTACACACATATCTTATAACATGTTATATATTTTTCTTCTGTAAAACAGCTGAGTAGAATATATTGACTTTTTAGTAATTCAAATATACTTTGTTTTATATACACATACATACATATTATATTATATATAAAAAACAAAGTATATTTGATTTACTAAAAAGTCAATATATTCTACTCAACTCTGTTTTACAGAAGAAAAAATTGCAGGCACTTGCATATGTTGGAGTAAAGGAACAGAATACTGGAAAGTGCAATACATTGTGGTAAAAAGAAAACGGCGGATTAGTACTGACCAAATTAAATTAAAGGCCTCTTTTCTTCCTTCACTATCTTTTAGACCACATTTCCTTGAACTTGATATTTCATTTTTTCTCTCTACTTTGGAATAATTTTATTCCAATTCAAGTGAAATATGCCAATTTGTTCTAAATTTAGAGAGCCAATTCAATTAGCAAATGCAGTAGGCAGAGGTGTAGGGAGCTCCTTCAGCATCCAGGGTAGGCAGGAGAAGGTATGCCCATCACTGTAGCTGGGGAAGGTGGTCTTGGAGGGAGGAGGGATTAGAGGTTGAGCTGAAGGGAAATCTTCCCCTTGCTACTGCTACTACTACAGCAGCATCAGCTCAGGTGGCAGCAGCTGTTTGATGTAAGCTCTCTGGGAAGTGCCCTCAAGACCCCATTTGCTTCAGATACACCAGTGTGTTCTTGCAGTGCTGTAGCAATGAAGTTTGGTGCCCGGGGCAAACCCCGCAGCAGCAGCCCACCCTCACCCCACACAGATCCAGGAGTCACATACCACCCCCCATGCATGCCCAGGAGTGCATGCAGCAGCAGGAGCTGCCCTTCCCCTATCTCTGCATGCCCCCCCCCCATGAGCTACTCATGGCTCTGTCCTGCACCCCACCCCAGATGGGCAGCACCTATTGGCACCCCTTCATTTCAGCACCCAGTGCAGTCACCCCACTTATCCCCCCTTTGGGATGGCAGTGGGTTCAGGGCTATGCCTGCTTTGGCAAAGGCTCCCTGCGAGGAAGCACTATTCCATCCACTCTACTTGCCTCTCACCCCACAGATACACCATTGGGGGCAGGACTAAGCATGCCTGGTTCCTATGGCCAGGCAACACAGGGCTGCCTCTGCTGTGGCAAGGACTTCTGGGGTGGGGAGTTGGGGGCGTGATTCTGGTACCCCCTTATAGCCAGTGTCTGTGGCTGGTATCCTACTTGCTTCTTCCTCCCTTTTCCCTCCATCCCAGTTACACTACTGCAGGCAGACAAACTTATAGCTTGCTTAGGAGTGGGGCCCTCAAACATCATAAATTCTTTAGATAATACTTAGCACTGCAGACCTATTCCTTCCTCAAAAAATGCAAGCACTGCTACAACAGGCTATTCCAATCAGTCTACACTTACATGCATCTCACAACATCATGTTAGCCAGTCTTCATATGAAAGCTGTACTGGACAAGCCTCAAAATGTGTGGAAGAACAACTTTATATTCAGTCTATTTGCTGTTCATTCATACTTTGTGAATTTTATCCAACCCAATTAAATCTGCAAAAAACAAAGTCAGGGATTCTTTTTAATTTTACAACACTTTTTGTCCTTGGTCTGGCTAGAATCTATTAGAGAACAGTCATTCTGGCTGAGGTTTTTTTCTCCTCATAATAGTTGCTTCTAGTCCAAGACATTAACTGCAGAGTGGAGCAGAAAAGGTTGTCCAAAACTTTTCCAGGCTTCAAGCATTGTTCATTCTAGGTTTGGTTCCAGGTGTAAATTGGGGTTAGTTCTTATGCAAACTGGTGCACTCACAGAAATAGACTATTTACAATAGGTACACCTCTTACATGTTTGCTGAGATTTAACCTACCATATTTATTTGCATTCATTGTGCAAGATTTTTCCAGACTTACCTGCCACAGCACAGCTTCATCATGACTAAACACTGGCCATATGGAGCAGAGTCCACTCATCAGTGTCACTTCTCTCTCCCCTTGCTGCTCAGCCGAAAGCTACTGCCAATTTCGCAGCAGCTGTGAGAAGGTTAAACTTCTAGCTATGGAGCTGCAGGGGTAGGGTGAATAACACTGGTGAGTGGGCCTGTCCCTGATCTATGTGACTGGGAGCCACACACCATCACCAGTAGCCATTCTTCCATGCCCAGACCTTTGTTCCAGTATAAAAATCAGCCTCCTCCCTTAAGTTACTTCACTGATTTGGGATGGCAATTTTTTGAGAAGAGGATGCATGTGGTATGTGAGTAATAATACAATATGCTTCCAACTTCATTTCAGAACTAAAAAGTTAAAAGCAAATAGCATATTTTACTATACAGATCTGATTATCAAACCCCGATCTGTACTATTGTACAATTTGTACACCCAGACCCAGACATGAGCACACAGATCAGGAGACCTCTCACACACAAACTGGCCACATGGCTTCATGACTTGGAAACTATTGCTTTAGATTTGCTACAGTGCCCAAGAATTGCTTGTTATTTCTTACCATGAATCCTGTGAACTGAAGTTATGTGGGGCATGCTATTCTCATATGCTTCTCTGCTTTCAGGGGATGATTTGGTCAGGGGCAGTGCTGAACGAGAACCCCACCAAGTCTCTCTTCCAGGCTGTGGTGTGCCCAGGAAATATCTACCAGCTTCACATCTGCCACCTTCACAGGCCTGAGTATGGAAATGCCTGTCATCAGTCAACCTAGAATGGTCAAGTGCAAAGCCATAGCAGAGAGCACTGCGGTCCGAGTACTGTCTATAGGCACAGGAGACATCATGGTGTTGTGAGCTTGGTCTCTCAGCAGATTCCAGTAATTGTGGAGAAGCAGTATCAGTGAGTGGGCTTCCACCCCACTGGCTCTCATGGTCAGATTCAGATCTTTCTGTATGAAATCCAGAATACTGCAATACAAAATGAAAGGTACTCTCACAGCTGACAGGGCAGACCTAATGAAAATCTAAATCCCATTTCTCCCATTTAAAAACCACCCAATTCCATCCTTTAAGATATGTAAAGCCTAGATCATCGACATCCATATTTTAATGCAATATATTTAATAGGAAAATATTTTATTTATAACTTTGAAAATGAAACTCATGTTCAGTATTGTAGCTCCTTTCTTCCACTCAAAAGCAGTTCTAGAAAGATTGAAATGATGCCAATATCTGAAAGACAAAACTGAATTTTGTTCAAAATCCTTTTCATTATTGTTGTTCGCGACCACAGTGCTTTCCCTATATCTCACTTACCTGCCTGTTTTATCAGACACCTTCAGATCTTCCTTTCTCCCTATTACAGTAGGTAAAGAAATATCCTGCACACTCAGGTGTTTCAAAATACCATGAGAAAAAACTCCAGGGTGTAGCCAAGTTTTGAAGTGGCAGATCAGAAGGACTTGCCTTTCTGCTTACTGTTTGTTCCTTGAGAGCAAGGAAATCAGCTACTGAAGACAGCTTACTAAAGGAGGAGACTATCTAATAAGAGCAAGAGGGACTGAAACATTTGGGAATAATACTGAAGGGTGGTGAGGTATAGTATACAGCGCCCTCACACAACAGAACGCAGCCCAAAATGTATGCACAATTTCTCCATAACTGAATATCAGTATGCTACCCTCTGATATTTTTAGAGGAATCTGGAATTCTCATATCCTCTCACTCCCCATAAAAATGCCCAGTAACTTTTCATTTTAATGTAAAGGCCTAATTTTTACCAAAGACAAAACTTTCCATTTCATGAATCTGGGTTGTTGTGAAGCTCCTCATAGCAACCAAAATCAATATTTTATACACTAGCCAAAAAAAATAGACAAATACATCAAAAGTACTGACTATTAGTTTTACTTAGAGAAAGTTAAACCATATGTGCAGTTCCAGTAGTAAAATTACTTGAGATTTTTATGAACAGAAAGTCTCGTAAGTAGGAAATGTCAGTGACTGCATGTAGTCACACTGCAAAGACCTATATATACACATGTGGGAAGGAGCTATGGCTAACATTCTAGTATGGCCATATTTATGCTGACATCTTCAGAAATATCAGATGCTATTAAGGTTTTGGACTGAAGTAAGGCATTAAAAAGCAACAGAGCTTTTAAACAGCCCGTCTAAAAATCTATCCAGCAATCTAAGATCACAGGATCATAGGAAAGTAGGACTGGAAGGGACCTCACACGGTCATCTAGTCCAGTCCTCTGCTCAGCACAAGAATCACCCTGACTAAATCAACCCAATCAATTACCTCTCTAACCCGCTCTTGAAAATTTCCAGTTTCTCTAGGTAACCTTCTCCAAAAATTGACCACCCTTATAGTAAAAAAGTTCCTCCTAGTCTCCAACCTAAATTTCCTCTGCTTCAGTTTGAAGCCATTGCTTCTCTCCCTGTCCCCTACATTCACAGAGAAAAGCCAGCTCCATCCTTTCTGTAATCACCCTTCCGGTATTTGAAGACTGTCATCAACCTCCCTCCCTCTCTCCCCCCAACCCAATCTTCTCCTTAGAAGACAAAACAGTCCTCTCTCTTTCAGCCTTCCTGCATAAATCACACTTTCCAGGCCTCTGTCCACCACTTTCCATCCTGTCCACAACCTTCTTGAAGTGTGAGACCCAAAACTGGATACAGTACTCTGTCTGAAGCCTCATCAATGCTGAACAGAATAGAAAAAAAAAATCACTTGATTTGCAAGCAACATGCTTTTTAATACAATCCAGTGTGCTGTTGACTCTTTTTGCAACAAGAGCACATTATAGGCTCATAATCCATTTATGGTCTGCTGTAATGCCCAGGTCCTGCAATTCTGGAGCCTAGCCATGTCATTCACTGATCTTTGTTTGTGAATGCAACTGTTCTGTCCCAAGTGCAGGATTTTGCCTTTGTTCTATTGAACCTCATCTGATTGACTGAAGATCACTTCACTAATCTATCCAGGTAACTCTGGATCCTAGTCCTACCCTCGGATTATACTCAACTCTGCCCAACTTCATATCATCCACAAATTTGCTAAGCAGGCACTTGATCCCATTGCCCAAATCATTAATGAAGAGATTAAGCAATACCAGGCCCTGGTCCATAAGGAACCTATGTTTTCTCTGGTCTTACTCTTACTTTTCTCACTTGTAAAATTCCTTTTTATTTCCTTTTATGTCCTTTGCAGGCTGCACCTCAAATCATGCCTTGGTCTTGCTAATTTTCTCTCTGTATGCCTGTGTAATATTTGTACTCTTCCCTGGTACTATGAAAACATTTCCACTTTTTCTAGAATCGTTTTTGAATTTCAGCTCATTGAAAAGATGGGCTGGTCTCCTGTTGGACATCCCATTCTTCTGTCATACCAATTTAGCTTGCTATTGTGCCCTTACAGGAACCTCCTTGAAGTACAGCTAGTTCTCCTGGACTCCTTTGCCCCCACCCCAGCTTGCCTCCCAAGAGATCTGGCCCACTAGTTTCCCGAGTTTGTCAGTCTGCTTTTCTGAAGACCAGTGTCCTTATTCTGCTGCTCTCCTTCCTCCCTTCCTTTCTTTAGGTTCTTGAACTCTTATCATTTCATGGTCACTGTCACCCAAATTATTTTCTATCTTCAAACTCCCAACCAAATTCTCCCTGTTTGTGAGCAGTAAGTCAAGAAGAGCTTCCCCCTAGTTGGCCTCTCTACCATCTGTACCAGAAAGTTATCCCCAACACACTGCAATATTTTACTGGACTGTTTGTACACTACTTTTTTTTCCTTTCCAGAAGATATCTCAATAATTACACTCCTGTGATTTGGAAGCTTCTATCAAGTCTTTAAAAAAGAAGACCTTGTCCACCTCCTCCTCCTGGTTTGGAGACCCAAAGAAGACACCCACCATGACATCTCCCCTGATGCTCTCCCATGTGATGTTTCCCCAGGGGCTTTCAACAGGCCTGCCTTCCACTTCATACTGCATCTTAGAACACATATAGAATGAATTTATATATATGGCATGGCAACACCTCCTTTTTCCCTGCCTATCTTTCTTGAACAAAGTACACCCATCCATGACCATACTGCAGTCCCAGTTGCATCATAATTCTATGCTTATACTAGGTCCTCCAGTTCTTCCTTTTAGTTTCCCATACTTCTTGCATTAGTATATAAACATTTCAGGTATTTAACTGACTGTCCTATCCTCTCCCTGAGAACATTTCTAAGAATTCCATTATTATTTCCCCTTAGCAATTTTTTATTCAGGGTCTTTTAGTTAAGTCTGGGCTTTTTTCTCCATCCCCCAGTAAACCTAATTTAAAGCCCTCCTCATTAGGTTAGCAAGCCTGTATGCAGAGACACTCTTCCTTCTCTTTGGCAGAAGGCACAGAGCAGGCACAGGAGAAGGCAATTTGAATACAATTATTGATTTTTACCATGGTACTAATCAGTGCCTGGGAAAATAGAGGCAATCACCCCAGACACCAATTTGTGGGATGGGGGTGGGGGAGTGAGAATTGCAAAAAACAAGGGCTGCTGCCAGCAGCTGCACCTTCACAATCACAGTGGCAACACGTCCCTACTCCCACTTTGCCCTGGGCTCCTGGCCACATCCCTACACTGCTGGCTATGAGACCCAAACAAGATGAAGGATCTTTCTACTGAGTGCTGCTGTCACATCCAAGATGCCCTGCTCTGCGTTTCTCAATGAGAGAAACAGAAGACCTGTTGCACCACAGATATACAGTAAGGTGTTCAAGCCCCTCATTCTCAGTGCTGAACAGCCAATTAGGCTATGTGATCATATGAGATCAGTACCCCAAAGTAACTCTACCCAGGCCCTTGCTCTGTATTCACCACTATGTGAAGCTAATTTAGCTGACAACCACACTTCAATTAGCTGGAAATTTTAGTTAGCCACTGTACTCTGTGACAAACTAGAATACAAATTCTTCTACTGTGTTACTTAGTATACAGACATCCTCAGACTTCTTTAACAAGGGCATTTTCACTAGTCCTGATTAATTTTTTTGTAAATCAAAATTTTTTAATGAAAAGGCTTTCAAACCAAAATGAGAGTTTTCTGGGGAAACTTTCATTTTGGCCCCAAAATTATAGGAGTTTTTTTCCAATAGAAAGCTGGAAATAAAAAATTAATACATTTTTTTTAGTAACACAATTTATTTTATGTTCAGATTTTATTTTTCAAAAGCTAGATTATTTACCAAAGGTTAGATATATTTACCGAAACTGAAACTTTTTACCAAAAGCAACTTGACATGTCAATGTTCCAACACACACACGCAAAAAAAATCACTATTTTATTATTTTTAATTTCCCATGAAAACATATTTTGCATTAAAGCTGGCCAGAAATCTTACATCAGAATAATTTTCTAATGAGTAATACAGTTTCTGCAAAACAAAACTTTTCTGTGGGAAGTAGAGGCATTAAGAATAAAAGCTATAATTCCCATGAGGCAATGTAGTGTGAAGAGCATGTTTACAGCATTTCAAAAACATTTTTTTCAAAATTTTAATTTCAGAGGGAACAATGAAATTTCAACTTTTCTCACATGCTGCAACAACAAAAATGCTGAAATGATTGAATTCCCCACGGGATGGAACTTCTGAATTTCACTTAGCTCTCACTGGCATTTTTCTACTAGCTTTAACTACTACATTGCTATTAGCATGGAAATGTTTTCTGTCCTTGATTTTGGGACCATTTGATTTCTTTTATTGGGAACTTCTTATGACTACAAAAGTTGATACTCTTGGACCAAATTACAAAGGATTTAGTTCAGTAGGCCTCTTGCATTTGGCTTACAGAATAGGAAACCATTCCAAAGAATATATGTTCCATGTAACAGAAATTTACCATGCAATGAGCATATAACGATGTAACAAAAAACAGTGATACTTTATGCATGTTGTTTGTTCTTAATGTACAAGATAATCAACTGAGAACTGACCCATAACACCTGCTAGTCTGTGGACAGAAGCAAATTAATATAAAGAGTTACTTGTGGCCCACGTTGTCTTGAGAGCCTGGATATTACTGCATAACTCCCAAGCTGATCCAAGGCACAGGCCAAAAATATATTTATTACCCAGTGAGCATTGCCATACTATCTCAGCTGCTGCCATCCTACCCCTACATCTTCCAGAAATATAATCCTGATGTCCTCACATGAGGAACATGAATATGAGCAAGTATAACTTTCTCTGCTATCACCGGGAAGAACTACAAAAAAAAATGGCCAAAGCCTCAGCTCTGAATTCTGCTGAAACAGAACTGGAAACTCCAGCCCCCCAAAAAGCATTAGGCTCACTTATTTCAATGGTAAAAAGCTAAAGACTACTAAACTAGGTTTCTTGAACAATCTGCCTAATCAGGAGCAGTGAAATCTTTGTTTCCTGTAAATAAATTGTTTCTACAGTAATGGAAGTTCTGCTTTGCTCATTTTTTCCTCATATCTGTTGTCAGGTGATATTTTAAAAAATTGGTTTGCCCAGTCTAATTAAGAGATAAAAGTTAGGACAAGATGAAGGATTTATCTAGCCTGAGGCAATGCCTGAAATCAATAACCACCTTCCAAAGCTACAAATACTGTTGGCAGAAAAGGAACAACACTGAATCCCAATGATATCTCTCAGGCCACATTTAGTACTTTAGTTGTTTCCTAAAAAACTGAACTGGCATCTCCATAGCACTAATTCAGTGCACCAGCCTGATGAGAGAATTAGCTTTGACCAAAAAAGGGTATTATTCAAGTCTATGCTGCTCTTTTTATTTTACAAACATTTTGAGTAGGGTCTTATTTGGGGAGGGGCAGCGGAAGGAAGAAATCAATTGTCTCCATGACTATCCAAATAAGACAGACCTAAAAGTGTATTAGTCTACTACACACTAGAATGGTTTGGGGTCACTTTCTCCATCAGACACATACCTGACATTTCATTCCTTAATGTGGTATGCAGGTGTGTCATCAGCTTCACCCTTTTGTAGATGACAACAGCCAGCTCCACACACAATGCCAGATGTTCCAACAATAGATATTACAACTATCTAATTTTCTGGCAGACAACTCATGTTTTTATCATTATAAACTGGTAAATATCTGGTGAAATCCTCTCAGAGCAGTAGAGTCCTCTCTTCCATGAAAAACTTTCACTACATTAGGCATTAGCAGCTTTCCTCTTGATTTGTGTCTTAACCATGAGAAAAAACATCACAGATGCGGGCTGCATTGTACTAAGAACATATGCATGCTTTTAAATCACTTTTATCTTACATTTTACTAATGTAATCCTGAAATGTAAAATATGTTCTTTTAGCATTCACTATTATAGGCAGAACAGATGGTGAAAGGCTTAGATTAAAGTAATACAGCATGTCCATTAAAATAACCCCTACTGCTAGTGAGTCTTCATCAGATCAGGAGTTACAGTTACTGTAAAAAAAGGTAGGGGAGGGGAGGTTGGTTTTGGAATATTTTGGAAATCACCAAAACTTAAGTTTACAGCAAAAAATGTTAAATAAAAGAAAGAATTGAACTGTCTAGAATTGAACTTAATCCTATCATTAGTATGCCTCTTTTTAAAACAACTTGCCAGAGTAAAGAACTAATATAAACTGCAAAATGAATTCTTATGGTTCTATCTAGGGAAAATTTAGTACTAAATCAACAAAGTGGCAATTCAGTAATAATTAATGGACAGTGGGATTTCGGTAAGATATAAGTATATAGTGTAGCATGTAAAAAAACTCAAACAGCCTTATTCTTTTATCTCTTCTTAATTATTCATCTGTAGGTAGATGGACAGATGCATCCTAACCAAAAGTAGGGATGAAACATGAAGCAGTAAAGGCTGATCAAAATCTGACTATAAAATGTTTCCATTAGAGGCAAGGACTTTCAACCTTTCCTTTAAATGATCATTTTTAATGGGTGATTAAACTCCAAAGCAGTTGGTCAGATGATCATAATTAAAATGTTTTTCCAATTTTGTTGCTATTTCCTGTGTACAGAATAAATGAGGTCCAGGGCTAGCTTTTAGGGAATACAAAATAAACGAGGTCCAGGACTAGATTTTGGGAGCCCCCACTAGGGTTATAATCATGAGAATAGGGTAGAAACATCCTTTAGCCAATTCAGTCCTTTAGTTTTTCCTGTTTCTACATAACCTCAACAGGTTTTCTTCCCTCCTTTTATCCATCCTGTTTCCTGTACTTAATCTAGCCATCTCTGTGATTAGACATCACTAGCAGAACACAGATCAATGTGTTCAGACAGAAACAAATCCCACAGTCACATAATTAATATTGAGTTATACCACAGTTTTGGCAGCCCTGGGACAGATATTGCCTTTTTCACAAACCAGCTGTACTAAAGTCAGCTGAAATCAAACAAATGTTGACCAGCATCTACAATTTAACAAAGTCATTTTTTGGCTGAAAATGCAAACACCCTATTAAAGTATGCTTCATCATAATGCAATACTAAAGAAAAATGTTAACATAGTGTTAAGTGACCAGAACGACTGCCTCTTCATTTTCTAATGAACATGAAGCTGATCTTCACTACTTATATTTTTCTTGAAGTTCACATCTCATGTAGCAGTTCTGGTAGCATACAGCTGGCCAAATAATGGATTCTCAGTCATCACCCAGTAAAACACATGTTTCCCTTTACTCTTCCAAAAGTGAGGAGGCAAGTAAAAAAAAAAATGCAGAAACTTAGGTACCATCCAAATGCCAAGAGACATCTCAGTAACCCTAAGAGTTCGTGATGCCCCCTTGCCCTCCCTCACCCCATGAAAAAAAAGTCTCTAAAACCCTTACCCTCACTTTCTACCCATAGCCTTGAATTACTATGCAATTTTCCATAACTGAGAGGCAGATGTGTGGACTGAAAACCGATGAGCACAGGCAATAGCACCTGCTCCAAGTTCTTTATAACAGCTTCTCTTAGTCTTTCAACAGTTTATTCAGTGGTTGGAAGGGTATGAGGAAACAGAGCCAAGCTGCCAGTGGTGCTGATGGTGATGTGCTGCAAAGTATAGTATGACCATTTTTAAGAGACTGGCAACCAGCACTGCTGCTGCTTTATGTATGATAAAATCTGTGATTTTACAACCATGCAGCTGGTGATAAGGATATAAAGTTAAACTGGAAATTCAATATTATAAATTTTCAGACAATAACCACTACTAAAACAAAGTCTAGCAAAAAAAAAGTCTGGTGACAAAGAGAAAAAATCTGTACTGATATGGGTTTTGTGTGAAACGTATAAATATACAATATTATGTGTAAATAGCAGGTCTTTACATAGGTAGGACACTAGTGAACAGTGAGTATTAAAGAAATGGAACAGAGACAATGGAAAAAATTTCAGCAGCCCAAAGATAAATAGCTTGAACAACTTATTGGAACTATTTTACGTGCATAATTTCTCAAAACTCAAAGCAAGTTTTATTAAGGCTGTTCAGTAAAGCATTCAAGAGGACAGGCTAGTAAATAACACAGAAGATTGTATGTGATCAAATTGTTAAGTAATAATAATCAGACTGGCCATTTGCAAAAAATGGGTTTTTAAAATTAGAAGTCTGAATCAATATTTGTGTGCTGAAGAATCAAAAGATTTTTACTTCTGTGATTTGTAGAGCAACTGTGGCATTCAAAGACAACTACCTGTGGATATGGTGATGTCCTTGATTTTGACTTCGTGTTTGAGAGGCGTGATTTGCTTCCTTTTCTGTTGTCCGTTATGGTTGGAGTTGAATTTGCATATGAGAACGATGGCTTTGTTGCTGTAACCTGATCCAGGGATAGTTGTAGTCCTTTATATTCAGTTTCCCTGTATAAAATTAAAAAAAAATAAATAAATAAACTAGCTCCAAATCTTAGTGGGACATTTTTCTCATTTGTAGGAGATAGAAATATTTTTTAGATAGAATATCCAGAACAACTTAGAACATCATCCTAACCTGTTTACCTTTAGCTTTTCTCCACAACAAATATCTATCATTGGAAAAGTCTAAAAATATATCTCATGTAATTTCTTGTTAACTAATGAAATAATGAATTCAAAAGCCAACCTGGTTGGAGAAAGTGTCAATAAAGCATAGTCCATCAGACTATGCATTTCCATCAAAATACTTTGCAAAACTGAATATTTTCATTATTTTTCTTTTTAAATAAACTGGTCATTTCAAAATTGTATATTTTGCATTATATATTTTAAGTTAACATAAAATAAAAAGACAAAAGTGAAAAAGAAGTCAATCCATCTCATGCCAGTCATTTCAAAATTTTCTTCCAGAACTTTTGTAAAGTTTTGATTCTTACTCCCATTTGGAACAACACCAAATCGTGAAATCTCTAAAAGCTTTGTGAAGCAAAATTTCTGCTTTCTACACAGCTTTACTAAGCCCTCTGCTATGCTATACATATCTGTTTTAGCTAATCTGTAAAGATGCAAATTACCCCATCTTCTGCTTGACTTCAGACTAACATGACTAACTACCTCTCTCAACAAATAACAAGAATGATTAAATGTGGTTATCATTAGTTTCAGAGAATAAAAATTACATGGAGCATCAGATCCTCCAAAGTCAAATGAGTGTACACATTATCAAACTATTCCTTCATTCAAAGTGGATATTTGTATCAAACTTTCAAAGTAAAAAACACTACATTAATTCAATATATGTGTGCGTGTGTGAGTGTTTCTTGCCAAGAAATGCACATAATTCATTGTACTGTCAACATCGGCAGGAGTCACAGAAAAACATATTATTTCATGTGCTTCAAGCATACTACCCCAATACTTGCCTCATTTTTTATTTTGAAATATCATTTAACATATCCCTTTCTCGCCACCTTGACACCCTGCTTTCATAGTGATGATAGGCACTTTGAAGATAATAATACAATGCATTGAGTTGGTACGCTGCAACTAAGAGGATCTGGATGGATTTTGTTTTTTAATAGACCACACATGCAACCATGTAAAGTTGAATCACAGGATTTGTGAATATTTCTATGGAAAGCACTGAATTTAGATTGCTGCAATTCATAAGGTGATAGAATTCACTGGACACAGGCATTTAGCTAATTAATGCATACTGCATTTTACCTTTAAATCTTTAACATTTCACAATGTTTTCATCCAAAATTGTACTTATTCTCCAGATTAATCCAGTCAAGAAAAATCAAAACATCTTCTATAATTTAAATCACCAATCATATGCTGGTAGCCGAAAAAACAGATCACAAAGTTATGTTTTTCATTCAAACTTTCTAGTGAAAACCTAAAATAATACGTGCATTTTCAAAATTGGAACCCTTTCATAATGTTTTGCTGACCAAAAAGGGGATCTATGCTGGAGAACACCATGAATCCCTACAGGTCCACAGGGGTAAAAAAAAAGTCAAACACTGATGAAGGAAGAAAAGGAAATAGCTGCCATCCTGAACCTGCCCACCACACCCCTAACCAATGAAGGAATACGAGAGCAGAGGAACTGTAATTTACTGTGTGAATGTGCAGTTGCATGCTACTCTAAATTCAGATTTGAACCCAAGGACTTCGGTCCTTAATGAATCCCATTAAAATCATTCAACACTTTCTATCTGCAAAATCCTGAACCACAATCCTGGGTCTATTGATGCAAGACATACTCATGAAAAAAAACAACAGGAATTGTAGAACAGCCTCTGCGTATTACTATTGAGAATAATTAATCTTTTTCAAATGAATACCAAGGCTACAGGACCAAACCTGATAAATGACTGAGAGCTTCCATATATCCAGATGGTTAAATATGATGAATCTTTGAACAGCTAGACAAATAAATTTGGGTCAATATGTCTGATTCCAGAATAAACCTTATTTGTACTTAGTAAGCAACAAACGTGTTAGTAGAGCAGATTTCCTATTGAAGGCCTAGCTTTGTCAAGTATGCAAACAAGGAGTGCATGATACACTTTACACAGCATCTGATGAACTGAGCTTTAGCTCATGAAAGTTTTTGATATATATATCTACTTTTGGTTAGTCGATGAGGTGCAAATCTACTCTGCCTCATCCTGTAAATAAGACACCGTAATTGGAACAATAGATGAAGGTAGTATTTCTTGTTTGTTACAGATATTTTTCTACGGAGAGGTAGTAAGCTGGGATAGTCTGAAGTTAGACAGGGTAGATTTGCACCTTATAGACCTACTAAATAAATCTCTTATTTTTACTTAGTTTATAAGATGCATTATTCTACAGTAGACAATTAATATTGTATAATGCATAACTACTTCTTTATGAAGTTAATTTCTCCAAAACCTGGTTTTAATAAAGATGGGTTTGTGCCACAATATTTGAATCTATGTTTCAAAAGCCTGTTATAACATGAATGCCTGGAACTAGGGTTTTGACTGGCATATTTTAGAGGAAAAGTCTAGTAACAAAATTTGGAAACTTGTTCAAATTTTAGCCTTAATTTTTTTGAGCAGTTAGATTCAGGATTTTGGTTCAAATGAATTTCAGCTTTATAAAAAAAGTGTATCTTTAAATATAGGTGGGCTTTACTATCTTGTGATATAATTGCTAACAAGCTGTGGATAAGCTTCACATTTAATTATCAAGGATGAGAAGAGGTACTCCCAGGACCCGGCTCAAGGTTAGGCAGCTTAGTTTAAGGAGGGGCTGGTAGATTGTTGAGGAAGTTGGAAGATCTGGAGGGGGCTGCCTGGTCTAGGGAGGATTGATGGAGCAGGTAAAAACTAGAGGTGCACCATATCATATCAGCACTGATAAAAGGAAAATTGACATTATTGGCAATCGACTTTTTTGACCGATAATGTTGCCGATAAATGCTGTGTACATGTGTTCAGACACAGCATGCATGCGGACAGGAGTTCAGCTCTGCAGCTTGGAGAGCAGGGGCTAGCCGGTAAGTCTGTTGTGGGGGAAGAGGCATGGAGGGGGCAAATTAAGGCCCCCATGGTGAGGGAAGGAGTGGGGCTGAGGAGCTGGGGAGTGGTGGAGTGTGGGACAGAGCCCCAAGCGACTCTCCCAGGAGGTGCAGGAAGGGGGCAGTTGCTACCACCAGTGTGTGCATCCACAGGGGAGACATGGGTAGTGCCCCCCAGATCTGTGCATGGTGTGAGGGTGGGATGCTGCTGCAGGCTGGAGATGGGGATGACACTGAGCTCTTCCCAGTGTGGGGGTTGGGCTAGGGCTGCACTCAAGGCTTGTGGCAGCAGTACTGGGAGACGGCGCTACAGGGTTTTAGAGCCACCTAAAAATTCCCCATAGTCCCCCAATACCACTCCTCCCAAAGCCGCCACCACCTGCCCTGAGCACAACCCTGGTCCAAACCCCATGATGGGAAGAGCCTGGCACTGTCCCTGGACCCAGCCCACAGCAGCAGCCCGCCCTCATTCCACATACAAATCTGGGGGGCACATGCTCTCCATGCCTCCCCAGGGTGGGGTGTGCACAGCAGCAGGAGGTGCCTCCATTCTCCATGCCCCCCTCAAACCCAGTTATTTAGGCTGCTTGTAGGCATGCAGGAAGGCTGGTCCAATGCACTGTAATTATAGCAAGTTGGAGCAGACTCAATCAAGTCTGCTGAAACATGCTAATTAACACTCCAGCAGCCTCTGCATCTTGTGACTCAGCATCCCATGCTTAAAAATGGCAGTGAGGGTGCTTTAGCTAAAGCTTACTCAATGAGCTTTAGTTAAGTTGCCCCACCACCATTTTGAAGTGCAAGGACACAGATATATGAGACACTATGGGTGTTTTAATTAATTAAAGCAACCCTGCCCCCCTACCTCCGGACCACATGTAAAAACACCCTTAGATTGCCTTAACCTTGGTTAGGGCAATCTAAATATGTTAGGTACCCCAAATCATCATAAATCTTATGAAATTGTGATATTTGGGACAGTAGTCCTCAAAGCTATTCCCATTATTCCCAATTCTGATTCAACATTTTCCTTGTGGCAATCAAGTGCTGGGAAAATCAGTATTAGGACAAAAATAAGGAGACAATAAGCATGTTTTAGTTCGTTTTGTTTGTTCTCCTGCTTCTTCCTCTGCCAGAACAGAAATAATTTATGAAAGTGAGTACCACCTTGTTGACTACCTAGTCATCTCAATTCCAAGCACTTACAAAGAATTGTAAAGTTATCCTTGCTGGTGACACAAAAGAAAGGAAAGGGAAAAGGCCAGAATTGCCTACTATCACTCACTACCATATATTACAGTATAGTATTACTCTTCATTAATTATACCAAGGTATGGACTTATTATGCAACAATCCTGGACTGCAACAAATACAACACTTCTGGGCCCTGAGAACCTGGACACCTACATTTCAAAAGGCTCCAAATTCCATTATGCAACACCTTACTAAATCCCAGCTGTCACATCCCATGCATTAAAATGAGTCCTGAAGCCTAGCACCTGAAGTCAGCTATTTAGTCAGAAATATTTAATAGAGAAGACAACAGTCTGAAGCTTCTACTGCTGAATTCAATGACAGCCATCAACAAAATCACTACTATCCATGGTCTCCTGTTGAATAAAATTCCTAGCCCTGATAGCATCACTGAGATATAGTACCACCTCCAACCCTACCCTTCTGCAGCTAGTCTCTGTGTATGCTACCCACTAAGACAAACTCCAGAAAGTAGCAGGAAAAAAAATATCAAAGGAGAAAAAGTATCAGTCCTGTTCTCTTCAAGTTTCAGATGCAGATTTTTCATCCCAGAAGCAAAAATAGTTATAAACTATTTATATTTTATAAAACTATAAACTGTGAGATAAAGAACAAAATAAACCTACAACTCCTTGAAGTGTGCTGAGAAATGGAAACTACCAGTCTCCAGGAGGAATTCACAAAGCTGTCACTCATCATGCTTCTTCAGTCTCTGTATTTCTACATTCTTGGTGACTTCAAACTTCCAAACACACTCATAATGATACCTGATCAAATACAAATTATGTTTGTTCTCATAGCCTACATGGAAATCATGGGCTTTTCCAAAGATAGGTGCCACCAAATGTGTGGGTCTCTCTTCAACCTACAAGTGGTTACTGGGGGGAAAAAATCAGCAAAACACCATTATCTTGTTCTGACCACATCTAATGCAGGTCAGAGTCTTATTTTCTTCTTACTAGGCTAGGATATATATACCTCTTGAACTAGAAGTGGAAAATATTGCTTGATTATGGCAGTTACACTACTTGGAATCAGCACCAGAAGTGATATAAGCTACTTTTAGTTCCAGAGGTATCTGGTCTTAGAAATATCTGTGACTGCCCATATTTTTGTAACCAAAATTTGGTCACCTTACAAATAGACTCTTATGTGCTGTCTTCAAAACTACCAAAATACAGAGTTTAATTGTCCCTGGGAGGAGAACAGAAGGAGGAACTGTCAAATTTGCAAATAAGAGGCATAACTACACCATTTGGAACTGCCATCAGCAACCTAGTAGTGATGAGAAAACCTTCAGGTAAACTAAGGATCTGCACTGAAAACAACACAGTATTTAAAACATCTCAGTTTTTATTATTTAGCAACCGAGGATATTTAACCTTATTTATCAAAAGCAAAAGTGTTCATTGTACACAATGATAAGCACTGGTTCTGGCTTACTGAGCCATACTGCCCTAAAGAGTGTATCTACACTTAGTCATACATCAACATTGCTATGGTGCCATGCTTTAGTACTTCCTTTTGTATCTGTTGGAAATATTAATCACAGCTCAGTATAGGTGGTTATTGTGCTGTACACATGGTACATGGATAGATTTTGCCATTACATTGCCACAGCAGCGTACTATACCCAGGGACTGCTATGGCGACGTAGCTGGCCATCATGTGTAGACACATGTGATTGCTACATTGCCATAGCATGCCATATGACAATGTAGCATGTCGCTATGTCACCATAAGGCAAGGTGTAGCCTTGCCCAAACTTTGCCACTTTTTTTCAGGTGCTGCTGGATATGAATGCTTATAGATGTGCTAATAAAAATTAAAGCAAGCACTAGAGGGGCTCCCAGATATCAAGTATGTAGCTGTAGGAGGAGATGTCAAGGAAGAGAAAATCCAGGATCATGATGCTAAGCTGCAACAACTAGTAAACGGGTTCTGGAAGCAGAACATTAAGCTGAATAGAAACAATCTGAAACTGAGAAGAACTGAAATCCTCTGTACTGGACACTTGTTATACATCTGACATTTGTTGACTTAAGGAATGCCTATAGACTGAGATACCAAGATCTCTTAAGTATCTGCCTAAACCAAAGAATTTGAAAGGAACCTAGTGATTTATAGGTACGATCAACTATTTCTACAGATTCTGTATACATCCATTAGATGCAGTGTGGAAATGGTCAGACATCCAAGTCCAAGAATAAGTATTTGAAAAAGTAAAATATCATAAGTTGGGCAATGATCTTAAAGTACCATCCCTTGTGAAACAGAGCTTACATGAGATGCCTCAGAAGAAAACTGATGCAATGCCAGCAGCTCACAGAATTTGCTAATATAATTCTGACAGACATAAAACATAGAAAAGGAGCTATGACCTGATCCTTGAAAAGGAGTGATTTCATCAGTTCACCTTTGGGCATAAAAATCAACTTACAGTGTGTGATCATGAGCTATTAGAAGGCACCATTAAGAAGGCATTGCTGAATACACTACATTACATGTTATTGGAAATTTAGTATTCGAATGTGAGAATGAAGCCCAGTAGAAGTCACTACTAATGGTAAAACAACTGAACCAGACAGACTTTCAAAGTACAGCACAGATGAATTTCGTGGAGCAGAAAATAGATTCTTTCAGACATTGCCTTTTGTTGCCTTCATGCTTCCATAGAAAATGTTATGGTAGAACAAAGCAATAGCAAATAGAGATCATATTTTTGTTGTGCCACAATGTAGCCACAACAACAGGTAGGAATAAATTGTGCCGCTTTATTGTAACAGATGCCTATTTGCTTTATGGTGACAGAGTGCAGCCCAGTTTCTCTTGGGACTTGAGGGGCCCTTTCCTGTGCATTTCAGGAATTCCTGCACAGGATTAGGCCCCTCAAGCCCTAGGAGCACTTGCCTGGTTTTCACTACTCCCAGAGATGCACCCCCACCAATCTTCAGAGCAGATCTCTGGAGGCAGGGAAAGCTGAGGTTTCCTACTTCCAGAAATGCAACACAAATTGCAAAGGGCATGTCTCTGGAAGCAGGGAACCCTGATTTTCCCCACTTCCAGAGATATGCCCTAGAGATCCTGGGGGAGCATATCTGGAAGCAGGGAATCTCTGGAAGCCCATTGTCTGATAAGATCATTGACAGTTAAGTGGACTACGTACATTTCACCCAGTGAAGCAGATAGTTCTGTGCTGGGACACATCCTGGCACAGCTGATCCACTTCATTTGGTGATGTCTATTTCTAGCCTCAATACTGTATGCTGCAATATCTTTGCATCTTTGATAGGAGGACTTCATGAAATTCAACAAAGCTCTCAACAGAATGAACAGTCAGAAACAATAAGCCACTTCATACAACCTGGACTAGTCACTCCAAAAGAACAAGTGCAACCATTATGTGAGGGACAAGACAGGATTTTATCTAAAAGAGACTCAGCATCACAATATCACAAAATGGATACCTGCTTTCCACCTCCTGTATTCCACTGCACCTGAGATGAGCTGCTAAGCCATTCTACTGGCCAGGGAAGAATACCCAACAGAGAGCATATGAACAATAGTGCAAATTGTATGAAGACTATATAGTGGGCAAATACAGGAGGCTCGCTGCCCCATGCAATTGATCATGATTTGAGACAGGAATTATGTGGGCACAATAGAAAACTACTCTGGTTTTGGGAGTAGGCCTATCTGGAGGACATTCAGGCAAGTGACCATTTTTAGCCCAACCATGGCACAATGACAATGTAGCTACCCTGCTTCCATTTTTTAAGGCATTCTATGCAGAGCAGCACAGCATGCTTGGGGGTACCACTGCCAAGGATGGTAAGTTTACCACATAGCTATGGCATAATATATGCCCATGATTACCAGCCATATAAAATCCTAAGAGAGAAAAACTGACAGACAGAAGACAGATCCGTGTTGAAATTTCAGAGTAATAAATGCCAATTATAAAAGTGGAGAAAAGGGAAAGGAATGAAATACAGAAAATTACTTATCACTTAACATATAAAGTTCTCAGTGAAACTTGCTCTGTCCTGTCTTCTGCTCTAGCACTGCTGATTGCAGGCACTACTGGGAAACAGACGGTCTTGGAATAGTAGATAGGAAATATTCTGCAAAGGATGTACTGAAATGGTTGCCTATGAAATAATGAATGAAGGTAATACTCCAAACCCATCTTTTCATTATTCCTTTCACGGCCTGCCCTCTTTTCGCCTTATTTTCATACTCTTCATCATGGTGGTGGAAGCACTTCTGGGGGCTGTAAGTACTCCATGGAACACAGGCTGTATAGCACAACAGTATCCAATAGTATATTAAGCTCTGGAGACTGTATATAGAAATGCCATGATGAACTCCTTCCACCCATATATACCCATTTTGGTTTGTTGTACACCTAAGCCATGTAGCAGAGAAATTTAACTTGGCAGTAGTAACCCCACTCCAAAGATATGAGCACACTGGCATGTTTACAGTGGCAAGCAGTATCAATGTCTTTTAGTGACTCTTGTATTAGTGTGGCTGTCAGTTTCATTTCCTTTACGGATATAACAATAATTATTTTCGTTCTTGCTGCACGAAAGAGGAGGAACTTCTCTACATCCTGCTCAGAGTTCTGGAATTCCAGAAAGAATACAAATCTCATTTCTGTGCCATCTACAGCGCCATTCCTTCCAGGGCTCTCATTGGAAAGTTTTGCTTTTTCCATGGTCTCATTTTTCTCAGGACAGAGATTGGTCATATTGGTCCTTCCTAGCATGACTTGCTCAAATTCCCATCAGGCATAGGAACTACAACTTTCAGACTTTCCCTCTCCTACAATGAAAAATTTTCACACTGAAACCAATAGACAAGCTTATGGACACACCCAATCTGACACGGCTAAGACATAGAAAAAGGGAGGAACAAAAATCAACTCACTAAAGGGAAAAAAATCCAATAGGAGAGAAATGAAGCCTGAAAGACCAATGAGATTGTAGACTCTTCATAACTTCTATAAACAAACTTATGTTCTGGAACTGACAGAAATATCCTTGTACTTATTTGGACCTATTCAAATCACAGAATGATTTTTTTTATAGCAACTAACACTTTAAAAAAGAATAAATGTGGACAGACGTTTGATGTCTCACTCTATTTTCTTTATCAATGATATAACAAGAACACTACTGAATTCATTAGAAAAATGGTCACATGAAAGTTGAAACAACAGAAACAAAACTTCTAGTTAAAACTACCACATTCTCCATATACAGTCTGATGTGATAATAGAGCACCCTAACCTATAGCCTATCTTAGAGCCAGGATACCCTATTTCACAATCTTAGCGTTAAGGGCTGATATCAAATGGTAAGTTCATTATCATAGTACAAGCATACTACTTTATTTCCTAAACACTACAGTGTAAGATTACATTAATTGTGCTCAACATAGTTGCATGATGTTACTGATGAAAGGAGGTGTTGTTCTTCACAGAACCATATATCATAGTTCCAATTACTCAAACTATTGCACTTATAAAATTAGGCTTTCATATATAATAACCATTTTCTTTGATTATACATAGAAATTGTATATTGTATCTATATAGAAAATTTAAAACAGCACATTAGTGCAATTAGCATTTATTTTGGTTAGTAATCTAAGGAACAGCTTTGCTCAGCTTTGAGTCTGACAGCTTTGAGTCTGAGCACCTGACATACAACTGAATAAAAATGGAAATGTTAAACTGAAATAATAAAACAAATGAATGGTGTTGGAAGTTCCCTAAGAGCACGCTCACTCTCTTTCACTGAATTCCTGTCACTTAGTTAAATTCAGGCCAAAAGGAAATAAAATTTGTAACTTTCTTTGTATCTGACTGCAGAGGCAACACAGAGGGGGTGCACATGGGTGCACGTGTATCCCCTGAGCATGGCAGTGCACCCCCTACAAAAAGGCACCACTGACACTTCTGGTGGCACCTGCAAGTGGTCGCTGTACACCAACAACCCCTCACTACCAACGCTGCCAGTGTCTTCAGGCAGTCCAAAATTGCCGCTGGCCACCATAGACACTGTCAGCAGCATCTGCGGATGGTAGTTGACCAACCACCAGTTGGCACTCACCACCCTCAGCCCCCACCACCAACAGCACCGTGGCTGCCTGCAGGAGCTCCCTGCTTACCACCACCATGCTCCAACCACCAACAGCACTGCTACTGCCTACGAGAGCTCACTGTGCCCACTCAGCCTCCAGGGGCACATGGTGTTCACTGACTGCAATATCACATCATTTTTCAATTTTGACATCTCTGTTTCTATCTGATATTTATATTTCTATCTAGTATCATTTTTACTCTCTCCCTCCTCTCATTATTGACAAAGTTCAGGGTTGGCAGCTGTTCATAAATGTATGGACAATCCATAAAAAAAATGCTAAAAAAGCTTTTCTGTAAAGTCCGTAAAAAGTGAGCTGTCCATAAAAAACACTAAGAAATCATAAGCTTGACTGAAGATTCATTGTTGGATCGAGGCTGGACAGACAGAGCAAAGCAGTATCACCTTGGGTCTGAGCAGGAGTGCAGTTCAGTGCTCCTGGAAGGAGCTCTCCATCAGGGCTTTGTGGCTAACAGGAGACTCCATAACCCCCTTAACTCCAGCCACCTGCTAGAGCTGTTTCCCATCATCTGTAAGGTGGTGGGTGGGGCCTTGCACCAAGACAGGGAGAGACTGGGGCATGGGCTAGGGTAAGATTGCTTGGTACAGGGTGTAGTCAGAGGCATCAGAGTGTGTAGTTGAGTAGCATGAGTAGTTGACCCCTGAGGTGGAGGCAACATGTTATAAAACCTTTGCTGCTAATCAAGTAAGATTGAGACTACGAGTCTGGGTTTTACTTAGACTACTTGGAGACATTGGGGAGGGGAGAGAAGTGGTGCTTTACTTTAAGCTTGGCATGGCCCTGCACCAAGCAAAGTACGTGCCTAGAAGAGGCATCATGTTAGTTTGATGTGATTCACCCAATGTCTGTATATGTCAGACACTTCAACAGGGCTTTTTGGTGCTTTTATCAAATAGCTGATTGATTCAGTTTTAGATAAAAGTGACAAAAAGCCCCGCTGAAACATCCAATCTATACAGATGCTGAGGAAGGTTATGTTTACACTATGCAAAGCATAAGTCAGTAAAAATATGTCAGTAAGAAAGTTTTGTTGTCAGTAAAAAAAAATGTTCTTGCTCTGGCAACCCTGACAAAGGTCTACTGAGCTGAAGAAGAAAAGGAAGACAGATTGCTCCTTGTTCTGTTCATTAAATTCTAAGTCTGCAAATGTCATAACAGACTAGACCATTCGTGCTCAACCTTTTTGCTTAGTGGGCCAGATGGGCAGTGCCCAATCAGTCCACAGGTTAGATCAGGCTAGTGGTCCCTATCAAGCATCAGAGACAGTCATGGTAGGGCTCCAGGGACCCATCCAACCATTAAGCAGGCGTGGGAGATACATTAACGGAGAAAGTCTATTAATGTATCTACTTTTGTAACAACCACCATCTTGCCTTTAATACTGAGTCACAAAAAAGCAACAAGGAAGAGGAGGACCCCACCACCTTTTATTTTAACAGTTTTTCAGGGACTCAAACAAAGTAGAATACAATGGCACTTTGGCACCTAAATACACTTATGCACCTAATAGATTAATTAGAATATTTTCCCAAATAAATAACATGGGAACATAATTCAACATTATATCTGATGGCAATTTAAACAATTCAAGCACAGCTTGTTACATCCCTACAATGTCAGTATTGGTTATACAATTATGTTAATTGCTTTAATATAGAGTTGTTTTTCCATTACTTTAAAGTCATACACATGATATGCTCTATAAGTATGTTTTAGAATAAAGTAAAAGCCTATTAACTAAGAGGTAAAAATACCAGGATTGTTTTGATTGTTAAAAATGCTTCTTTTGGAAATCAGTCTTAGAGGGACTCTCTCAGCTCAAAGCCTCAACATTCATATATCCATGGTATCTCCGCTAAGTGTGAATGGCACACAAATACTAATTCTTACATCTCTGCATGGGAATAATTTCATTAACAGGAAAGATTGGGAAGCCCATCTACTGTTGCATAGGTTAAACTTCCTCATTCCTCCTCAGTGGTATCTTATATTTTGAAAAATACGTATTTTAATAGCAATAACTTGTTGAACCCTGGGGATCTAGGGTGAATTCTCAGGTCTCCTGCAATTTCCTTATATGAACTTGAGCAAATAGTGTAGTGGGGAATTTTCAAAAGCACTCAGCACTGGCCTAGTTCTATATGCCCTGAAGGCAAAGAGAGTTTACCACTGTTCTCAATGGAAGCAACATTAACCCAACACTGGGTGCATCAGCACGAGACACGTTAATGTGTATTAGAGGAGTTCATCTAGATATGCATGCCCTCAATGTGTATTAAAATGTTGAAATTAGGCTAATCACACCTAAAGTTGATACCTGCAAATGGAGGTATCAAATTTAGGTGCAATTACTTAAAGTTCATTAATGCACATGTAGACGCAATCCAGCACTAACTTCAATGCCAGGCCACTTGGCAGGACTGCAGGGACTAACTTTAGTGCCAAGCACACTAATTTTAGTACCAAGTCCCTGCAAGTGTAGACACCTGCCAAAAAATTGCTTAATGCATATTAAATTTAATTGAACGTAAATGGACATGTAGACATGCCCACTGAGGGCTTTTGAAAATTTCATGTTTCCATGTCTCAGTTTCCCAACTGTACAATTACAGATGTAATATTATTTCCTTTATCCCATCATTTGTCAGGCCTGTCTAAACCCAAGTTCTTCAGAGCAAAGACTGATTTATGCTATCAATATGTCCAGCACTTAGCCAAAGATGGTGCCAATATCCCCTGTAGTCTCCAAATTATACTGTGGTACAAATAAATGCTTTTTTGTAAACATATTATTTTTGTAGTGACAAGTCACTTTGACACACAGCATGTTTTCCACTATTTCAGAATCTTCATGCATTCAGTCTGAATGCTTTTACTATGTTCTATACCATTTATCCTTGATTAAACCTCTTCTAGATAGTTAATCATTAATGATTTCTTTACAGTTGCTGTGCAAACAGTTCGTTCATACCTATGACATATCAAATTTCATAGACATGTTCTTTAATTGGATTCATTTATTTCTAATCTGCTTAAGCCCTCACTACTGTAATGCTTGACTAAATATACATTAAACTCTTTTATTTAAACTGCTAAAATAAATTTGAGAAGTATTCTATGAATAAAAATACTTAATTGAACACATGTAATACCACTGTTATTATGTACCTAACTGAGCAGAAAGTATTGAAATAACACACTAGATAAGTATTTGTTATGTTTATACAAAATGGCTTAAGCATAGTTGCTGTTGACATTTTGGCAAAGATTCCCAAAAATAGGAACCTCCACTTACATTTAAGTCCATGATTATGCTTTTAAATAAGTGGCCTGGTTTTTAAGAGTACTGAGTGCCCAACAGCTCATAGTAGGAAATACTACACACTCAGTGCTTTATATTTTAATATGAAGTCTGTTATCAAGAAGTGAGATTTTTCACCCCAACTCAGGCCCTTCTGCTGGAAGGAAAAGAGCTAAAGCAGCCAGGTACTATGGAAAACGTTATTATTTTAGTCAACATGTAAAATAGCAACTGAAAGTATAGCACAAACCTTGTAAAGTTTGGGGTGTGGGGGAGGGTTGGATAAAATCCTCAGTTCTGGCTGTGGAAAGAATCACCTGCTGCAACACTGAGAAAGAGTTAGTTGTAGGACTGCCTTCGTGAAACCGTCAAGTCCTCTCTGGGACTGGAGATGGAAAGGGAATGTCAGGATAAAACCACAGCAGTCCAGACTGCTGTGTCCATAGAACAGTTTAAGAATGGGAGGACATAGAACTTCCTTAAAGGCAATTTTTACCTCCAGGAGTCTAAATTGGATCTCATAAAGGAGCACTTCAAAATCTCATTCTGCATGCCTGAACATGGATTAAAGAGCCTAACTTCACACTCCTACGACATTCTTGGCCCTGAACTCCATCCCACATGAAGATCCCCAGTATAGGTCCAACATTCACCACAGAGAAGTCCCAAGGAAGTAAGAACTACCACACAGTATTGAGGTCACTAATAATATGAATCAGGCCCCATGTAAGAAGGTGTCTTAAAAATCTATAAACCCAATTAAGCTCTAATGTTAAATGATACTGAGTCACATAGCATGTGTAGATTGTTCAGAAAGCAGGAAAGTGATAAACTACTGTAACTAACACTGGTTTGCTTTTGACATTTAATGGATGTCTCTAAAGAGCATACCCTTAGGGGCAGAAGGGAGAAGTGGCAAGAAAAGCAATTAACAAGAGGCTGTAAGATAAAATGCAATGACCCATTTTATTTTAGTCTCTAACTGTTGTTCCCATCCCCTCAGACAACACATTACACTAATTTTGCATGTCAATAGATACCCAAATTGATGCAAGATATCTACTTTAATATCTTGCTCACCCACCTACTTGCATGACCTACAAAGTAGCTTCCAGAACTGTGCATATCTTCACAGAGACTGGCCCTGCTTTCCTTCAGCTATGTGCACACAAAGATTTGTGCAAAAAATAAAAATAAAAACAAATATAACTGGTGGTAAACACAACAAAGCTCCAAAAATGTATGCAACATTTACAACCTACATTAAGACATTGACCAGGAAGTCTACTGTAATATAATATTTGCAGGGTAATATGTTTAAGGAAAATCTAAGGTACTTTTCCAAGCAAGTACAATTAAAAAGAACATCTCGTTACATTCTATCTTTCTCAAGTTCCAGACCCACACACTACAGACCTTGTTCTGCAAAGTAGTGGATGGCTTCAAATCCTATTAACTGCTGGTAATTCAGAGTGCTAAGCACCTATCAGAATCAAGTCCTTATAGAAAAAAACTATATGACTATTTTTTTCTTAAACTCTTCTAATATTCAATTGAATATCAACAAAACAATGATAAGAATGTTCTAAACTGAGTTCTGAAAGCATCTGATTAAAAAGTCTGAGAAACCAGTTATCACTAGGATTTAAAAGTTTATAGGCAGTCCTTGGACATATGACACAATTAGTTCCTGAAAACCATGTTTTAAGTTGAAACATTGTATCTCAGAACTGATTTCCCATTGGAAACAATCTTATAAATGGGGGATTGGTTCCTGAACCAAGGCCCGATACCCTATTTTGACCAAAAATAACCCAGAATTTTGTAATCATAGATCAATCAATCACAGATGAGTAATATAGCCACATTAATGTATTTATATTGTATATAGCAATCATATTGATTTGAAGGACTTCTTTGAGGTGACTTTGCTGGACTTTTTGAAGGGCTCTTGACTGGAGTCTTTTCAGGAGTCTTGGCTGCAGGTTTTTCTGGAGTCTTGTCTGCTTTCTTAAACGAAGTGTCCAAGAAAGTTTGGACAGATGTTCTCCAGGGAGATGGGCAACACAGCGAACTTATTCGCTGGCATGGTGTTGCGTAGGATCAAGCATTGGAAAGTTGAAATTGACATCAGAAAGTTGAAACAGGGTGTCAATTTCTGAACTTTGTAAGTACTTGTCAAGCCATTAGGGTAGAAAGATCTATGTCCACAATTCTGCAATCTATTATCATTAATTCATACTTTATTAGTGACTATTGTTTCAGACATATGCAGAGCTAATCCTTCATGCTCCTTACAGGCAAAGGAACTGTTAATCTTCCTAGCATTTGTTTCCCTGGATTAGGTTCTGATTCATGCAAAAAAAAAAAAATCTATCAATATTTACCTATAGAAGGGCTAATTAAGGACTGCATTATTTTTGCTCTCTGTATACCACAGTAGTTGAAAACCCAATCCTCTGTAAAGCTTATGAGTAGATTTTAACTAGAAGAGAGAATCAGTATATATTTCAAAATATCAGCATTCAAGGCTACTTGTTGGCAAGGTCTTTTAGTGTCACAGGGTCGGGTCCCAGAGGTGTCTGTGATATTCCCCTGGAGGCTCTATGACCATGTCCCACTCTGCCCATAGGGCACCTTCCTATCTCATCTGCCATGGAAATACAATGATACAAGGGAATCTGCCCGGATCTTATTCTAATGACCATCCAGATTGTGGTCATGGACTTGTGGGCTAATTGAATGGCTCCATACCTCCTCTTCACTGTGCCCCATGCCTCACACTTGGCAACCTTACAGGTGTACAACCAACTACTGACACAGCCCCTCACTGAGGCTTCCAACTTCTCAGCCTCTTAGCCTCGCTCCAGTTGCCAGACCCCTTGATCTCTCCTTTGGCCCCTCTCTGGGCTCTTTTGGTCTCATTCAACCAGTCACTGGGCTACCAGGTGCCTCAATCTCTCTCATGCCCCCCACCTCCAAGCTGTCATCTTCTTTCTTGGTCCCTTAGCCTAGACCCTATTAGTTCTTTTCTTTCTCAGATGCTCTCTAGGCACTCAGACCTGTCAGTCCTGCATTCTGCTGTCTGGTCCCTCACTAGGCATCACTATCAGCCTCAGACCCCTCGCTGGGCTTCACTGCTCCAGGCCCTGAACTCACATGGTTCTGTCCTCTATTCCCTGGCCCCTCACCAGGCCTCTGGACCCATGTGGTCCTGGCTCTCCTTGGCCCCTCACTGGGCCACTGAATCCTCATGGCTCTGGTCTTCCCTGCCCTGCATTGGGGTGCTGGACCCTCATGGTCCCAGTCTTCCCTGACCCCTCACTGGGCCTCTGGAACCAAATGGTCCTGGTCTCCCCTGCCAAGTGCTTTTCTGTTGGGGTATGTTCCCCTAGCCTTCCCTCTAGCCTTCTCTGGGGCTGAATTAAGCATATGCTTAAAGGTAAGCATGGAGGTAATCATGTGCTCAAATGCTTTGCTAAATATGTATCTCTGTTGCTAAATGGTTGATATTAAAACACACTGATAACAATTAATTAAATATTAAACTATGTTTAAAATCATGTGATCAATCCCCCATTTAAGTTGCCATCAACATTTTCAGAAGAGCCACCTTTCCCACTGAGCAGTACTTGGCTCCACAAAAACCTAGTAAAGGAAATGGGGCTCCCTCTGAAGTGATGCATTCAGGATAAACATGGGCATCAGAATCTGTCCTGTGCTGAAAAGTAAATACAAGAGCAAGGAAAAGTGAACTGTATGTTAAATAGATAATTGCCGGTGTTCAATGAAAGGAAGAAATTAACGTTTAATTTAGACCATCTCATTATATAGTATATTTATCATTACAAAGTACAGATATCCTTATGTTCATCTATTTATAGACTATGCTAGAAGGAAGGAGAAAGAATTAAGACCTATCATCAGAAACAGAATAATTGCTTATCTTTGAGAAAAATAAGTTACCAATTTTGACTAGCTCAACTGACTCATGAAAATTAGAATGAAACAAGCAAAATCAGACAAGCAGGAAACCACACAATCCATGAATATCAAGAGTATTTTGATCTCAATGTGACCTCTCTATGGCTGAGATGATCTAGGCTTCTGTAAATGTACAGTGGTAAATCCACTGATGGCTCCTCCATCTGGCTTAACCCCAACCAAGTCTTTTCTGAATTGCCACGGATAAACGTTATAGTACATCTCTCTATGACATGAAAACATACAAGGTATGTCTGTTTGACAGTACAGAATCATGCAGAGATACCCTGGGTTGTCTGTGAACACACTGGCTTGTATACCAACATGAGGTAGCACCATACAGATTTACCTGAGGTAACTTTGCACATGCTAGGTCTCAAACCAGAAACATAGCCCTATTTTGCTTCACAACCTTGAACTAAGTAGATATATCCATAGAATCTCCCTACACTGATTATGTCCTTTCTTCTAACACCTGGAAAGAAAGGCAACTGGCACAGGTCCACAAAGGTACCACACATGGGAGACTGGTGACACCTCAGTCAGTGACTGGGGGAGATCCTCCCATGTTCAACCTCTGGGGGAGGGGGCCCCCACATCCAATCTCACTAACTGGGCCGTTCCCCTGAAGCTCATCACACTGACCGCAAAATGGCCACAGCGCTCCCAGAAGTGGCTGTGGAGCTTCATCTGGTGCTCCCACTCCCTGGCTGGCATTTGCAGGGGGGCACCGGTGCTCCCACTTGCCCCCCACACCTGTTGCCTAAGCAAGGAACGTGGCATCCACACTCTCAGAGGGTGCACATGCACTCTCATGCACCCCCCACACATCACCACTGGTACCGCACCTACGCAGACTATGGCTCCTGGTATCTGACACCAGGAGTGGAATTCACAAAGCTGAATTGGACATGTAAGTTCTCTATAGAAAGCTTGTGGAATGTTAGATACCTAAGAATTAAATTCACCATAGCCATCATAGGGAGCAGCATGCTGTCTGAACTAGCCAAGAGGAAACACAGAAGAGGCGGCTATGTCAGAAATACTGGACTTAAGACCACGTGTTCAACATATAAATGGCCCTAAATGCTTAATTGCAAACCTGTTCCATCCTGCTTAAGTCCCTGAAAACATGTTAATACAAAAGGTGGGTGGTCATCCTCCTCCTTGCTGATTTTCTGTTACTTACTCTTTAGGGTAAGATGGTAGTTATTAAAAAAAGTAGAAATATTATGGATTTTTAGGGACTTAGGTGAAATAGAATCACATTTAGGTGCCTAAATCCACATTGCCACTCAATAGGTAGAATAGGACCTAATCTTTGGTGCTTATCTACAGACCTGTAGATAGGAGCCTACATAAGCCAAACTTCATAGTCCAAAACCTCCTACTAGCCTTACGTGCCTAAACTGCCCTTTCAATATGAATGACTAACTCATTCTTTTCTTCTAAAACATAACTACAAGGGATGCTAGTGCCTCTCAGTAGGGCTTTGCGAAGCTTTGGTCCCCAATTCAATTTGGTGGAGATTCGGCCTGATTCGGTGGCCAAATCTCCGAGTCTGACTTGAATCAGGAGACTCTTTAATCTCTCTGAATTGAATTGGAACCCTCTGAAATGATTCAGAAAGATTCAGCAATTCGGACATAAACACAGCTTTAAACGTTTTTTCTACATACCTTAAGGTACCAGGTGGCTCATGAATGCTGTGATGCTGGAGCAGATGAAGCATCCCACAGGAGTGTGGGGGGTTCCCCAGTGTGCTCAGCAGCAGACCTGGAAGTGGACCAGAAGAACTTCCAGTCCACTTATGGAAGGTATGTAGAAAAAAACATTTAAAGCTGTGTTAATGACCGTTCTGAACCGAATTCTCTGGATTTGGCTGACTTGAATCAGGGACAGTGATCTGAATCAATCAATCAAATCACTGCCCCCAGTTCAGACTGAATCCAAATCTGAACTGAATATAGCCCGTTTTGCACACCCCTACCTCTCAGGTCTTCTAAAGGAGCCTAGTGGTTAGTAAAAAGTTGAAGAGTTCCCTAGAAATTAGGAGATCCTGATTGAATGCCTTTATCAAACTGAAAAGTTTTAAAGCCACATCTCCCCTTACTTCCCAGAAAAGTGCCCAAACCCCGATTCTACATAAACCTGCCCTGTAGCCATCCTACTCAAGTTGGGTAACTGTCCAACAAAGAATGCAAATAAGATGCAGCCTGACACAACAGCCAGATAATGCAGACACTTCCCCTAGAGCTGGGAGACCTAACTTCCAGTCCCTGCTCTCCCAAATCTGTTTATGTATTTTATCCAATAACTTTAATCTGTGGATCTGGGCATCTTTTCTTTAATCCTTATTCTGGCAAACAAAAACACTTCTTAACATAAATGGGAATTTTGTATGAGAACATGCTGCAGAATTTGGACAGCAATTTTTGGTGCCTTGGCCATTAGTCAGCTGATTTAAATCCATGAGAAGAAATTTGGAGTGAGTTAAAGAAAGCAGTAGCTAAAAAAGCCTACATGAACAAAGAATTGAAGTAGCGTATCGTGAACACCTGGAAAGGCCTGTATCCTATTTGCAAGAAATATATCAATGATGTTACAAAGGGACATATGTGTGTGATAAAAGCTAATGGTGGACAAACTAAATACTGAATAGAATGGCTTAAAAGAAATCACTTAATAATTTATTTTTCTTTTGCAGTATGTACACCTGTGCATGAATAAAGAATTTGTATGACTTAATTAAATTGGTAATTGAATCATTTGAATATGTTTATATTATTTAACACAAAATACAAGTAAATGAAATGCACAGAAAATGAGCAACCTAGTTCTGTTCCTGGTAAAGTCAAAGGCAATACTTTGAATGACTTCAGTAGAAAAAAGGATGAAGCCATTAATGCTAAGAAATTGAGGGTAGCAGTTGTATTCTCATCTTACTGCTTTTAAATCATTGGGGTCAAATACACAGGCCACAGTTAAAATCTTTATAATTATTCATCAGTGTCTGCAAACTTTCTGGCATGTGAGTATATTTACTTGAATGAGTGGGTCCTATTTCAATAATGTTACTTAAATAAAGTAAGTTGTTTCTTAGTAAGTCACGCTGAGCCTTTTCTGGGATGGATGTTGTATAAATAAAATAAATAAAATGAATAAACAAATATATGTAAGTGTTTGCAGGATTACTCCTGTGATTAGCATTGCCATGGTATTTGCTATAACGTATGCTGTCTCACGCATACTTACTAGATACAGGGAACAAAACTCTGATACCAGGAATATATATGCAGAGTGTGTTGGGGTGATGGACTCTGCACAAGTAGTAAATATGTGAATGAAGAAGGGAACAATGAAGTGGGCTGGTAAGCAGCCACTGGACCTATGGAGGGCCTATGCAAGAGCTACACAGGGATAAGGCCTGGTAGACTGCTGCTCTGTTCCATAAGCAAAAACATTGTCCTTTCCAAGAAGAATGTAGAAATATTTAACTACAAACTGTGTGTCTCCCAGGAGTCTGGGAACAGGTTTGTCTCACCCTAGCACAGGAAACCGATATAAAGCCCACTTATCCCAGCTTTCCATGGGATTCCGAGATTTTACCCATCATGCAGAGTGATACCACTTTGATTATGTATTTAATTTTAAAATCTGGTAAAATACAGGCTGTAAAGAGCAATCAGCCCTAAAGTTATAGGCTTATTGTATAGATGCAATTAACTGTTAAATTATACTAAATTGCATTTATTCTATCATTAACTAAAACATTTGTTAATACCATATTCATGAAATAACCTCCCACACAAATTGCATACTTCAATTTGTGCTTCTAATCAGCCAGTTATATAATATAATTTGAAGAAGGCAATTGGGACTTTTATGTAGGATATTATCATAACAGAGATTATGCACAATTAAGTACCTAATCCAATTTAGCTGTATATGTTTCTGTTACAGCTATTATTTTAAATGATAAAGAAAAAAATAGATATATACAGCAAAAGATCTACAGCATTCCCTGGGGACAAATTATTGTAATATTTGCTGATACTTGAAAAGCCAAAGGAGGTGCACTTTACATTATCCATTTATTTAAAAAGGGATTTTTACGGTCTAAATATAAACTAAACTTCAGAGTTTCATTTTGTACAAATTGGATCATTCTTGAATTGTCTCTAAGTGATAAACCTAAGCAGCTGATAATCAATAATAAAACAAATAATTAGAACTAATAAAAAAGAAACAAATATGTCTATCAAAGCTTACTTATTGTAATCAAAATACAAAAGCATAGCAATTTTATGTATGTTAAAACAAGAAACGTCAAGAGCCATATTTTTATTTTGGATACATTATCAATGAAAATAAATTCTTCTATCTTGTATAAATGATCCCAACTCTGGTATCCTCTGCAAATAGTTTGGTACATACACTTATTAAGAACATTTGTTCTTAGTCTTAGAATTCAATTTTTCAAAGCCAGAGATTTATGGGCCATGGGAATTTCTGTAAGGTTATTTTTCTTAAAAGAACATTTTTTTTCTTCATAAACCCTACTTCTCTCTCTTTCATCTTTCAGTCTTATATGACCAACAGACATTTAGCTTGAGGAGATACAAATTAGTTATACAAATGTTTTACTTCTTTCCTGCCTTTAGTTGCACTAAAACTAGTTGTTTTAACAAGGATAACACTAGTGTCGTACAATGACTCTTATTTTTTTTTACAAGGTCCATCCTGCATCCTGTCATACTTTACTCACACTGACCAGCTGCCTTCTTTCCAAGCATTTCCACTAAAACCAGTGAGACCAATCTGGAATAACACTTAATATCACAAAAAATGACAGCATTTATATGTATTGAAAATTGCAAAAAAAATATTTCCATAAAACTATTTCCCCCTTTTTATTACTTTTCATCAAAATATAATGATCATAATATAAAGAGAGGCTAGCTCATTTTCAAAATAATTTCTATATTTCAAATTAACATCTCACTCTGCAGTCCAAACCAACACTCTTTATTATTTCCAAGAACAAAATCAACCAGTTGGCATTCCTCAGTATATTTTAGTTAAATATACATGTAATTTGCAAAGAACAAGTCAAGAAATGTGCATTTTTCCTCTTAAGCAGATTTCTTTTAAGTGATTTTATAACCTTTCTAGGCTGTAACTTGTGTGCCTGCATCTGCCAAGAGCTGCATCTGTACAAGTGGCTTTTCCATATATCAACTGCCATAGAACAAAAGTATGAAAAGAACCCACAGCATACGGGCATACATCACAGCTGTTCTTGGTTTAGTGAAATAATCCAATGTCATCCTAAAGGAACTTTAGTAGCTACAGAATTTATATTAGAAGAAAGAATATTAAACATTGCAAACCTTGAGTGCAACAGAACCTTTGTTCCGCCTTCCTGGAACAAGTTCCATAACATGGGTCAGATCCAAGATCTACTGAAGTCAAAGGGAACCTTGTATCCTCCAGACTCCCTTTCTCCCCCTTCTAGCTTAGCAGTCCCTATGTTGCACATTCGAGTGATCAAATGCTGGTTGGCTTCAGTAACTTTGAATAGCTAATCAGGACAGTTTACCATACCCTTCCTAAGGTGAATTTAACAAAATTGCTGGCTCTCCTAACAGGAAACTTTCTTCCAAAACAGCTTTCTTCCTCTTGTGGCTAGTGGTCACAATGTTATCTGCGGTTCCAGATGTTGGTTATAATTGATTTTTTTAAAACATCCACTTATCTACCTGGAAAATATGATGAAACAAAATGCAGTCTGTCCTTGTTTTCCAAACTGCAGGTTTTCATCAGGCTAAAAAAGGCAATAAGTGCCACGCTTGTCTTGGATATCTATTGCAGTTATTACCAGTGTGGGACTTCAGTGCAGAAAAATATTACACGATCTCTTGTTCTCCTGAGCACTAATGAAGAGATAGTCAGAACTGATTGAACCTCGGGGACTAAACATACCAGAACAAGACTGTAATGTAGTCAGAGTGTCTTTGTATTCTGCACTGCAGGCTTCAACAGCACATCACTGTTGCAGTAGCCAATAACAGACATCACAGCATTTCATATCTGCCTTTGACAGAATCTCCTCCTTTCTTTCTATGTCTGCACTCTAAACAATCAATTAAAGGGTAAAGGGACTATTTTTAACTAGTTCAATACCTCTGCAAGTTGCTATGTAGTATAAACCATTCCATTAAAGAAACAGGTGAGATTAAAGAATACCTTTCCCAATAAAAGACATCTTAGGTGAAAAAGTATAGACATGTGTTTACAATCTATATTTCTGTGTGAAAATGAAAAGACAGCTCATGTAAGAATGCAGGAAATCAAATGAAATTAAATAAAGTTATGACAATTTTTATAACTATGAGAGAGAGACATAGATATATATGTAAACAGCTGTATGTGTATGTATATATATATGCATAAATACATTGGTACGTATATACCCCACACACATATGCAGATATGTGTGTGTGTTCAGATGTCATATTTGCACACATACACATAGATATGTTGTACACATGCATGTACACATATATATACACATATTAAATCCTCTAAAGAGAGAGGTTGTAGGATCTCTCTCCTTAGAGGTTTTGAAGACAAAACCTTGGCTGGCATGTTGTAGCTGTGGATGTCCTGCTTTGAGCAAGGTGGGAGGACTAAATGATCTCCTAAGGTCCCTTCTAACCCTCATTTTCTATGATTCTGCGATTCTATATTCTAGTCAGACCCAAAGAAAAATGTCTTGCATTCCCTAAAACTTGTCTAACTCTGCCCCAACTGTACAGTTGGTCCAATAAATGATACTACCCTAAGGAATCCTTGCCTTTTGCATCCATACACACACAGATCCATGGCATATATACATATGCAGATATACAGACAGACTTGTTCCTCTGTCCCCTCCAAAAGAAAGAGCTGGCAGACCGCTTTGCTGCCAAGGAAACCCAATACACATCTGTCTGGTTTGTGGCCACCTGTCCCTTGTGAGAAGCCTGTCAACAGTACCACTTGATGGTCTTTTATTCCCAGAATAAACCAGGTTGAAAAAGTGGCCAAGCTCTTAGGACACCATACGCAGTTTTGTCTGAATAATGCCTGGAAGCCTGGTGAGATGGAGATGATATCTTTCTGGGAAGGGGGACAATTCCTCCCCCCACCTCCACCCCAGCAAAAGAACTCACTACGCTGATGTTTAAATCCTTTCGTCCCATGCACAATCACTGCCCCTTTTTTCTGTTATGCTTTCTAAGAATTATTACCCAGAGTCGACAGATGACAGAATCAATAGGAAAAGAGCAGAAAGGTTGCAAGGGGGTTTCACTGGCAAACAAAACAGCCCGTTTCAAAATAACCCAGAGCAGAACTTAGGCTTCTCAAGTGGGATGTTTAATTTCCAGTCAGGTTATTTAGCATAGGTTTGCGTGGCTCTGCACTGGTTTGGGATTGAAAAATGACTGCTAACCCACAGGCAGTCGTATGAAAACAAACCTTGAGCTTGTGAAGTCTGATATACAAAAGCACCTTAGCCTGGTGTTTTTCTCCCCTCCTCATTAAAAAAAAAGGAGAGAGAGAGATCTACAGACATTTTTTGCTGCTTACAAATCACGTTGCACTGGTGCTTTTGTCGAGAGAATGTAGTATACCTCCGAGTTTGGATTTCATTGAAACTCGAAAATTGACGAATGCAGGCGTGGAGAGGGACTTTGCTGAGCGCTGAGATGCGCATGTATGGAATAGCTGAAATTGGAGTGATATATCAATCCCCTGCTAATCCAGAGCGTTGCTGCTGCTGGGTAAATGCCAGTATTGACTCCTACTTGGTTGTGTTGTGTTTGTAAAAAGTGGAGAATCAAGAGGACTTCTCGTAATTGCCAGCTGGAAGCGTGGGAGTCCATCGCACACATACCCCATGATCACTCAAACCGCGATCAAGAGATAGATACCTCCAGGCGCGGGCGGGTCTTCAGGTGGAAGCAAGCACAGAAGCCACAGTGTTGTTGCAGAGTAGCAAGGCTCTTTTGTTTAGCTCGGTATGTCATCACTATACAACTGTCTCCTCTTGTGCGCACAAGTAACCATTCCCAAGGCCAGGGTTAAGGTTCTGACTCCCTTCGGTAATAGATCATTTCATTTTCATAAGCCCGTCTTTAAAAAAGAGTGCCTCAAACATGCCTCCATCTCTACATAGACCCATAAAAGTGGGTTTCAAACTCGAATCACAGCAGAGTGGGACCTGGAAGAGTTTCCCTTTCTGTAGTTATACTTAGTACTTTTGGACTTGGACTTCGCACTGGAATGCAAGCATGCCCATGTTCAGGTAGTCTGCATTTGACAGTAACCCTGGCTTGTTTCCTCGCTGCCAAGGCGGCAGGTCATACGATTTGAATGCAGTGGTACTGCCAGCAGCAACCATTATTATTCCCATAGGAAGGAATCATCATGGCAATCATCACCAGCTGGAGATAATTAAAACTCCCCCATTAGGTGTTTCAGTTTAAGCAGCAGGTACTGCGATATCAATCTGATTCGCCTGCAATGCCCTGGGATGATCTTAGGGGAACAGCCGAGATGTCATCGTTAACTCTTAAAACCAAGAGGCTTTTTTTTTTTGGTATGGGGTTTAGGGGGAGATGTTTGTTTTTCTCCTTTTCTGTTTGGTGAGGAAGCTGTTTGGTCTGGTTTTGCTGTGAAGATTAAACTGACCGTTTTGGCCACAAACTTTCTTTGTGCTTCAATATAAGGATCGCTCTCTCGGGGGGGAACCCTCTCTCAGAGCTTTGATAGAAATTCTGGATGAAATTAAGAACTTCAAACCACAGCTTTTTGAAAAGAAAAACAGATGTCCTGTTTGTTAAGTATAAATAACTCCGTACGTGGAAACTTTTTTTTTACGCTGCATTAAATTTTATTTAATGTTGGGTGCATTTAAACTGTAAAAAAGAAAGAAAAGAGATGGAGCAAAATATGTGGGTGACAAACCTCTAAATCTTTCCCCTAGTGAAAGAAAGACAGACGGGAAACCCTTCATCTAGATGAAAGTGTGCAATGTGTTTCCTAGCCAGCCTGGTGCGCCTGCAGTGGTCGGCCATGGGATTAAGCAGATTTAGGGGAGTGGGGGAGCTGGGTTTGGACTCCAGGGGCCGGGGAGGCCATGCACCAGCCGAGCATCTTAGAGCAGCCTGGGGGATCACTCACGTGAGGACGTAGTTAACGCTGACGATGCAGTGGGGCCGCGAAGATCTGCTGTTGTGCACGATGGTGGCGTAGCTCTGCACCCATACCCAGCCGCCGTGCTTGGCCAGGAAGCGGTAATACTTGGTGGTCACTTGCCCTTTCACCAGCACTGCGGGAGGAACGAGAGAGGGAAGTGATCATCCCGTGCAGCTGCTCTGCGGGGGCAAGGCTGTGCCTGTCCCGCCGGGGGCTCCCCTTGTTCAAGACGACCAGACGGGGCTCGGGGGAAGGGCTGCCCCAGCTGCTCCAGGGAGCTGATCCCAGTGTTTTCGGACAAATCTGATCCCGAGCCATCGACATCGGTGGTGTGCACCCCGGGGAGACAGCGATGGGGCAGGCACTGTGCCATGGGGAAAGAATTGCTCCATCTCTGCTACTTTTGAGAAAATGCGTTCACGCAAGTCGGGTCGACTGCGAAGGTCAGAAGGAAACCCTGTGCTTCATGATCCTGTGCGCACAAGGCTCCACTGGGTTGAATACGGTATTTATCTCGTCAAGATTTTATCTATCTGTATTTATATGTGTGTATGAATGTGTCTACATGTATACACACATATAGATATGTGCTGTGTGCTTGTATATGTATATATATATCTCCACACACCCCCAACCTACATATAGATATATAGAGCTATATCTATATACACACACGTACACACCCAAAACCTACATGTAGATACATAAACAGATATATATACACACACTCAACACATGCATATAGATACACAGACAGATATATATATACACGTACACACAGCCCATCTATATGTACGTATGTATACATGTAGACACATTCATACACACACATACATATAGACAAGTAGACAGAGAGGCAACATCTGGATTAAAACATTGTATTCAACCCACTAGAGGCGTGTGTGTGTGTGTGTCAGGATAAAATAAATTAAAACTGCGTTAGTTGCTGTACATTGTCTTTGACGTCACACACAATGGAACAAAGACTAGCAAAGTCAAAAAAGTGTGCGTGTGTGTTATACTTTTTATTATATAAAATTATGGTATTTGGGACATCCGGATTATATCTGCATATTCTAGATTATGTATATATCATGTATATATAAAGTATATAAATAGATGCACTTCTTGGCTTCACTAGTCTTTCTTCGATTGTGTGTGAAGTCAAAGATAATGTACAGAAACTAACTCCGTTTTAATTTATTTTAGTCTCATATTAATTGATAACAAACTAAAAATCCCTCTACCATCCCTTGGGGTGGGGGGAAATACGTTCACTTCATCTTTGTAAGACGTGATGGAAACTTGTGAAGGAGAGTCTGGCTTCCTATTGCTGTGACTTGTTTCGAACAGGGATACAAATGATCCCTTCCAGCCGGCATCCCAGCTCAGCTGAAAGTCTGAGGTCGTCTCGAGGGAAATCTCAGCTCCCTGGCGCTCCTCGAGTTCAGGAACACTTCTGCTTCCTCTATCCTTTCCTTCTTTCCTTAGTCTAAATAAACAGGGTGCATATCTACCCTGCCTTCTGCCTGACTTCAGACGTCTAACTACCCCTCTCTCTCTGCCCCCAACCCTACCAGTTCTCCTACAGCCTCTTTGCTTCCAGCAAGGATGGATTCATTCCAACCGGCTGGAGATGTTGCCTCCACTCCGGCTGGACCGGCTTTTCAGGATGAGGAGTAAATCCCAGTACTGTATTTAAATCATACTACAGGCAAAGTGAGAAGGTCCCCATCAGGCCCCGAAGGGGCTGAGGTGCAGCGTGGAGTGAGTTAGCAAAGGGAGCTCCTTACACAGATGATGAGCACAGCGCAAGTGGAAAGTATCACAGCTATGGACATGGTGGTAGAGGGTTTTCTCGATCAGGTCCTGAGGCTCGTAACCTGTTAGCTCAGCTACCCTGGAGGGGGGCGGGGAAGAAAGAGACAAAGAAAACAGGCATTTAACGTGTGACTGGGGCTTGTCGGGGAAAGCTTGGGGCTGAAGAGACCTTCCAGGTACCTGGAATCTAAGAATATGAGCTTCATATCCAGGCTGGCTCGAAACATGAACATATTGCTGTGCAGCTTGATTTCCGTCACTGCGCTGGGAGGGAGCGAGTGGCCCACAGCGACCAGACCCACGTTCTGGTAGCAGCCATCGAAGGGGGACATGTCCAGGCTGTACTGGCGGATCTTCAGGTACCCGCTGCAATGGATAACCTGCGGGGACACACAGGAAGGATGCTCACGCCCTGTCTAGCTCCGGGAAAAAGATTGAAAGCATGCTCTCAAGTGGGACGAGCTACACACATATTGGGAGACAAGTCTGCAGAACTCTTCAGCACTAGGGACTTGATCCAAAGACCATGAAAGTCGGTGGGAATGGTTCCACTCCCCTAAAGTGGGTTTTGTAGTAAGGTCTAACCATGCTTTTAATACCGATTACAAATTTATATCTAGAGAAAACGTCTCCCATCCAGGAAGAGCACACACCAACTGCAGGTGCCCCCTCAGCCTGGCGAAGGGGATTAATACCCGAAAGCTTGCAAAGAAGATGTTTTCCGACTGTTTGAGTTGTTCTAATAAAAGATAACAGATTTATCCAAAGAACCTTGTCTCTATATGTAGAGAAAAAGCGTTCAGAAAGAAACAAGCCGAGCGAATTACTACTGATTTTTATAACTAAAACGACAACTAATATATGTTTTTTAACGAATGTAAAGCTGTGGAAGATGCGTCCCTCATATAGCAATGCATCAGACCATATATTTGGCTATAGATCTATGGTCATGCCATGCAGCAATATGTTTCTACTTTAATAATGTTGTGTTATGCTCTTTTTCTGGAGTCATTGCCAGAGGTATACATGCACTGATCCACGTGCCCTCAAGGTGCTTTTTTATGAGGTGGGTCCCTATTCTCGCAGACGACAAAGCTGAAGTAGAAGGAGGCTTAGGTCACAGGAGGTCCATGAATAGGACCCAGAAATCCCTGCATAACCTTGCCAAAATTGTACGAACCCTTCAGGAAGTCTTCCACGATATTCGACAGACCTGAAAACAGTCTGGCCAGGTCCAAGCAGCAGTTTGCACAGAGCCCCTGGGACCTCTGGTGCTTGCATGCAAAACTGAGGTTTGGAGCTGAGTTTGGGTTTGTGGTTTATGATCCTTAACCTGAAACCAAGTAGAGGAGCTCTGGGTCTGGGTCGCCAGCCAACTACAACAGCTCAGCTGGGCAGAGACTCTGGCCTGGGCTTCCAACCCCCTTATTTCAAGTGCAAGCCCCGCGCAGCGCACCTTGTAGCCCCCGCAGGTCAGGCCGGCGTTCCTCTTGGCCAGGACACACTTCATCCTTAGGAAGAAGGACCGCTCGATCTCGTACTCTGGGGTGGGGAAGGCACAGACAGGAGTGAGAGCTGGGCAGCGGGGCTTGGTGGGAGCCCATCGCCCAAGGCGAAGCCACCCCCAAGCCGGGGAAGGGGGCGGGGGAAGAAGAGCTGCCCCTTACCCTGCACGAAGTGGGAGTGGTAAGGCTGGTGTGCTGTGAGCACCGCGGTCATCTCGTCGTGGTCGGCGGGGTGGATGTATTCATAAATGCTGTTGCCGGTCAGCTCTACCTGTGATGGAGGAGGAGGATTTCATCTGCATCTCCTTTGCCGCCCAGCTGCTGTTATTGTGCAGCTTTCTAAATATACCCGGGCGACCGCACCGCCCCAGCTTCTGCGGCTCTGCACTGAGCAGGGCAGCTCCCGGGGGAAATGCAAGAAGCAGAAGCAGTTTCTGCTCGGACCCCACACCCCAGCGGCAGGGAAATCGCCTGTCCCCGTACCTGCGATAAACCCAGGTGAACGGAGGCCGTCTCTGAGATGTACATGATCTTGCCATCGGGGGCCACCACAAATATGAAACCATCCAAAGTCTGGAAGGGAAGGAGACAGACTATCTGAGAGCTGCCCGTCCCACGCCTTCACCGCCGGACCTGGGAGGATGGTGCGAGCAAGTGATCCTGACATAAGTGGCGAGCCCGGAAATCCTTGCCTTTCAAAGGGGGCTCTACCAGCGGGCCAGACGCAGGCACCCGGGAGCCAAGAACCCCAGCCTCAGCCCCCAGCGCCCGGGATGCCCCCATCCCCGCTTTCCTTTTCCCCGGGGATACTTAAATAAGTGCTAAGAAACCTCAGGAACGATCTCCACTGCGACCAGTGTATAAAACAGACAGGACTATTCACCAAATAGACGTCGATAGGAGTTATTTGTATGCACTGGCAAAGGGATAGGTCCCAAGTATTAAGGGCCGGGAGACCCCAGGGTACCAAAAATATCTCCACTTCTAGTATCCTTAGAGGTAATATGCCCTAGTTCATCCTTCAGAGAACAGTGAGTCGGAGCTGACTTTCATGTTTTTTGTGTCTTGACCTCCCCGAGGCTTTCTCTATGTTTTATGCACTTTCCATTCCTTGTTCAAACCAGCTTTAAACTCTCTCTCTCTCTCTCTCTCTTTCACTTTGTTAACACAACTTTCCCAAAAAAGGTGCTTTTGTCCCCAAAAGAGCTCCAGGCAAAGCTCTCTGTTCCCATCTCTTGTCATCTCGCTGCCTGACTTGCACTGCTTCGGATGAAGGCTCAGCAGTTGATCCGTGCGGGACAACCCGGTGGGGGTCGGAAGAAGCAAAGGGTCGCTACGGGTTAAAAGAAAGTTCCCAGAAGTCAAGAAAATGCGCCGCACTGTTTAAGCATGTTTGGCCTCTCCCTTGATGAATCACGTGAGCAGTTAAAAATTAGACAGGATGATAATTACAGTTCAAAATGGGGTATGATTTCTTTAATCATTAATACCAAATGGCTCTCCTTTCCAGGCCAGTACCTGCAAAAGATGAGATCCCAGCTCCCGTCCAACATTATCCAAAGGGCTGGTGCGACTAGAGTGGCCCCAGGCTTCTCCAAGTCCTGTTTATTTAAGACACACACACAAAGAGAGAAAATGACAAGTCGAGACACTTATTAAAAAAGGCCTGTTGGAAAAGGCGAGGGGGCTTGTTTTAATTCTAATTTCAAACATTTCAAAATACTTGCTCATAGCAGAGTAGAAAGTATTTCAGTATAAAAACAAAATGCACTTCCCCCCCCCCCCGCGCCCTATCTAATTCCTGCGGGGTAGAAATATTGCTGTTGGAATTAGCAGTGAAGTTCATTTGCAGGAACTGAGCTGAATGCAACGAAGCCAAATAAAGAGGTTTTCCAGATCGTCCCCTGGCTGCTAGCAAGCGGCTTCCTTGAAAATACGGTGCAATGGCCATAACCCAGAACTCCCTGCGAGGTGACAGTAGGAGCCCATACATATCAGGCCAAGGGTGTGCTGAGCAGGTCCCGGACCCAGCACACCACGAGTGAAGGATGACCAAGCCCCCAGCCCCATGGATCCCGGAAGACGGGACCCCCGGTAGGATGCGATCCTGCAGGAATGATGCAGCATGCGAGCGGGAACAGCCTCCCCCATTGCCTGCGATGACCCGCTTGTCCACAACCGGCTCGGAAATCAGGCAAGACACTAGGTGGACCAACAAACGGCGGGTTCAGATCGCTTTGGTCAGCTGGGGTTAGGGATCTCAGCCCAGATCCTTAGGGCAAGGGATCTCATTTAATGCCCTCTGCAAGGTCCTCGCCCCGACGTGTCCACACACTTCAGTGGCAGGTGTGGGTTTTGCCAGGCGTCTCTGATGGGACTCCAGCCACCCTTGTATTAACCCCGGTTAAAAAAAATAAAAAGTTCTTTTCAGGACGCTCGTATTAAACTGCCCTTCGCACCGTCTCTGCGCAGCTGCGGGTTCATAACGCACCGGGATCCCAGCCCTCGGAGAGGGACCCCCCTCCCCGCCCCTGCGATACCCCCTGGCCCGCGACCGGCCGGGCTCTCCCGCTCGGGCCCGACCCAGGCGGCTGCCCGCTGCCCGAGCCTGGCACCAGGCCCTGTGTGCAAGGCAGGAGGGATCGCAGCCAGATGCGCCGCGTCTAGGCCTGGCCTTTTCACCACGTTGCTGCTGAAGCCGTTTAAACAGAGCAGTTAAAGCCTTTTACGCTGACACCATTAACCTAGGCTTAACTTGACACGCAGGGTGATTGATGGCTGCGCGAAGCCAGCGCTGGGGACAGAGCTCGGCGGGGGCAGCCCCTTCTCTCCCTAGAGCACACTCCTTCCGGGGCTCCTTTTCTGCTCTCCCCGCAGCATCGCCCGGGCTCACCTGGCCAGAGGAGGCTGGCGATGTCTCCCCGGACATGTACCCCGCCACCCTCCCCTTTGCCCCCTCCTCCAGTGTGCCAGATCCCACCACTTCTCTCCTGCCCTCTTTCTTCCCCCTCCCCTCCTTCCTTTTCCGATTGCATCCGTCCCCCATCACCCCCTTCCCATTGCAACCTCTGCTTTCTTTCTGCCTTGATGCTCTTCTCTTCCTACCCACCCCTAGTCAGGGACCTGTCCCCCATTCCCAGCACACATACCTCTGTCTCTAGCCCTAGGTCCTTCGTCTCGCCAAATGCCAGCCGGCTATCAGGTCCCTCGGGTGAGTACTGCCTTCTGACCTAGAACAGGTTCCCCGTAACATTACAAAGCCCAGGGGTAAAGGGTTTGGGAGAGATGCCTGCCCCTTTTGCGCCTCCATCGTGGTGCACTGCCTCCGGAAAGCTATCAACCTTCTCCCCAAAAGACCTCCAAGAGCTATAGATCTACGGACTTCCAGCCTTTCCAGTACCCAAACGTAGCAGAAGTTCATTCACTGCACTGGCGCTGGGAGCTACTGGAAAACTTCTATTCTAGGCGCTTGGTGATTGAGCCCGTGATGAGGCTACTAGACACTCAGTTAAACTGGGAATGAAACAGATCTAAACCCCCGCCTGCCACCTTTGCAGTTTTCCACTCCAAGACCGAACAGTCCTCTACGACTTGGTGCTTAATGACACGTTTTGCTTGGTTGGTTGTTTCCAACAATGAAGTTCATTAAAAGGGGAGGGAAGAACCACTCCTGCTTCTCCCTACCCGAAGCAGCAGGAAAACAGACTCCTACATTCAATAAAGTCTCTTGTGTGTCCCTCGCCTGGATTTTAAGTTGTTTATTAAGCCAAGTGTACGGAACTAATTATTCTGCTCCTAAAAGGAAAAATAGCCCGAGCCTTGCGAGTTAATGAATAGCTCCTGCACATTACAAGTTAACTTTTTTTTTTCAGGAACACTTTTTTTTTTTCCATGGAGCGTTGCACTCTTCCTTATATGCTTCAGGTGGAAACCCCTCGCTGGCTGGCTATGTCTGTTAATGTTTTATAATTAAATGTTTTCACTTGTCTACCTGAACCGGCTTTTTGAAAGCCTATCACATGTGCTAGCTCTTTGTGATAGCTAGTTGTTTCAGTACCTTTTCAGTTGGAGATTATTTTTAGTCAGTGGCAACACAAATCAAATTGCTCTCCTCGTGCCCTTTAAAATTCGGCTTTTAAAGGTTACACAGGGAAAAATTCTCCACTACTGTTACTTTAAAACTCTATCTGACTGTCTCTTCGTTTTAACATCCAATTTTGTTTTAGCGAGGGAAGCAGACTGATTTCTTGCACTTGACCTACCGCAGAAAATTCCGCAAATCCTTTGATTGTCTTCTTTAAAACAAAACAAGGAAATCAGCTCTCCTTTTGCTTAAGGATTACACTGGAAACAAGATCTAAAGATTCTCTTGTAATTTGGAGAGGCCAACAGAATAATAGGTTTGGAATAGAAACAAGCAGCTTTGAGGGGAAGGATAACTAAATCGTTTTTAGGCAAAGGATTTTCCCAGCTAAAGTGGCCAAAGACAAAGAAAAACATAATCTATTTTGGAAGATTTCCAAGTTATGCCACATTAACCTTAGTAGATAAAAATTTGCTTTTCTCTCTGAGCCCCATCCACCAGCCCGAGTCTGGTTAGTCATATTTGCATAAGTACCCTTAGAAGGGATGTATCTATTATGGATCTAAAGAGCTAACTAGCTCACATTTCATTTGAACATCTAGGCGAAGTTTTACTGTCGCTTTATACTTGATGCATTGTAGAACCTTTTCCATTTAAATACCCCCTGACCCATGGATTACCTCAATGGACTGGCTGCACGGGCTTTGTAATTTCCTGAAAATGAGATTTCGATTTATAAAACAAGAAACCAATTAGTAACCAAATGAGGCGAAGTAGATCCACTAAAATTGATCTAATCCCACAGGCACCATTTAGGCCAGTTCTTGGGGAATGAATGATGAGCCACCGTCTAGCGTGGGCGCGGGCATCCTCCAGCTGTGTTATTGCAAGCAGCAAAAATAAATTGAACGAGCTTTTCCTTCCGAATGAATGTTATACTCTTGACAAAATATAAAAGATGCCCCGAAAATAACAATCTCCTCCACTGGAAGATGTATTTTTATATAAAATAGACAACTGAAGCTGCAAGGGAGCGACCACATTTTGGTTTTAGCCAACGCGTGGGGTTGTCTGGACTATTAGAGCAAATTAGCATCCGAATTAACAACAACAACAAAACGTTAGCTTTGTCCGGGACTGAGAGCTGAATCCACATTTCTTTTAACAATTTATCCGTAGAAAAGTTGCACTGAAACGTCCAACTTTTTTAGACTATAGCAAAGGTAGCGTCTCTACCTTTCTGCACAAAAGCTAACTGTATCGGCCACATCTGCTGAAGCATTAGGATTCCCGGGTCTTTTGAAATATTGTATTCTCATTCACACACGCCCAGACGGCTGCACAAGCTAGTTCACACGGCTAGGACGCCTAAGATAAGGACAATGTAATACCCACTGATAAAAGAACCGGCTGCTTTGAGCTAACAATATCCACCCTCCATTTTTGATTGATCCAATCTTTAATGCCAGGAACCAATGGCGAAGTTGAGTTGATGAATAGTTTCTGCCCAATGACAAGTCTGCCTCATTGCGAGAGTCAGATCCCAAGGATCACTCTCCCAATGAAATATACAAAAACTGAGCAAAACTGGGATTCAGGGTAGCGAAAACAACTGCCTCAGAACAAACTTTGCACTCCAAGATTAGGATGCTGCTCAGTGAAAGATAAGTGCCAAGAATTGACAGCTGATGGTGGCGGGGGAGGTTTCTGAGCTGAAAAAACAGAGCCCTTGAAGGGTATTTTTGTGGAGGCTGTTCCTCGCATTTACCCTCGTTTAAGCTAATTGCTGGCCTTTGATGATGAACGCACTTGGAGGCTGCACTCTGACAGTCCATAATGCTGGGTGCCAAATTGAACAGTGCGGGAACAAATCGACCCAAGAAACGATGAGTACTAAATATATATTCAGTTAGACATGAGACCCTATAGGAATATCGGTAGTTCAGATTGCTGATTTATTTTAAGTGATTACAACGAAAATAAAATTCCAAATGAAATAACCCGTGGGTAAGTAAGGGCATTGGGCTCTGATCCTTCTGTCTTTATTCGGGTATAGGTTTGACGGAAATCAGCAGACTTTTGCCTAAACCGTGTATCTTTACAGATTCTTCACTGTAGTTTGTGCTTTATCAAAATTTCTTTCTGAGTAATCCTCTGCCCTAATATTTTATGTCCTACTCCAGAGGAGTCCCCATTAAAATCAATACAGAGTTTTATCTAAATGACTGCAGAATTTGTCCTGGATTTCTGGCTCATGGTTCTAACTGGGGTTAAAAAAAACATTATTATCCTCGAAGGTTTTTGGGAAGGAGAGGGAGGGTGGGGGGATGAGTGGTAAATAACCTCAGATCAGGCCCTAAATCCTCATCTCAGAAAACAAAAGCGATATTGCGCAACTAATGTTAATAACAGAGGAAGGAGACATAGTTATTGGTTGTTCCTTTTCCTTAGTCTTTGCCTTCCTACTAGTTTCACTTGGTCGACCTGGCTTGCAATTGGTCCTTTCCTGCCATACTAGGTAACTAAGGCCTCTCCGAAGCAAAGCCCAGAATGACTGGGCAGAGTCCTTCTGCTAGGCAAAATGAATCCTCGGCTTCCTACCAGTATCCCTGGCACACAGGACACCACACCAGCGATGGTCTTAGGCCAAAGAAAAGCCAAAAAAAAGGGAAGCCTCCACCTTGATGATAAGAAATTAATCCTAGGAAGAGACCTTAGGTCATCTAGTTCAGCCAGCTGGGTGGATGCGTGATTTGCTAGCCCCAAACCATCCCAGATCGATGCCTATCCAGGATCTTCTCGAAAACCTCCAATGAGGGAGAGCCCACAACGTCCTTAAGCATCTTGTCTCATTGTCCTTCAGCCCTCGCACCTTTGCGCTGTTGACTTTCAGTTGATGGACGCGATCACTCACAGGCTCATAGCAACGACACGGGAAGGCATGAAGGCCTTGGGTACCAAAGGAAGCGCTGGCTCAAGGGAATTCTCGACCAAAACACCGTCTGTCCCAATAGGCCTCTACCAGAGGGAATGCAAGGGGATGTAGGCTTCAGGGAGACCCCAGGATATGGGCAATGTTTGCACTGGCACAGAGCGTGGCCCAGCCCTTCAAGCAGCAGATCCTTCTCTTCCCTGTATGGTGTCTCCATGCAGCCTACCAGGTGAAGCTACTTATAAAGCTTTACGACTGTACAGACGTTTCATCCCGTGGTCCCGATGTAGCTTGTTAAAGCAGCCCCTTTCGTGTTTCCTGATCTCCCTGTTCCTGCCATGGCTACTTTCCCGTATTTCTTACTGCAGTTTCTTGGGGGAAACCAGATCGACTCAGCTATTAAAGACAGCCTTATTTTTTCTCTCTGTCAGCTGCTGCAATCACAATTAATACCAACCGGCCCCAGTCACAAAAAAGGCAACTGAGTGTTGTGTGTAGGAACTAAACTGAGTTCATTAACTGTTTCATTAAATAGTTTACTCAGGATGTTCTGTTTTGCCTGTTCCCAGTGCCTAGCCTTGTATCAGACATGGATGATTTCTGAGTTAATTTAACAGGCACCGGTTAACGAAACCTAAAATCCCAGCCAAAAAAGGCTGCCACAAAACATCCGTTCTTCCTTTGAGGCTTCACATTAAATGATATCAATTATGTTTTTTTTAAAAGGTCTACGGTAAATCACATGCATTCATTTGCAACCAGATTAGCTAAGAAACGTTCCTGTTTCTTTAAATGAAAAATGTTGCCTGAATAAGCACCACTTTACTGGAAATGAATGGAAGAAAACACCAATACTGGTGCACTTGAGAATGAAATACTAGCGTTTTTTATTTCTGGCGCGCACAGAAATGTAAATACTTTAAATTGTAAGCAAACGTCCCCCCTCAACCCCCAAAAGGAGCCAACATGTTCGAAATACACCCAGATCGCTATAGAAGGAAGGATACAAATCAAAGTAATTTTCTTTACAAGTAACCTAAGTTGAAAATGATTGCAGGAGTTCACTATTTCACACGATATGGATGCGAAGGTCGAAAAGCATCCGCCAGTTTAAAAAAAAAGTTATTTTTATTAGCCAGGGAAGGGGATGTTTCTAAAGAAAGTATGATTTCATCCATTGATCTTCCGTATGCTTTCTAACTCATAAATCTGCTCTTGCAACTGTTATGCGAGAGTTCAGTCCTGCACTTCACATTTTAAGTCGACATCAAAACTGGTATTAAGCACAGAAAGGCAGCGTGGAGAGTAAACTGCAGCTTAAAGGCTTTTAAATGAGAAAAACTTCTGTAAGAAAATAAACATTGAAACCTAATGCCCAATCATTTCCCTCAGCAGTAAGAAAAACAGCATTAAATCACCTATCCATGTGGGAAAGGTTTTTTTTTCTCCTGTTAGACTTTTATCCCCCTAAAATAAAACAAGATTAAGGATTTCAATAGTGAAATACTAACCATTATTATTCTACAAAGGTTTATTTAAACAGGGGCTTTGCTAGACTCTTTGTAATTAAGCGCCATTCTGTTTAGAAAAAACTACCTACCGATGTATAGCGATTTTCTGTGATCGTTTTTCTAAATTATTTCTTCGCAGAGAAGCGTGTACTTATCAAAAAATATTACAACAAAAATATATTCATTTCAGTGCTGTGGCTCGCTTGGATCAGGCGTGTCCTCTTAGTTGTAGTAATGATTATAACTGTAATAATAATAAAGACTCCGATCTTGCTATATAGATCTGCAAGACTACAGATCTATATGTAGTTTTCCCATGTACATCTATGTGGGAAAGAAAACAATGCCAGAGGTTCTCTGTACGTGCTTTACCCTTGATGCTGTAGGAGGCTATTTAATATTACATCGCAGAGTCAGGACTACATCTTATCCTCGGGTTTTTGAAAGGATACTGCAGCTCGCCTGCAGCCCGCCGGCACCGGGATGGCTTTTGGTCATTTCCCAGAGCGAGAGGGCCACTGCACACCCCTGTTTGTCTTGCAGATTCTTCTCTCCACGGAAGTTTAACTCTCTTCTTGTACCAAACCGAAGCGAATTGCCCAAGCCGCTGATTTTCCTGTTTGTGTTTTAGGTAGCACAATGTCCTCCTTTCTTAGGTTAAATCTAGACCAGTAAACTAGAAACGGGAAACTTCCAAGTGTTGTAAACCGGCTTTTCCCAGAGGATTCATTTAAGAGTTAAACTGTATCCTAAACACAAACTCAGGAGGGAGCATCATGATCATATTCATTTAAGGCGTTTTCTTAATGTAATATCATGGTAGCTTTCCCTCTAGCATTAAGACGTTCATTAGCTGCATTCAATAAACAGCATCTTCGGATTTATGTTGGAAGGAATCATAAGAAACGGTACCGTGATTGCTTTGCGTGTATCTATTTTACGCCAAAAAGACAAACAAACCCTAAAAATAATCCAAAATCTGGCTACCTAATGATTACAAGTGATAATGTGGGAAAGATGTCCGCATGCTATTTCTGTCTATTCACAATTCTCTACCTGCGTATGGAGTCTATATCTTCCTAGATTTAACCATTTATAATCAGTCTAAATAGATGTGAATTCATTAGATTAATAAGGATACAGTTGTAAGGGTTGCACTGTAGCTATTGTTAAGTAGATACCCCTTAGGCATAGTTATTCCAATAAGAGATTTAGAAACGAGTAGATTGGTGACATAGGATGTCCTGTGATGACGTGTTATTTCGCCATCTTCCTTAGCCTGTTATCTCCCGACGCTATTAGTCGGGAGAATGTCTCTCCTAGTGTTTCATATCAATTTCTTTCACATGGGTTAAGAAATAGCAGGAAGATTCCCACAGATAAATATAGTCAACGATTTCTCCCTGCTCCCTTCTTCAATTTTCCTTCCGAGCTCCGTGATGTAGTTTCCTTGACCCCCTTTAGCTGCTGCCCCACAAACTAATAAGTAGAGAGATCTGGACTGGAGACACAGGCCCGCACCTCAGAAAATGCTATAGACAACACTTGTATGGGCTAAGCACATCCTGAGGTGGACCACTGCCTGCAGCCCCAGTTACGGCGAGGCATTACAGCTTTGTTTACTGAGGCCCGAGATCCCCCGGGAAATTCAGGATCCGTCCGGAGCCTCTGCTCCCCACTTCAAGAAAGGTGATAAACTATCCTCCCTGTTGATCTGGACACAGACGCGTTCAGCTCAGCCCCACAGGTATGGCGGGTTGAGTGCCAGTGGCTGGGATTCGTGCTTCTTACTCACACACCCAGAGCTCTTCTGAACTACGGAGGAGGTAGACTACTTCCCGAGTAGCTCACTGTAGCCAAATAGCACTTCCTGAGCAAGGCATGCTTCTGTTTGGGTGGCTCGGCGAGAGATGTTGCGATCTTTGCACTCTCCTATGCCTGAAGATGGGCGCGTGTGCCCGAAAGCTTGCAAATAAAGACTTTTTTTTTTGCAACTATCTAGTTGGTCGAATATAAAGATATCCCGTCTACCAAGAGTTCTGATTGCTCGAGCTCTGTCCTGCACCCTCTTGTCTCACGCGCAAACAGAACCAGAGGGAAATACAGGAGGAGCAGGGCTAAATGAGGTTCCCCCTAACCCTAAGGTCCCCAGGACTTTCTGATCTTCTCCTGGCTACAAGAGCGGACGCCACACATGCGCGTCCAGGGCATTTCCACCGCCTCCCCCCCCCCCCCCCGCCCGCTTCTTTTGAGCCAGACTCTTTGTGCCTGCCTGCCTTCTTCATTTGCAGCTCGCCTTTAATTAGGCTCGGCGGGCTCTGCCGCTTTGCGCGCTGTGTTTAGCCTCCTCCTCTGTCTCTTTTCTCAAATTAGCATATGCTTTGGACAGCAGCGGCTCCGGCTCCGGTGCACTTTGCCACGCAATTCCCTAGTGCATTCAAACATTTCGCTTTGCCACGGAGGAACTGGGACCAGCTATTCTTCTCTTCCCATGATTACTCAGAGCCGACAAGCAACACCATATGCTTCTTCTGATCCAACAACCCGCTGCATAGGCACCAATAATTGACGAGACCCGCTCGAAATCACGCAGGACGGGAGCCTACTGAGACTGCAGGAGTTGACAAATCATTGTTAATAATCCTTTTAGGAACACCGCGGCCCTCAAGAGTTTGCAATAGCTTTATTTTTATAAAGTACGCCTTGACAGTATAAAGGACAACTCGATTTCTTTTTAAACACTAGGCAACCTCCCGTAATGATCTTCCCGGCGCAGACACGCTAGGAATGCGCTGTTTGATTTATTTTTCTTTTCCTTTTCAGGAAAGGCTTTTGGGACATCTCCGCGCTTGGTTTCAAGTCATGAGATGGCTAATGTTGGTCAAGGAAATTAGTTTGGAAAAGGTTTTTCTTTGCAAAAGCTGGCAAGGGAAGGCAAGGGGGAAGGATATCTTTCCAACTCTTCCCTGGTCCAAATCATTATAAGTGGCCCGAATGTCTATGATCTATTCAAAAGTGGAAATACAATATTATTTTCTTAAAGGCTTGAGTTTCGATCCACTTTTAAACGCAGGTACTACCATGTTGCCCTACTTTTTCCGGACAAAAGCACCCGCTCAGTCACAGAGCTGGCCTTCTCTTGTAAAACACGAGATGTGATCTCTTTTGAAGCCATGTATTTGGTTACATTATTTGTTTTTAGCTCGAAGTGAAGAATTCCCCACTTCGTAACTGCTCTCTTCTACTTGCACTATGATCCGTTCCCGTATCCACATAAAAACCTTTGCCCGTTATTTTCTTCCTCCTCTTCCACATTAAAAGCAAAAGTTTCAGGCCAGGAGGGAACTATGTCCTTAACTTTTCCTCGGTTTGTTTTGTTTGGCAGCGGGTCTACACATTCATGTGAAAACTCTAGACCGCGCCAAGCCTCAAGAATCCGCAGCGCTGGTTGCAGCAGACAAAGCTGGACAATCACTAAGTCAAGGTGAAGTGGCCCATTGACTTGTGCAGAAATAGGGGAAGGCCCGAAACTATCGTAGTGCTACTGGGAAGTTTAAAGTCTTCTCAACCTGGAACTTCTATTAATAGCCCTGACATCCGTCACCCTCTCCATACCGCCCCAATGCTGCTCTTCCCAAGATTCTGCTCCTTCTCAGCACAAGCAAGTCTTGCTGGGTCGCTTTCTTTAGCTGGTGCTCTGCGCCCTAAGTATTGTACCCACCACTCCAGACTTGAACTAAGACTTTAGGACTTTGCATAGACTAACGTAAATATTTACCCATATATTAACTGCCTTCCCACCACCCTCGGTATATGTGTGATTTGCCCTTTGGGGTGCTATACGTGTTCCGCTGGAAAGCCGATCGCTCAGGGTGGGAAGGGATGTCATGTTTGTTTTAGGAAAAAACGCAGCTGAGCTCAGTATCTTGAAGTGTTGACAAAAGCCCCTCCGGTCCCCAACCAAACGTGTCGTGTGTACGGAAGGGAGGGGAAAGTGTCTAGGGGCAGAAAAAGGCGCAAACCCAGGCGCCGTCCTTCAGGGACGACCCCGGCCCGCGAGGTGCATGCAGGCGGGCAGTTCATTCCCCGCAAAGGCACTTACCTTCAGGAAAAACCACCCTCATTTTTAAATAGCTGGTGGTGAGCCGGATTATGGATGCTTTGTCCAGCTGAGACGTGATGGCCGAGGGCAAAGGCAGTAATTTAGCCAGTTCATAAAATTCACTGTTTTCTTTCTCCCGTCTAGTCCGGGCAGCATTTTTGGATTTCTCTTTCATTGTCGTTTTTTCCCCCTTCCTTCTTACAATTTAAACTCCACAGCTTCATCCAAAGTGGGGGCAGAAACTTTCAGCGACAATTCATCTTGCAGAAGCCTCAAGCATCCTTGCTGAGCGCGGCTGGTTTGCTTGTTTTGTTTAAAAACAATTCAAGGCCAGGAGTTACGTTGAAAAATACACATATATATGTGTGTCCGCGTGTGTATATAGATATATATATATATAGTAGATTCACTTTAAGATTGCCGTTAGCTGAATGCAAGCGGCTTCATAAAGGTGTTTTTTCGATGCAGCTCGGACAATCCAAGGGGCTGAAGAGAAAACTAAATGCCTCCCGCACCAGCCCGCGCCCCAAGGAAGGAGGTCAGTCCTTTCCTTCTGCTCATTGCTGCAAACATAGCTCCTCGGAAAAGAGACATAATAATCCCTTTTATTTTAGTCTTCTGTTGTCCATCCGAGGCCTGAAGTCATTGGTTTTTAGGCTCCTTCAGCAGGGATCTGGCTCAGGTAACTTTCTTCGTGCCACTGTGAAGACAACAGCATGCCTTGGGGTGAGACATCTCCTATACAATGCTACACATACACAAGCAGATCTAGGAGATCCTCACTACATGCCAATGGACAGAAGTCCGGAATAAGGCGAATTTTCGCCACCGGGACACTGGGTTCTTGTCTCGGGTAGGGAATGGGGGCAGAAGGAGAAGCAGAAGAAATTATCAGACTCCCTCCCTTGTCCCGCCTCCCGGAACATTTCATCTGCACGCACGTGCATTCAATGACAGGCAAAAATTACATTTTTAAAAGTTTTTTTTTAAAGGAAATCGACACTTCAGGAAACAAAATAGTAGCGTGTCTCGTCTTTAAATGTCACCAGGACAACTTGTCCTTAGTATACCCTGACTGAATCAAGTGCGCACCGCTCAGATCCTCACACATTTGTACTCTCTCCGAGTGTTCTCGCAACTCCCTGCGGTGGAAGCTTTAGTTTAATTTCTAAAGCCTTCCTCTGACCTGTCCATCCGGGTTAACATTTCAGGTGATTTGGACACATGCTACTTCCCCTTCCCGCCTAGGGATGGACGTCTCATTCTGCCCGAGAGCACATGAAACAAGGAAAAAAGAAAATCCAGCTTGACCTGATGCACAAATAGAACCAACCCAAACTGAAGTGACATCACGGGCAAGGGAAACAAGACTAGAGAGACCCGCTTCGCATTTCTCTTGCACAGGTAACATTGTTCCTCGTCTCGGAGAAGGGATCACCGGATGCAAGTGATCTCCTTTGACCTACCTTCAATCCCGCACCCAGCAGTCTGCAGAGAGCTTTCCCAGGGTGAGTAGCCCAGCTCTTTAATTGAGATCATTAAGAGCAGAGGGAAAGTTTGCTTCTCCCCCAGCTGGGTAGACAGATATTGCCTCCTTCCTATCCCCTTTATGTGCTTGCAGACTCTCCCTCTCCCATTATGGGGACGAAGCTGATATTAATGAAGTAGCCCTAATTTGAGGCTGAGAAATGCCTAATAACTTCTTTATGGCTAAAAGGCTTTTTTAGCACAACTTCATTTCTCTCCCAGCCTCAGCCTAGCCCTCCCTTAATGCCACTCACAGACCCACCTCGCCTTCTATTGGTCCCTGGCTCCCCAAGGTCGGCCTCTCACTGGCCCAGAGGCAGAGTGACGCCAACGCGCTCCGGCCACACCCCCTTTTACCCTTGTGAGAGGCTCGGCGCTGCAGCGGCCGCCCTCTGACCTCGCGGGTCCCGGGGCTGCTGGAGCCCGGGCGCGGGGCCCGGGGCTGGGCTGGGCCGGTGTGGGAGGAGAGGGTTGTCTGCCTGGAAGCTTTTGCTCTGCTTCCTCCTGGCTTGCAGCGGGGGACGGGAAGGCAGTCCCCAGGGCAAGGCGCCCTGAGTTGGTGGGGAGACCCGGGCAGTGCTACCCTTGGCAACACAAGGGACAGCAGCCTCCGAAGAGTGGAGGAACCGCAGCCGGCTGCTTTTTCTCCTGTTTATGACGCTTTCTGGGGGGGCGGGCAACGGAGGCAGTAGCAGCTCAAACGCGGGATTCAGCAGAGGTCAGGACTGTCTAGGTTGGAAACAACACCGGGCGGGGGGGGGGGGGGGCAGAGGGAAGAGGGGGATTTTAACAGGTCTCCTTCCTCCGCCTTCAAAACTCATCGGGGGCGGGGGTGTTAAAAACTGAATGCAGAGCTAGAGGTAACTGGGGACGGGGGGAGCGGAGTCGGGGGATCTTCCAAATTTCCAGCTCTCACCTTTTCCTGGGGGAGGAGGAGTCAGGGGATTTTCTAGGTTCCAGTGTTCGCCCCTGCGGAGAAATTAATCTGAACGCAGCACATCCGTGTGCTTTAGACAGCAGTTTCTCCCAGCATTTTTTTGTTGTTGGGTTTGGGATTTTTTTTGAGGGGGGTGGGTGGTAGAGACTAGGAGTTTAGTTTGCTTAAACCACCAGGCAGGTGGAAACTTAATCATTTGGCCATCTGAAAACAAACCGCAGTGACCAGAAGGGCAGGAAGAAACGCTCGCTGCCTTCCAAGTAAATCTCGCCCCGCCACTGGTGGTCGATGCAAAATAGTTCCCGGTTTTCAAAGAACGAAAAGTGTTTGCAAAACAGCCTTTCTAGACATAAAGGAAAAGCTTCATTATTATTATTATTATTATTATTTAACCCCAAGATTAACCTTTGTAGCTGTTTTCAGCTCACCGCTCCCTTTACTTGCATACTTTCGCTCTGTTCGTTTGGGGGGCGGGGAGGCAGGGAAGGGAAGGGGGATTCAGGAACTCCTTCAGGTGTCCAGACTTGCCTCCGAGAGCTACGTAGACTCACATTTCCTTTCTGATGTTCTTCTTCACTGAAGCAACTCTTTGCTAAACAAACACGAGCGCAATCCACCTCGTGTAGGAGCGAATTTAGAAGTAGGCACGCATGGAAAAGGGGTCGTTGCTAGGAGGAGGGGAAAGGGGGAAAGGCAACGCTGGGTTTGATCATAGCAACAGTCAAGGTAAAATGTTCAAGTGTGAAAGTGTTTGTTAAAAAAAAATAGTGGCATCTGCCTCCTGGCTGCCATTTGAATGAAGGCAGCGTCGAAGAGGCTAGTTAAGACATCTGGGTAACAACTGGACTGGTACTGCTAGGTATCCTGCGAGTTATTTGTCAATAGAAAGGGCAGAAAGTACCTTGTATTACACCTTTGGTTGGTGAGAAAAAAAGAGATTCTGCTGGATATAGTCTTGCAAAGGGGCAAATCATGGACATCCAGCTCAGAAAACTGCATCCGATCTCCTCCCCCAATCTTACACCAATTTCTGACTCACCCCGGCAGCTGCCTCGCGTGTTAAAAACCCACCGCGCTTCGTCTTTCACAGCTTTGATACAAGCTCCAGGGACTCTGATTAGAGAAATCAAGATATCGGCTCCTCTGTTGCAGTTTTCAATAGACAACGTCCGAGCTATAAAAATAAGGAGCACCTAAAGAACAACCATATTAGTCTTCAGAGTAATCCGAGCCGCTAGACCCATGTTTTACAAGATTATTCACATTTATAATCTTTTTCTCATACTTTTTAGCGAGTCTCAGAGCCGCTTACCGATGCCCTGGGAAAATCGGGTTGTTTTAAAGACATTTACAACTAGTTTGGTTTGATTAAAATTAAAAACTCAGTGCTGCTCTTGGGGGTTCCTGCCAGTGCTCGAATTGCCTGATATACGGGGAAATTCAATACTTCTTCTGCAGCGGGAAAATTAGTATGTCGGTCTTCAAATCAATCAGGAGCCCGATGTCATGGTGGGCTAAGCAAAGGCTGTTGTAGTGTCCCAATGAAGCTCATTTGTCCAGGAGAGGAGTGGATTATTTTGTTTAATAAACAAAGTGAATGCACTACCATGAGATTACCGTACCACGGTAAATCCTCAGCATACAACTCCTCGGAGCGGAGTTTACAGAGGAGACTGTATTAACCCTTCTGAGAAATACCTGAAGCCCGAGCAACAGGAAAGGACCACATTCTTGTCATCATTTAAGCAGGCAGAAAAGGGGTAGCCAATATATAAATAATAATAATAATAATAATAAAAATAATAAAACATGCCTCCATTCTATTGCGATCTTTGACTTCCCTTCCTGAGCTTCATGCAGGGGACACGGAGAGCGAGCCTCCTGCTGTCTAAACCGCACAGATGTGCTGAGTTCAGATCATTTCTACGCAGAGGAGAGTACGCTGGAAATTAGACAACAAGGGGAAGTTTAAAAGCTGGTTCTGGGCCACAGTTTGCTTTTTAACTTAGTCACCATAAACAGGAGGCATTTTAAGAAAGGCTTGGGAAAAATAAAAGGGCTCATTTCACCAACAGGCTTCTAAACATACGGAGACAAAACCGTGTACAGTTAGTCCTAATGGGCAGTGCACGCCGCCTATCTATATACAGTGCTATAGGAATCGGACACTATTAGATCGTCTCCATCTCTCTGGTAGGGCAGGGCTGGTTCTTATCCAGCATCCTCTCCAAGTTCTTGGATACATTTATTGGTTTATGAATTAGGATGCGGAGCTGTGATGCCACCTGGACAAATGAAGCAGGTGTCAATACAAAGAAAAATATTTTAAAGGATCTGAAATCGATGGTGTATTTATTTCGTACTGGCTACATACCAGAAGTAACCTTCCTACTGTTGCTTTAAAGTAGCAGAGTTTTTGGTATCGAGGACCACAATTTCGACCTCCATAACTCGCCCCATTAAGGGTCCAATGTTTCCAGCCCTACAACATTCACACGCTATATGGCACCCATGGTAGTTTTAAATACATGACGTTTCTTTTTCCTGAGTTTCATCCCCTCAGGAATAGGGTGTTTGAAATCGCAGTACTTTACCTATGAGTCAATTCAAACGGAGGATTGCAGGCCCCAGAATTTAACACATTTCCATCCACGTTCACATTTGAAAAAAAAGTACATGATCTCAGCCCAAAAGGCGATTTAGTTCAATGGCAGTTGAGGTGGTCTGGCTAGTCTGGGATTTTCCCTCTAGGATTCAGGCCCTGCTGTAGCTGCCTCTTTCTTCCTTTTCAGCTGCTTTCAAACTGTTCAAGCGAGTAGAAAAGCGAGAAAACAAATTCCCTTATAAAACAGGAAACAGTTAATAGACTCTTGAAAACTAACCTTTAGATCTGGACCACTGGGAAGATGCCATTTAAATAATTACAGAATTATAGCAAAATGAGATTAACTGATGAAAACTAATACAAACAGGCATTTTTTTGTAATATTATGCTTTAATATGTGGGCTCGACCCCCCCTTCCAAAATAACAAGAGACGGATTCGAGGCCACTTTTCTTTATGGGCAGGATACGGGTTTGAACGGCTTCTTTTACCTAAATGCACCCGGATGATTTACATTCAACTGCCCGCTGAAGCGGAAATCACCCCCCCCCCCATACCAATTCAACGTGTCCGAATCAGATTCTAGGCGTTTTATTGCTGCGCGGAGTAAGACGAGGGAAAGAAGGCATCCGTGTTCAGTCCGAGTTAAATTCACGCGCCAACACTTTCGTTTCACAACCTGGATATTTGACGCCAAACCAAAGCAGAGGCGGCATTACTCTTTAATAGGTGGTATTTAAAATAGAAGGTAGGGTAGATTTGCATCTTATAGACTGAGTAGATACGTTACTTCGGATATAGTTACAGAATAGTTACAATAGATTCAATATCATATAATTGTGTGTGGATATACATACATATTGTGTGTATGAATGTGTATACATATAGGGTGTATATCAAACTATATATATGTTCATATGTGTATATAGTGTGTGTAGATATGGTTACTTTGGCTATATACATGTATAGTGTCTGTATGCATACATATTGCATATACATATATAGCGTGTGTATATATGGTTACTTCAGTCATATGCACGATGCACACATATATAGTGTATATATGGTTACTTTGGTTATAAACACACTATATATATAGTATATATATGTGTATACACATATTGTATATACTGGATATACATATATTGCGTACATATACATATATATTATGTTTATATGGTTACTTTGGTTACATACACTATGCACAGACATATAGTGTAGTGTGTATGTATATACACATATTGTCTATACGTATGTTGTGTAAATGATGCATATCAATGGTGTATATATGGTTAGTTGGGCGATATATACACCCCACACCTACACTGAGCATATAGACACAATCTGTATGTGTCGTGTGACTATATGCATACATATCGTGCATCCATATCCATTGGGTGTGTATACTGGGGTTAGTCTCCAGGCTCTCTCCCGCGCTCACTGCCTGCCAGCACCTGCTGACCGCCCCGGTCCTCCTGTCTGCTCTGGACATTTCCTTCAGCTCTGCTCTGCTCTGCTTCCCCCTCCCGTCCCAGCGACCCACCCAGGAAAGCTGGAGGAGGGGAGGAAGGGCCCCCTCTGCCTCCGGTTCACCTCGGTGGAGAAGCAGGCTGGAGAGCAGCCCAGGCCGTGGCTGGCTTCCCCTCCGGCCCGCGCCCCCTGGCCGGGGCTGCTCGACTCGCGGGGGCACGGGAGAGTTTTCGCGCCTTTTCTCCTCTGGCGAAGGCGCCCGGGCGGGCCGGGCCCTGCTGCCCGCCTGGCCCCTTCCCCTGTTGTGCAAGGCAAGCGAGGCCCCAGCCCAGCCTTTCCCCCGGGCGCGTGTCCCCACCATTCACGCCCCGTGCCTGCCCCTGGAGCCGCACGATGGGCCCCGCGTTTCCCCGCCTAGACAGATTGAATTACCCGTTGAAAGTGGAGCAGAATGAATGCCGAGTAAATATGCTAATTAGTCCTATGGAGACGCCTGATTGATGTTAATAGCAGGCAATTCCGAGAAGCTGGGAGGAAAAAATATTTTGCTGTTGTAATCTCATGCAAAACGGTTCAGCCGGGGCAGGAGGCTACGCGCTAGGCAGCAGCCACGGAGGTGCCACAGGGCCAGAGATGTAACAGCAGCTGGGGAAGCCAACCACGGGCTTCCCCTGCAAGTTGCAAAGATCTTGGGCCTTTTTCTGAGGGGGAAAGCCCTGCTCCTTTTCCCTTTGGTGTCCTTCCCCTCTCCCACCTGGGGGGAGCTCAGTCTGCTGAGCTGCCTTTGCCTGACCCCTGGTTGGGACAATGGGGTGAGGCTGGTGGGAGATGCCTGGTGGTCTGGTGCACCTGGTTGAGGAGAGGAGGCTACATCCCCAGCAGAAGCCCCTTTTGGGCCTTCAGCTTGGCACAAGCCCTTCCCAGCCCAAAGTGGAAGGAAACAGTGTCCCTGTTTTACCCTGATGGGCAGCCCTTATTTCCCACAACCATTACAGTAAAGAGAAAACAAGTAATTTCACCATGGGAAGCACTTTCTTGCCCCATGCTATTTGTGGTGAAGCAACTCGCCTTTCATTTTGGTACTATAATGCAACTGTGACCACATCAGGTTTCTTTGGGGCTTTTTTTTAATCACAGAAATCTTCTTTCCCAGGACCTGGCTTTCATTAGCAAAGAGATGATTTCATTAGTTGGAAGAAAATCTGTCGTCGGAAGTCTGTTTAAATTTCAGCACCCCAAAGAGTAATGTGTAAAATCGGAATCAGCTCCACGGGGGTTGCTCTTATAATAGAGGAAAGAATTAGAAATCACAGATAGAAACATTCATCTGTAGCACTTCTTTGTTCCAGTGCATAAAGGCAGCAGAGTCCACCAGAGGGTGAAGAGACTTTGTTAATAAATAAGCACACATCCTATATCAGAGTAAAGCAATGGCAACAAGCATGCCTTCTCCCTTACCACATTCAATGCTAAAACTCTTTCTTCCAGTCCCTCCCAGAAAATCTCTCACAAAGCAAAAGGAAGTGGGGGGGGGAAGGGAGGGAGTCAGAGCAGGAGGGAACCAGGGGAGCCCCCAGGGACAGGGGGAAGTCCAGAAGAGGGGGGGGCAAGTGGGGGGAATCTTACCTTTTAGTCCTCTAGGCCCCTGATGGTCTGAACGTGATGGCTTCAAACTCAAGACAGTACGAACATGGATCAACAGTTCTGCAGCTCACAGAGTAAGTTGTAACAAAGGCTTAAGTAGCCTAACACTTTCCATTTTAAATGACTTCAGGGCATTGCGAAGCCAGCCAATACATCTTCACACAAACTCACTCATATAAATATATGCAACATTAGAGCTATTTTTTAGACATAGTATGAGAAGTACTAGTACTGCTCCATAACTACTCACAGCCAAGAAGTTTGCTGGAGGTGTGCTTCATTCAGCATAGCTGGGCTCCTTATCTTGTGAAATTTCACTCAGATTTGGCTGTTACGTGCTGTTACGGATTGCCACCATGGTACGTGATGTTAATACTGTATTTTGGAAACATGCTTAAAACCTGGAAAAGTATGTATATGGGTACACACTGCTACATCTGTGGTTGCTTCTGGCTGAAGCCAGAACCATGATAATGGCAGGTAAGGGTGAGGCAAGGACATGGACTAGGTAACTTCTAGCCAGCATAGGGCTGCAATCATCTCTCCAAGGTAAAATACTTTCCTTCCTCATCTCCCATGGATAGTAGGCAGAGAGATGAGTCAGGTTCTTCTTGGCCACCTTTAAGAATCAAGCACATTGCCCCTGAAACCTCTTCAGATTTCAAGGGGTCACTACCCAGTACAGAACAGAGCCCCTCCCCAACATGCATAGTTAGGATCAAAACAAATACTAATAACTAGGAATCTGAAGAACTTGAGTACTGGATTCTCTTCTGCTATTGCCCCATCTAAGTTAGCGTGTGCCTTTCACAATATTATGCAAAAGTTCAGAGAACACTGTAGGGTTTCAGAGCTAACCCAATCTTCTAATAATAGCAGACTCGAGTTCCATCCACTGTGCCATGCCACATGTCAAACAGCTTGCTATGTCTTTGTCTTTGGCCATACCACTCCAAAATGAGACTACTGCTGCTTAAGCAGCCTGCTGCTTCTGTGTTACACATCCTCTTCTCGTAGTACGTACACAGCCTTCTCTGCCACTAGCTAACGTGGTGGCCAGCTTGTGGCATGCATGGCACAGATGGCATGGGTAGCCTCTATGGGTGTTTCATGGTAGATCAGCGAGGGGACACAGAGCACAGCATATAGGGAAGAAAGAAGAGTAGTTCACTGGGCAGGGGAAGGGGACTGGAGTGGCACTTGGCACTTAGGAGTGGTGAAGAGCTAGTTTTTGAGACACTTACCAAAAAGTTTGGTGCCCACTGGGTTAATTCATTAGCTAATGTAATAACATTTCTATACTGTGGGATCCATGGTTTAGGTTCAGGCCCTAACTAATAAATTAATGGGGTAGTTGTGTTACAGCAACACATAATACAGTTTATTTTGAGCTTGCTAGAGATATGGAAATTATATTTACTCCCCCACCATTAAAATATATTTAGAATAAGCAGCCAAGCATTAAAATGAGGAAATACCAAGAATTAAGGTTTCTTCTGCAATTATGCATTATGATATAGTGTTTGATTACATGATTATAATTTTTTTCCATGGGACGGGACCCTTCCCCATTTATTTTATTGGCTGCTTATACTGGTTGGATGGTGCTCAGGGAATGTGCCAGCTGTGCAATATTTCTTTTCAACTTCATTATTCAGTATGCCCTATGTCATATTTGCTTCCATGGAATATCAGTGCCTGCTATTGAGCAGCTCCATGAGACAGCTGTGGGAAGGGAACTCTGGGAGTCTTGTTGGCAAGTACTGAAATGGCCACAGAACAGCAGAAAGAAAAGACGTCTACCCCAAATGGTTGCACTTACCAAGGAGCTTGCTGAACTTTTTCTCTGTGGATCCAAAAATTCCATAGGGTTACAATGAGTATCAGTGTCTATCTTCATGCTTGCCTAGCTGGAAGCCTGGGATGTCATCATATAAACTTTTTGAGTGTACAGTACTTAGCACAATGGGATCCTGATTAGGGATCCAGGCAAAGTCATAGTACATGTTAAATAATAAATAATATAAACAACAAAAACACTGTTTCAGATTGCTGCTCTTAATCTGAAAAGTTAAATCATCCATCACTTTCTAACAGGTCTCTTACTGCATCATGATTAGTTTCACTTATGATTATTCTCCCTATCTGAATTGAAATCCACTGATGGATGTATCTAGAATTTACAAGGTAATCACATTGACATCACTGCCAATAACACAAGGCTATTTGTATAACTAGCCATAATCTGGAATGACACAATCATTCTCTATACCAGGATAATAAGAAAACTTGAAACTAGCCAGCCTTTGGACAAAATAATTAGTATAAAATGCTACCAGCTAATGACATTTTTTAAAGTTGTCTAAAATAAAAATAATGTAAATAGAACTGTAAACAGGTGGTATATGACATGATCTTTATTTTTACTCATGAGAAGGTGTCTGAAAACTCAGAATTTAGCTATCATTTATTCTCTCTGCATGAATGCATGTTTCTGCAAAAGAAGTCCCTGACCACAATTTTATTCTTCTGTTCCCTGTAAACCTGTATTAAGCCATACCTTTACATTTAGATTTTAATTTCATGTCTTATTCCAGACATGATAGCGAATTTGCCCTAAAAAAATTCTCCTTCTTTTGTGCTACTGAAAGAAGTAATAATGAGAAAGTATTCTAGCAGGAGGAGCTGGTTTAGAAACAAATGGATTCCATGGCAACTACTGACTCTATATGAACTATATAACTAGCATTTATGTTAGAAATTGTGTTATCATCAGCCAAGCACTCTTATTTTTATGGGGTTTTCCTCATTTCAAACTATAGAAACCCAAGTTTTATTGACTCATGGATAAGCACCAATGGAGATGTGCACTTGTCCACTTTAAATACATGCCTAGGCAAGCTGTTTTCAGTTGAGCCGGATCTAGAGTTCTTGATACTTCTCAGAAATAAAATATTGTTGAGAAATGTACTGACTTGTCTGGGGAAGGGCTGCGCAGGACGAGACCTTAGAACTGGATATGGTTTAGTATTCATAGAAGGGCAAAGAGAGGTAGAGAGGGATGCAACATTTTCTGACTGGATTGCGTGTTCACGTGCAGTTTTATCTGGCACCTTGATACTACGGGAAGACAGTAGCAAACCTGTGTCCTGACTTCAACACTCCTGATGCATCAGCAGAATGTTGTAGTGGACAATATCTGGCTTCACAGAAATTGCATTCTAATTAGAAAGTGGTTGACTTGTGAACTGATGCATGCAGGTGTATATCCTTGTATAGGTTCATCCAAATGAATTAAACTATAGAGATTTGTTTTATAATCCTTTTCTGACTCTATATAGACCAATAACATGATCAAGCCACTTTTGTCTTTAGAGGGGAAGAGACCTTACTTTTATAAATGAATTACCAGTAAAAAGCACTATAGTTAGGAGTAAGCCTCTCTTTGTCTTCTGCCAGTAGTCAGTGAAACACAGATTAGAAAATTACTTTCAATAAAAGAAGTTTTTCTCCCTCATTAATGCAAAGGTGGCCTGAAAATGTGAAGAAATAAGTATCACTAAGTCTGCAGACAGTCTGAACCAATAGTGTGGAAATATGAACTCACCATTTAGTTTAATCCTGGTTTGGTCTACTCTAAAGCTGTCTACCTGGCAGTCCATGGGTCACAGGCAGCTAACATGTGGTCTGCAAGCTCTGGTATCTCTCTCCCACTGCCACATGGCAAGAGCAGGTCTGGGGATTTGCATGCTGCCAGGACAGCCTGGCAGCATGGATGGTGACCACCCATCCCTAACTGGACTGGACAGTTCCAAAATGGGAAGGAACCTCAAGTCCCAGGCCTGGCCTGCATGACTTGTACAGCATTTATCCCAGATTTCCAGTATTGTAGAGGAATCTGTGTTTTCCATTCACCATAGAAAAATACAGGAAACATCAGGTTTCCTTTTGCCAGCCGGCAGAGTTCCAGCCTGCAAAGGGCTGCTTGGGGCTGGAGGGAGCGGAATACAGGGAGGCACCACGTGCATACACATAGCCAGGAATACAGCCAGACAGTTATGCAGAACAGATCCCTGCTGCTAAGGCGGGGGGTGGGGTGGGGAGGGACAGATTGCAGTCTCCATGGTGAGGGAGGTAGTGGGGCTGAGGGTGTTGCCCAGCATTGGCAATGTATAGCGGGTGCATGTGTACTCCCTGAGACTGGCCCTGCCCCAGCCCCGGAGATTGGCCATCACCACTGCTGCTGGTGGTGTCTGCAGGTGGTCACTGCTCAGCGCTTCCCATCCACCTCCCTGCCGCTGAGACTGCTGTGGACCTGTGGGCAGTCCCCGCTTGGCCCACCCTTGCTGCTAACATCACCACAGCTGCCTGCAGGCAGTCCCCGCTAACTGCCACCACACTCCTGTTGCCAACACCACCACTTGCAGGCAGTCACCATGTCCTCCCAGCCTCTGGATGCACAAGGTGTTCATGCTGCCCAGCTGGATGGAGCCACAGGCAGCTTGTCTTGGGGCTGGTGGAAGGGCTGGCTTCTCTGGGAGCCCTGAGGTGGCACATGCCACCCAGATTTAAGTATAAGGAAGTGGCAGTTGTAGACTGCCCACTGCAAGCATGGGGCTCCCTGTTCTGCTGGTGTCCCCCTGGGAGCCATGTGGCAGCCGTGATGCCCCACCACCTACCATGGTCATGGAATTGTGCCCCCTGCTGCTGCTGGGAAGGCAGGGGACACTTGCCATGGCAGTGCAGCCAGCATAGGGCTCCCACGGGGAGGGCAGCAAGACAGGGAGCCCCAAGCCCACAGTGGGCAGCCTGCATCTGTCCCTGCCCCCCATGGGCTCTGCTAGTGTGCCCACCCATCCCTAATTGGGCAAGACAGTCCCGCAATGGATCATCAGTTTCCAGTCCTGGGCTTTAGGACTCTGGGATAGCATTTTTCCTGGGTTCATGGCATCTGCGAGGGTTGGGAACCAGCTGGTTGCCCTTGCAGGCTAGCAGTATTGTATTCTTAGGGGCTGCCAGGAGCAGGACGCAGGGGGCACTGTGTGTCAACTCTTTGAGGGGAGAGTGTATAGGAGCAGGAGAAGGGGCAGATTGAGGCCCCCATGGTGAATGAGAGAGTGGGACAGGGGCTGGGTGCACTGCCTAGCTAGGGTGGTGCATGGGTCCAGGGTGGGGAGCAGGACAGCGTCACAGGCAGCTCATCCAGGGGGCACATGCTACCCCAAATTTGTGCACAGGATGGGGATAGCTTTGTGCTCCCCATCCTGATTGCCTGCCCTCAGGGGCTGGCTGTGCCACATGGCAAGGTACCTTCTGCCTGCCTGGCAACACTAGAGGTTGCAGCGGTGTGGAGTCGTGCCCCCTGCTGCTGCTGGGTAGGCAAGGGGCACATAGCTGGTACAGGGCTCTCAGGGGAAAGGCAGCAGGGTGGGGAACCCCGAGCCCACAGTGGGCAGCCTGCATCCACCTCCCACTCCACTCCACTCCACTCCACTCCACCTATGGCAGCAGCAGTAGGGGGAGGAAAGGGAGGGAGGCGGGCATATGTCCCACCTTCCCCTTTTGAAAAGGTCATCAATCCAGGCTCTGCTCAGCTCTGCTCTGGCCATGCTGCTGGGGGAGAAGGGGAGGGATGGGGAGGGAAGGTAGGCATGTGTCCTGCCTTTCCATTTGAAAAGGTGGCACCCTATCTGTGTGGGAGAAGGTCGGGGGAGGTGAGGGCCACATTCTGTCAGCAGGGAATTTGAGTACGTCATGCTGCCATCACAGCCCACAAGTATAGGTTGGGCGCTGTTGCAACCTGCATAGTTGGTGGGTACTCAAGGGGCTTCCCCTACAGCAGACAGCCTGTGTGGTGTACAGCTCAGGGGTCGCATACAGGCACAATGTGAAGCCTGCAACCTCACCAAAGTTGGACAGATCTGGTATATGGTACAAAATTTTGCCACTATAGTTATACTGCCTAAGGGAGTCTTAAGACCATGCACACCTATATCTATCTATACCAACAGAAAGTCCTATCAGAGGATGGATATGCTGACAGAAGAGGGTTTTTATCAGAAGAACCTGTGTCAGCTGAAGGAGGGGAAGGTGGGGTGCATGTAGCAAAACTGTCAGAGAATCCCCTTCAGTCTGCCTACACTAAGGGTCTTTTCTGGTAGTCTCATAATGTAGGCAAGTCATCTGAAAGATGTGTCTTTGGGAGACAGGCCTACCCACACCACCCTTGTACAGGACTCTGGAACTGTCATCATGGCTGGGGTGGTCTCAACAGATACTCTTACATACAGGCATCAGATCAGTGGAAACTGAGTTCTTTTTTCCTCTGGTACAGATCATAGGCTGCCCACAGGCAAAGGCTGAGGGGAGCGGGGTGGGGAGTTCGGGATGGAGGTTTTAGGCTGACCAAAGGAAAGAGAAGGCAGGTCCTACTTGCAGAAGTCTTTTGCATGGGCAGTCCCTCAAAACCTGGAGTTATACGCAGACCAGTCTATTAGGACAGGGGAGGAGGATGTGCTGTATCTGTAAATGCCTGGATTGTTTTACGTCCGCTCTGCATATGATGAGTGGTGAAAATATATTGGTGTAGGAGAGATTATCAAGTCATAAAGAGACAAGATGGTTCATGTTAAAGAAAGATGAGCACTAAAAAAGAAGAGATGTTACATGGGAAAGAATGACTGTGGAGGCAGTCATGACAACACACCATGCAAAATGGATAGAAGAGCGAGAGACTATCAGATTGGCAATGGGAGTTTAGAAATGGAATATGGGGCTACAAGAACAAAAAAATGGAGACAATTGAAATAAATAAGAAATAGGGTGCAAAGCAAGGTAGTTCAAACAGTGAAAGGAACAAAGAAAATGGTATTCTTTTGTCAACATCAGGAAGAGAGACCTACAAGGAGGAGGAGAAAAAGAAGGGAATATATTAAAAGGAGAGGGAAATGACACTAAAAAGTGTGCTGGAGACAGGCGTGAAAGACAAAATGGAAGGAGAAAAAATATATTCATGGGAAGGGAAAAAGAATTAGGAAAAGTCACAGTTTTTAAAGCAGAGAATTTCATTTGATTTATCTCTATTCCTATATTTCATTATATTGCTGCCTCTGATGTCCTGCAGCTCTATGTCTTTGTAAAGGAGACGGCAGAATAATGTTGCTTTAGGGATTTGAGCCATTACTTCATACTGCTAGTGCTGGACAAGTGTTCTTCAAAATTAAATGCTAGAGTGGCAGACGATTAAAAAAAAAAGAATTCAAATCATGACTTGGTACAAAGGATAGGGGTTAAAATAAATTAAAGGAAAAGAGAGGGCTATAAATAAAGTAGTAGAGAGGTGGGAGTTCATCTTCAGAGAGACAGGCTTCTTCAGAAACCAAGACTGTACCTCATACTTATTCAGGTACCCAGAAGTCAGACTCTGAGAGAGAAGGGTAAAGACACATTTCTTTTATGATGTGTACCTTCCTGGATATCAGTTACCATGGGTGCTTGTATTCTTTTAATATTGATGGCTGTAATAAACTTTGAATCCTCTGGTTAAATAGATTCTTTTTCTTATGTTCCTACACATCATCTTGGCTTCTAGCCACTTATCATTTGACTTCACCCATTTCTACTTTCCCCCCTCAGAAATGTTGTCATTATTGTTTATAATGTAAGAGCACCAATGGACTTCCCATATGTATAGAAAGACCAGTCTTTGATATGCATTTTTTATAACCTAAGCATAGGCATGGTGCAATGTTTGAATGTGTGCCTGGGAACAAATAACTCCAGAGCAATTAGCTCTGGAGTTTATTCATGCTCAGCAGTTGGAGCCTGCCAGCCCAGGGCTGTTTCAGTGGGGCTCAGGGCTGTTCCAACAGGACTCAGTGTGCTGTGGAGGGGTTGGTTGGGACACAAGGGTGCTTCAGTGTGAGGCTAGCCAGTAGGCAGCCCTAGCACTGGAGCACCTTCATGCCCAGCCAGCCAGTCAGCCTCTACACATCCACAGCTGTACACAAAAAAACTCCGCAGCAGGATAGTATTTGTTTTTACAAGTACTTGTATTTACCTGCTGCTAAGTGTACTAGTTTCATGTGTCCTAATAAGGGCTCACATGTAGATGCTGAGACGTTTACTGCATATTTAATTAGTCAACTACACAGTAAATGTCTTGTGTAGATGCACCCCTTAAGGTTTTTGTAGCCATGCTGCTGTGCCTCACAAGGTTGTTAATGTGACTCCAACATCTGCCTCTTCTTGGGAGAGCTACTTTGCAGGATATTTGTTCTGTTTTTAACATCATGAGGGTTTTTTCATGCAATTTGTTTATAATACTGAAAATCTATTTTAGAAGTTTTTCGGTGGTCTGACTTCTCTGATAATCTCTTTTATTTAAAGTCAATGGCTCCAAGGGATTAATTGCCAGTCTTGTTCAAAGATACCCTATGAAAATGTGGAGATTAGACAGGGGTCTAGCAGAACATGTGTAGATTTTTATGATCATTTTAGAATTTGGAACAACAACAATATATATCCAAGTGATATGTTTGGAAAAATAAAGACAATTCCTGTAAACAGATTTGCATATAAGTACCTTTATTCCCATTGGCTCAATAAAGCTACTTTCACATAAAGGTTGGAAGTATATTTATTAGTTGTTCTTGTTGGTTTAAATTAAAGAACAAGCTATTTGGAATGGCTATTAGTGTCTTTTTGGTAAATAAGTTTTTCTTTCATTTTCCGTTTTACGGAATATATTTGTAAACAGCTCAAGCCACTTCTTTTATTTCATATAAACTTCTTTCTCTTAAAAGTTTAACAGTACTAGCTAGTGGTTTAGTCCTCAAGGACTGATGCTTCCATTAGGTTCATCTACACATGTAATTAATTTGAAGCAATCAACTCCAGAGTAGTTTGAGCTAGAGTAAACTACTCCCAGGTGCAGTGTACACATATGTGCCTGGGAAAGCAGCAATTTGAGCCAGGTGGAGCAATATATGACAGTGCTGCTCAGCCCCAGGTTCTGGGTGGCAGCATCAGGCAATAGAGAGGCTGGCTGGGGTATGAGGGTGCTGAAAGTGTGGAGCCATGTAGCTAGTGGGAAGCAGAAGTCTGGCCCCTTGCTGCCTGAGCTGACTGGTTGCAACTTATATCTGTGGTCAGTATCTATATGTGTGTTTAATTGCAGTAAATTAGCCTGGCATAATATAGTATGATTTCTTAGAGTACTCCTGCTGAGGTGTTAATTAGTTTACTGAAGTCTAATACATGTAGACAGTGATGATTTAATCTGCAGCTAATTAGTTTACTCTGCATTTAAGCGCGTGTGTAGACACAGTAATTGATTTCAACTTCTCAGAACAGTAAGGGAATCATTTATACTTATAGTTGAAGGATTTGGACCCTCTTCATTACTCTTTTGTTTTCTAGTAGTTAACTTTAAAGGTGTTAAACAGAAGACTTGGATTCAGGCAGGGCCAAATCTTATAAGTTACTTACTGAGAGTCTGAACAAACACAAATTACAGTGGGTTGAAATGGGGCAGCGATATACTACGGAGCAGCCCTCCGTGATAACTATTCATGTGTCTGTTGTTATTTATTCCGCTCCACAGCAAAGGCAACTTATGCACATTCTTTGAAGAGCTGCTTTGATGAGGAGCTATTTTTGTGTTTCACAAAGATGATTACTAGCTATTACATTGCCTTTGAAAATTCCATTTTTGTATTGTCAAGATAAAACCACAACATAATAGTTGTTTGGTCCAAGGTTGTTGTAAAATATCCGAAGATCTAGGCCTCAGTCTTCTATATAAACACTTTTACATTTTGATTTTATATATATATTTCTAAATTCTGTATAAACCTAGTAGTAAAAATTACTATTTTTTGATGTTGTTCCAAATTCTGAAATGATCATAAAAATCTACACATGTTCTGCTAGACCCCTGTCTAATCTCCACATTTTCATAGGGTATCTTTGAACAAGCCTGGCAATTATATTTCCTGTGAAATAGCTGAACAATGACCTGATTCAAGGCATAGGCAACTCAATAGACAGTTCCTCTGCTGCCTCAATGGAAGCTAGTTCTGTGAGATTCTTGCAGAAGGTACTAATAGAATGTGGAAGGGGATCTCCAAATCCTTCCAATTTGAACTACAAAAACAATAACAAAAAGATGAGCATTTTGTGACAGCTTTTCTATTGTTTAACCAGATAGAGTGAGGCTCTGTCTTTTTTTCAAGGAAACAACATACTTATCCATCTTTTCCTTCATAAACTGAATATACAATAAAAAAAATTCCTGTACATAAGCAAACTAAAATTCAATATCTCATGATTTTCTGAAGTGACATTGTGGTCACACTGTATTCAGCTAGCATAACCCCAGGCATCATTTCTCTTATTACTGTAAACACATATGGAGTTTGAATATCATTGTCTTATATCTCATTGCTTTACTGAATGGACAAACCTAATCTTGAGAGATTGATAATGTTTCTTGGTTCTGTGGTGTTGGATTAAGGGAATTATTGATTTATTGTAGCTCACTAATATTTCAGTTCCTTTCTCAAACAAATATACTTTCACTCATCATTTTCTCTTTTTTTTTTTTAAATGACTCATCAGAGCTTTCTTTACCTGAAATATGAGTTTTAAATAAGGAAGATAAACTCATATATTCATATGCAATAGCACAAGCTGGATGTCTTATAGTGAAGATTGGTTAACTCTGGAGAGGCTTAGCACAGGGAAAGTTAAAGAATTTCATCCTGATGGCTGGATGATACCACTCTAACTCAGTCAACTTTCCCCAGAGGACAGAGATTGCTTATCCTGAACAAGCCTTTGTTCAATTTAAACACTTATCTCAGAGTAGAAGCTAGAATATTTTTGTCCTCATTTTCTCCAACTGTACCATGTCTTTTTCTCTGTCTCTGTTGGTAGCTGCTGCAAAATGGTACCCGCTGAATAATTAGGTGCTCTGCAAATTGCGTGTCTAAGTCAAATCATCAGGTTCCTGCAATGTTTCTTCTTTTTCCCCCTGCTCTCAACTCACAGACACCAAAAATATGCTGTAAAGTCAGTTCTCTTTTGCCAAGATCCTTGTATTATAGAATGAGAATGCAATAATCAGATAATGAATATAGTTGAGAGAGCCTGGAAAAAAACACCTGTTGAGCAAGCTCTATCCTTTTTCTTTAAGCTTTAAGTTCAAGACTAGTTTAGCAATAAGGCTCAACAGGGTGCGTGTTAAAAAGCTATTACTCTGCACCTCAGGTATGCTGTGTAGTAGGAAGCCAAAGCATGAGTGCCTTCAACCACCTAGGAAGTGCAGCAATCATTTCATATTGCACCCTAAGCTGTAGGTTATTGCTGTAAGAGTGGGGTTCAATTTAACGTAAAAAAAAAATTCCTTTGTGAGAGAAGTTATTTATATGTGATGAGGAGGGACTACTCCTGTGTAAGGTTAAATAATAGTCTAAGTAGGAGGATAAATCTATCAGCAAAATTTTCCAAACACCTATATGAAATTCTAGTTTATTTCTAATTATTAAATAGCACTTTCAAAGTATGCCTTTTATTGAAATAAGTCTTGTAAAAATAATATACTCTAAGTCAGGGGTGCCAAACTTATCTAGCCCCATGGGCCAGATGAGGGTCATTGGGTTGGTCTGCTTGTTGGATTAGGCCATGCTGGAGCCAGTACACAGGGTCAGTCTGGCATCACACCTCAAACAGCGTGTGCCCTGTATACCATGTGCAAAGTGAGCCCTGGAGCAGGCCAAGCACAGGGAACATGCTCCATTTGGCACCCTGCTGGACTGGCCCTGTGTGCTGGCTCTGGTGTGGCTTAGTTTGGGTTGTGTCGGTGACAGTGCACAGGACTTATTCAGTGTGGGTGCTGCATACAAATGCATGCCCAGGACTAACCCTCATTCTGTTGTGTACAGTGCCCATGGTGCTGGGACAAGCCTGAGCACCAAACAGGCTCCATGTGCAATATACAGTGTGTAGGGTCAGTGTGAGACTCATGGGCCAGGTCATAAGGCTGCCTGGGCCAGATGTAGCCTGAGGGCAGTTTAACGCCCTTGCTTTAAATTTTTTGAGAGGTCCTAAAATCCCTGCACTAAGAAGCATTTATGGAGACTGAGCTTGTCTTGCACAGATGATATAGAATGCAGAGCTGCTTTGTTGAGTAGGCACTGTTTCCTCTATTTCTGAAGGGGGAAATGGGGGGTGCTGTGCGCTAAAAGAACTTTGCGGGTAAGTCAGCTAGAAATGCACGAGCTACAGAGTTATGTTGGGGCTTTGGTTAGACTGGGTCTGTATTCCATTGACTGACTGTAAATCTACCTTTTTTGCATTTCCAAAACCTTTTCAGTGCTTCATAGATTTAATAGATTTCTAGGGTTGGAAGGGATGTATAGGATCTGATCCCCTGCTATGGGCAGGAATGAGCGCTGGGGTCAAGTAACCCCAGCCAAGTGCTTGTCTAATCTCCTTTTGAACACCTTTAAGGTAGGGGACCCCTCTCCCCTCGCCAATGAGCTTGTAGACAGACACAAGATCACCTCTCAGCTTTCTCTTGCAGAGGCTGAAGAGATTCAGGTCCCTCAGTCTGTCTTCATAGGCTCTTACCTGCAGGCCCTCAGCCATATGAATAGCCCTCCTCTGAACCCTTTCCAGGTCGTCCGCATCCCTCTTTAAGTGTGGTGCCCAAAACCGGATGCAGTACTCCAGCTGCGGCCTCACCAATGCCGCATAGAGGGGAAGTATCATTTCCCTAGGCCTGCTTGTGCAAGACAAGAGTGCAGTTAGACTTGTCACATTGGTGAATAATGTTCATCTTCAGTACTAGAGAGGAATGATGCCTATCCTCACGCCTTCCCTTCTTCTTGTCCTCTTCTAACTACAAGACAAAAGTCCATTTCAGCCAAGCAGCCTATTAGGCTATTGAGGTGAAGGCACACTATTTTATTTTGCCTGTATCAGACAGGGAGTGATGTTCTAAGTATCCAGAACCTTCGACTCCCAAATACACCTATTCAAAACTAGGTTAAATGAGGACAGCTTTCAGCACCGGTCTGGAACTTAGGCTTGAACTCAAGTCTGTAGACGAGCAGTCGCAAGATACTTCAACTGCTCTGAAAATACATAGAACTAATGTGATATTTGCTGTTATCACATTGTTCACTTTGCTGGTGCATTATCTCTTCTTTTACCCTGTGCCTGTTTTGTTTATTTAGATTGCATACTCCTCAGGACAGCAATTACTCTGTACAGTGCCCAGTGCAATTGCACCCCCATTATGCAATGGCATATTTTTATTATGATTTGTGTTACCAGAGTATCTAGAAGTTTCCATCATGAGCAAAGACCATCTTGTGCTGAGTGTTGTAGAAAAAGAAAACAGAAAGATAAGCCCCATTAAAGAAAGCTTGCAATTTAAATACAAAACAAGAGACAAAAGATAGATCAAGACAGGGGGGGCAGAAAGGGAAAAAAAAACCCCATGAGACCCTGTTAGTCATTGTAATAGTCAACAGCCCATCAGCAGCATCACTGTTGTCATTCTTGGCCCTTAGGGACGACTGTAAAAATCCTCAGCAATAATTTTGGGGGTGGACAGATGGATTGAATCATGAGAATATATGGTATAGCTAAGCTAAGCTATGACTGATGTAGCAGGATTTTTTCCACTGAACTCAGTGGGGGCCTTGGTTCTCTGCGTGTGTGCACCTGGAAAGGTGTAGCAGGTTGCTGCCTCAGGGCCTCTTCAGCCAGGCTTTTGCTCCCTGAGCGTCTCTCAGCAAGCACCAGTAATAAAAAGTCTTTTAAAACAGCTGGCTTCTGCTCCCTTGGTGTCTCTCAGCATGCCCCAGTAATATACGGAATCCTTTAACAGATAAAGCAAGTAAACAGAAAAATCTTGTTGCTCTGGACACTAGGAGGGATCCCCCGTGGCTCTGGCTGTCCCACAGCAGGCTTGCCCTCCACATAGCCCAGCAGCCTCCCTTTCTGGTGCTTCTCCTCTGCACCTCCCTCTGGTTCCACCTGCTGAGGGCTCTGACTTCCAGCAAACTACTCCCTCATTAGCCTTCACAGAGCTGCAGCTCCTTGCCAGGCCTGTCCTTCTCAGGGGACCCGGGCAACCTGTTATGGAGGGCCTGATGAGCATCTTCAAATATTTGAAGAAGGTGAACCTCAGGGCGAAGAGGTGGACTTCAGGTGGTCAAAGACAGCAGAATTAGGAATAATAGAATTAAATGAAAATGATTGAAGTTGGCTATTAAAAAAAAAACCACAACAACTCAGCAATATTAGGTTGCTAAACAATCTTCCACAGTCAGGAGTGGAACCCCACTTACATGGAGGAATTTAAAATAGATTGGACAAAATAGTGAAAACGATATTTTAAGGAAAATAATCTTGCCCTGCCTGGCTTTGGACAATCACAAAATTATTTTTGTCTCTAGCCATCAGAGTCTTCTCACTCTTTCCCACGTTTTTCACAATCTTTTAAAAATAAAATAAGGTTTAATTGCAGAATCCTCAAAATGATGAAGATGAAGCTTTAAGAGAACTTGATGTTACTGTAATATTACATTGAGTAATTAGCCCCTAATGAGCAGAATTTGCTGTCAAATAAACACAGTTGTGTGATGGGAATGTGCCATGTGTTATTGGCATCAGAAACAAGCTTAACCCCTGTTAACAGGAAGAAAGCATCATTGTAAGTGAAATGAGAAAAGCAAGCATAATCTTGCATTGTCAGGATATGTTACCTAATGAGTTATTTCAGTTGCAAGTGCCAGTATGCCAAGGGATGAAAAATGCTACTTATAATTATGGCTTAGGACAGATTTAGTCAGCTAAATATCCAAGGTGTCATTTTAGCCTCCTGTAGACATCCTCTCTCTCTTGTGCCAGTAACTGTCAGGCCATGGCTGCAGGATAATTTAGGTTCATTTTGTATGCCTGAAAAATCCTACACTTAGATACGTACACATTCTGAAAGTGCCCAACAACAACCTAATTCTACTGGCTATTGGAACTACTGGCTGTCACTGGGGGGCAGCCAGGTTAGTGGGAAATACTTTTGTGAAATCCATTCTAAATTGTTAAAGAAAACCAAATGAACTCATCTGTTATTGCAGCTCTCTTTTCTAAGGATGCCACAAAGCACACCCAGGTCAAGGCTCTTCCTAAATGTTCCTCATCCTTCTATCTATTTTAAAAGGAGCGGAAGTCCTCAGGGGCAGAAACTGTATTTCCTTTTGCATTTGCCTAAAACCTAGTAGAACATGGGCACGACAGAACATAAGTGGCTTTCTGCATATAAGCTTTCTTGTAGCTTGCATGGCTTTGGGCTAGTTTGTACACAGGTTTTGTACCAATGTAAATCACAGTATTTACCTGCAATATACTAGGTATAGTTTTGGGCGCTGGCATAGTACTTCATGAAAGACATGGACAAATTGCAAAAGAATCCAGAGGCGAGCAATAAAATGATCAGAGGTTTAGGAAACAAGAAGTATGAAGAAATGTTGGAAGAACTGTGATTAGTTAGTTTGGAGAAGAGAAGAGTTTTCAAATCCATAAAGGACTATTATGAAAAGGATGGGATTCAATCACTCTTCCTGTCCACAGGGGACAGGACAAGAAGAAATACGTTGAAACTGCAACAAGGGAAATTTAGGTTAGATATTAAGGACAATTTTCTAGCTATAAAAATGGTTAATCACTAGACCAGAGATTGTGGATTATCTGCCATTGGCAGTTTTTAAGTACAAGTTAAACATTTGCCCAGGATAGTTTAGACAGGAATAACACTACCTCAGGCAAGAGGTTAGATGAAGTGACCTACTGAGTTTTTTTTTTTCACTCTAACTTCTATGCTTCTGTGAAAAACTATATTGATGTAGGCATTCTCTTTCCGATGCAATGGCATCCACACCAGGTGCTTACACTGATTTGACTAGATCAGTTTCACAACCAATAGAGTGAAATTAATCCAAATACTACATGTAACCTGTCTGGCACTTTCTGAAAAGTCTACCAACTTCAGAGTGTGTGTGGGGGGAATCTTTGGAAAACCACTTTAAAAACAAAAAAAGGAAAAAAAAAAGAAGAGCTGGGGGACTTCATAGTAAAGCTGAGTTTACACCTGACACCACTTGTCCCTTCAAAAGGGATATCATAGGTTTGTACAGCTGCCTGCAGATTTCCCCTCCTGAGTATGGAAGAGCACCATACCAGGAACAAATATGGATAAGTTGTTTTTTTCAACAAGTCACAGAGGAACTGTATGTTTGGGATGGGTGAAGTCTAAAATTGGGCCACACTGTGAAGTGCCAATCACCTTCCAGTACTTACTACAGTTAATGAAGCTTGCTCTGCACATCTTGAGCTGAGCTCCTGTTATTTTTACTTTTTAAAATATTTCCCATCCCTCCTGTTTTTCAGAGTTTTGCTTTCTTAGCGTTCTCCTCACTTTTCCGACCACATTCTATTATTTTTTTTGCCCTTATTTTCTACACTTCCTTCTCTTTTGGGGACTGATCCTGTGGGATATCCATCACCTTTCTCTCTAAGCCTTAGTAATGACACCATGTAGGATCTCAGCCCTGATTCTGCAATTACAACAGAAGGAACTGACTTCAGTAGAACTATTCACATGGTTTAGTGCTTTTGTTGGTTACGGGCCCTAATCTTCCAGTTTATTATTCCCAGACACTTTCTCTTGTAGCTCTCAACCTGCCAAGTACAGCATGCATAAAGATGACACTCAGGTGAGGATGCTGGAACTTGCATAACATTTATTTCTCTAAATAAACTCTTACATTTTCCATTGTCCTAGCTTCATGCTTTTGCCTTGCACGGTAAACTTACTGTAACCAGCTTCAGGATACCGAAACACACTGGGCTGCTTCTACACAGGCTGCATCCTAAATTGGTAGAAGAGCAGATGCAGTTGCATGATGTTTCAAGTGTGCTAATTACCACTGCTGCGTGACAATGACATTTAGTCTGGACATGATTCTAACTGCTTCTGTTTTAGGAGGTATGCCATGCACAGCAGTGCAGTTGGGCGGCATGGACATGGTAGCAAGCTGGTCAGACATAGCCATTAAAGAGCAGAACAACCACTATGTCTGAGTGAGGAGGTTGAAAATAAGTCAAACACAAAAATCAAAATAGTATTTTGTAACCAACAAAAATGAACTGTGTTCCTTCTTCCCAGCTGAATACATATTTTAGTCATATTGCTTTCCTATAAGATTTGGATATTTTATGAAGCTTTGATGATCACCCAGCGACAGCACATCTGATGCAATTTTACTGTTGGTTTTTCATTTAACTGTTGCTCAGGGCCACAGGGTGTTAATTTGCATTTTTGGGGACAAATAAGAGAAGACAGTAATGTTTCAACCTTACCAAATCCTGGTTTAGCCCTGTCTAAGACCTGCACTCACCCTTCCTGTACAGCATGCAGTAGGACCTCATCAGAGCTCCTGAAACTATGCAGACATAGGTTGGATCTGCCCTAAGCAAACACTGATGGGATATCTACATGATAAACTTACTAAATGAGGAAGAAGCGTCCTCAAACAAACCACACAGGTCTATATGGGCTACCTTCTGAGTCAGAAAAGTTTAGCTATATTTGTACAGGACTCCAGGTGGGTTAATTAATTTATGCACCTGGAAAGTGCCAAAACTATCATTCAAAATTCCTCATTAGTATATCTACACTGCTTCTGGTTCAGGAAGTAGCCCATATAAGGCAGTATTTGAAGGCCAGGGTCCAGTAAATTTAGTGTAGACATGATGTAAGGGAAGCAGACCCTACATTTTTACACAGGATTTTATAAAGAGTATTATATGTATTTTTATTAGATATAAGGAAAAAAGTCCTTACTGTTAAAGTAAGGCAGCAGAATAGACTGCCAAGAGAAGTTATAAAAGATCCTTCACTGGAATCTTTCAAGATGAGAGTAAATAAGCATTGGACAGGGATAATTTAGGAGTAAGTAATATTCCTACATCTGTGCAGGGATGTGGAGCAGGTTACTTTTGATCTCTTTTCCAATCCTATGACTTTATCATTCCCAAACCTTCTGTAGGCTAAGGCTAATCTGAAAAAAATACAAGACAGCTTTGTGAGCAGATTCAAAATAATTACAACAAAAAAATAACAGTGTAGTTAAGTCTGCTGTGTAGTCCTAATTAGGATTTAACCTCCACTAAGTCTGCAGTCTCCAGGTTTAAGACAAATTATATTTGTTTTCTTTTGGGTTTTTTGTTATTGGGAGAGCAAGCATGTAAAATTCTGCAATAATGTAAGATTACATTTTTGATATATGTAAGTATTTTTACTCTTTAAATGCAAAGAAACTGTTAGATAAAGTAAGACTAGAAGAAGCTTTGATTTCAGTTTTAAATCGCCATGAGCAGAGAAGATTGTGATTTTCCAGGAGGATAGAATCTGAAGAAAGGATTTATTAGGAGGACTTACTAACTTTGAGAGTACTGGATTCAAATTACAATGAGGGACTATGGAACTCGTTAGGAGATTTGAGTGCAAGACTCTTGTAAACATATTTAATTGCTATGTAATGTAATCACTGTGAAGAATCCTTCCTCTATAGAGATTGTTTCTTCCCTCTACATTGAATCCTCCATAGGAATTATTTACACAGTGATTTAACTGGTACAAATATTACAGGTTCTTATAAAAGTTGGTCCTGGCATAGAAGTTCTCTTCTTACACTCTGCATCACAGTAGTTTAACCTCACACTTCTACCACCAAACTATATTAATATTAAAGAACATTGTTTTCTACATTCCCCAAATATCCCCAACCACTTTGCAAAACTGTACATTATACCAGCAGAGAATTTTGTACCGTATCTTTGTAACTCCAATGAAACACCACAGTCCCTAGCATGAACATTTTGAGAAGTACACTAGTGAGATAATAGCTTTAAAGAGAGATATGCAGTCCTCAGCTATGATTATTTAATTGATAGGAGTCAGAAGTGGCTAATGGAATAAACTATGTGCAAAAGTAGCAGGTTAGTATCTGAAGAGTCTAAGCACCAGTGTTACTCAATTTATGGCAGCATAAAAGCCTACTGGTGTATGGTTTTCTGAAATAGATTTGGATCCCTCTCTTTTATTCAATGGAAGAATGCATGGATTCTTCTGGTTCAAAATAAATTTGCCCTCTTTCTCCATCTTCTTATCCCAGAGATGATTTTCTCAACCATATACAGTCACTGTGACCTATGGTACATTGTGCAATTGTATGCTTAGTCATCAGGCTTCTTTCTGTATCAGTACTTTTCAAAAGAAAGAAAAAAGTATGGCTACATCAGTTGGCTGGGATAGCCTACTGCTTCTCCTTTGTGAGTGGATTGAACCACTGAACCCTTGCCTTAGTTTTCAAATCCCTTCTTCTTACTAAAACTCGCATGGGACTTGTTCCTACAGGAGAGTGCTGAAGTTCTCTCTCTCTCTCTTCCTCCCCCTTTCTCCAGTGTCAATGCAGGGTTTAAGCAATGAAGAGGGCCTCATATTATTTCACATGAGAGCGAATTTCATCCTAATTAATTAGGCCTTTTCCCATGGGGCCTTTGCATTTTAAACCTTCATTTTGGCAGTAGAATGCCAATGATATATAAAATGACAATGACTTAAACTAAATTTGATCTGTTTAGGCAAACTTTTTAATATACCCCATAAATTCTAGGAACTTCCCTAGAATGAATGGAAATTAACTTGCCTTCCTTGTTCTGCTTTCTTGTGAGAGTGCATTATGATGGCAGTACTTTAAAATAATGGCATTTATCAATGTACTTGAATTTTCTGTCTGTTGAGTAAAGCTTCCCAATTACTCTGGTCTCCACCTGGATATGTGGGGCTGTATGTGGTCTGGGTTGGGTAGCCTGTCAGTTTTATGAACAGTTTTACTTACCAGGCATTGTGTCACCAGGACACTAATTCCTTTTCTTCCACCCCAAAGTTATCTGACACATGACTTACAAAAATTAACTCACCCCTACTTTTATAAAAATGCATACATTTATATTTGCCATTTCCCCTTTCTCTGTCTCTGTTTTTCACAGACCTTTCCATTGGGAAGGGTTTTTTTTATATACTCTGTACTACCTGCAGAGTATTATTGTAGGTCTCTGGAATATTTTCAGAGATTACTTTTCCTCTTAACCTTATCAGCTATGTCATTAAAATGTAGTGTTTAAAATGTTCAATGCATTTTTCCTACAAAACTTTACTCACTGCTAGCTGTGGGGTAGATATCCATATAAATGGATATCTACTTTCTTTTGATACTGGTGAGGCAGATATTTCTGCTTAAGATTGTCATATCAAGTATTTCCTTCAGGAAGCATAGATTCAGGCTTCTACCACTGAGACTATTCACATCTGGACATAGGGTATGGTTGTCTGTATTCAACTTGATATGGTGTATGATTCCATTGCTCACTGGACAACCTGGACAGTACCTGTGCTGGAATTGCCAGGTCATTAAGAACAAAGGGTGAAAGATGCACTTTTCCATGATGTAACTGCCATCAAGCTGATAAAAAGTGGCTGTACCAAGGGGAGGAAAGAAGTGGGAATTTTAGCTTATAACAGGAAGCAATAAATTAGGGAAGCAAGGCAAGAAGGATATCATTGTATCTGTTTTAGAAAAATGACATTGTCCCAAAGCAGTAGCTAGCCCAGTACAAATTTAGCAGTGTTGAGACATTATAAACTGTAAACCAACTAGCAGTCTTGCAGCTTTTGTCCTCTGAGGCCTTTCTATACTTTGGACATGATGGTCAATATGTTTGGACAAAGTGGCTTTGAAACTTCTCTGGGCAGAAGAGATGTGTGGAAGCTTGGATTTAGACTGTTATCTGTGGGGGCTGAGAAATGGGCCGGAATAGGGCCGCCAATGGAGAGGAATTAGGCACAGCATGCGTAGTGGTTGCAAAGACAAAAACTTAACTTACAAGCTGTGATACAGGGACTTGCGTTGAGGTATGCAGTGTAGGCGCGCTTAGAAGAGTTGCAAACAGAAAAGAAAACTGTGTGGCACAGTGGCACGGGGTATGTTGGGAATACGTCGACAGGGAGTCGTTGGCAGTTGATCAGGCCCCAATGTGGCTCTGGGGTACACGTAAGGATCTCTTCGAGCATGCGAAACTCTCCTCCGTGCATCCGGGCTCTCCTCCAATTTGGGCGGGTACCTCCCAAGTCTTTTGTACGGCTAGCGAGCCAATTGCTAGCCGCCACGTGTGCATAATTTACATCAAGCCAATGGAAAGCATGCACTCAACGGTGCAGCTGCAAGCTTTTGGCGGGAGCTGATTTTGCACCAAGGACTCTTTCCCGCCTTACAGGAGAAATCCCTGCACCTGGTACTCGCAATGTGCTAACACGCAGCTGTGCCAAGGCATTTTTTAACCATTTAGCTCTGACATTATCCTGCATGAAGAGATGTTCCAAGATACCTTTTTGCAACAATTGCATATTAGGAAAGGATAATATTTCTAGATGCTCTGTGATTTTCAGCCTTGGCCTTAGTAAACTGGTGAATCAGATCTCTTGATGGTGAACGGGCAGAGGCTCTCTTTGGGAAAAAATTAAAAAATATTAAAAAAACCTGATTTTTCTGTGGAACATGAGGAAGAGGTAATGTAAGACAAAGATGCAAATTCCTCAACTCTTCTGGCTAAGATGAAGATTTTTAAAGACAATGCTGCAGAGCCTGGAACAGTGCAAGTACTCTCAAAGCAGATATTTCAGTGGTACAAGGTTCAGACTGGACTGATAGATTTGATAAAGAACAAATGTTATGAGATGGCATTAAGAAAACTAATTAAGAGGGAATATAACTGTGGGTATTTGGAGGCTGGTAAAGTAGACTGTAGATATTTGGGCTAGAGCACCTCCTGTCTGTCAGCATGGCCACTGAGGACATTATTGCATGACTCTGTGATTATTCACATGCTGACTGACCGATGGCTACAGTGTGTTAGACCCCAACTTCATGTGGCACCCAACGACTAGGGAGATGATAATTCAATCGCTCATGAGTCATGCTACTCATTAGCCAGAGCAGACAGGGAGCAAACGTTACTTGCACACATTGCTCGCAACAGCTTTATTCAGAATGGAGGCAGCTTCGGACTAGCTCCCAAAAAACCAACAAACTGGGGAGCTGCAGTGAACAATAGTTTTTTCCCCACTTTGGTTTATACTCATGAACATTCGTTTCACCTCTGTCCCTCCTTTTGTCCACCCATTTCTCCTCCTATCTCAAGCTCTACCTCTGTTTACTGTTTGCTTCATTAGCATGGAATTGCCTACACTTTTTATTCATTTACATGTCTTTTTGGTATGAGCACATGTCTAAGACCTTGACTCCTTTTCTTTGGTCAATGGGTGGACTTTGACGAAAACCTGGAAGCTTCTGGAGCTTCGTCACCAATCACAATTCACCTTTTCCCATATGTTCATTTCAGATTCTGTTACCAATTACATGTTGTTGTTCACTCCAGTCTGTTTTTCTGTCTCATGTTGTACGATCTTCCACATTCCTAAAACGTCACCTCATTCACAGTACACAGACTCGCACAGATTCACTTGTTCCTTATTCCTCAGAAAATGGTCAACACAGTTAAGATGGTTACTTAGCATAAGCAAATGGCTGGCTTAGCTATCGTTCTGCCTTGTGGTCAGCAGCTCTGCTAGGCCACAGGTCATGCCTTTATTCAGATGCAGATCCAATGCTCCCCAAAAATCCACATAGTGTTACCCTAACACAGTGGCACTACATGAAGCCTTGGTGGGGCAAAATGGGAAGAGTACACCCCCTTGCTGGGGCTTCTAAGGCAGAGGCACAGGGAAGCAAGTATTTTGATGGGTTTTCCTGGTTGTGTTTTATTTCTCTTTCCTATTTCATTTTGGAGCTACTCTGAGGCTTGAAGATGGCACCTCAGAAATGTATATCAGTTGTTGCTGATTGTAGCTGAAAGAGACAACCAGGGAAGCCTATCTGTAAACTGGAATGAGAAACTGGACATTAAAATCTTGTATCTGAATTGGCCACCATCTAACTTTCAGAGAAGGAGAACTCATTTGTACAACCATAGTGGTCATAGCTACATCACAGAAGTACTGATAAATTGTACCTGTTTCTTATGCTTTTATGTCTGATTCTCACATTCTTGTTAAAGTCAGTCACTGTTCATCCATTTTCCACTGCTAGAAATAATTGGAATAAATATATTGATTGTTCCTTCTGAGCAGCTGTTTCAAATGCATCAGAATTTTTCTTGTTAGATTTTTTAGATAACTGTTGATTCCAATCAATTTGCTTCAATTCATTCTGCATTACTTTTGACTGCCTTTGCAAATCCAATATTTTTGCAATGAACTCTCAAGAGTGTATCAAATCTATTATTTCAAGATATGGTGAGCTGTCCAAAAAAACAATTAGCACAGAAGCCAATCCAAACTAAATGTTGACACTAAATTCCAAGATTCAAAGGGCACAACTGATATCTAGCAAGAGATGCTCCAACTGGTTCACATGGAAGACCAGATATCCCTGGGAAAGATGTCCATGTGAGGTCCAGCACGCAGTTTATGCACCAGGCAAGAACCAAGATCATCACCATGGCATATTATGCGATTGTGGCATAGTTTTTTTCCTACACTTAATTAGAATTATTGATAGAAAATGTTCTTTGATAGAAGCCAAAAATTAACTGGAAAAAATCTCAATTCCACTGTGAGGTACTTGGAGTAATATGTTGCAATCCATTTTTCTAAATTACCTGGGTAGATAACTCACACTGCCTATGAATTTTAGTTGTCTAAAATCTACTTGCTCAAAAAATAAATAATGATATGACAGTATATACAGTCTTACCTGAAAGAAAAAGCAGGAAAAGCTGCAAATAAACTTCTTGTTTTATTACTGTCCTACCTATCAGAACATGGTTGCCCTCATGCTGATAGAATTGTTTGTAATAAAGTTGCATTGTATTGATCAACAAATGAAAGCTAACATTACATCTAAAAATGCTTGAGATTTCCTTAAAAGTTTAACATTTAGCTGTAAACTGAATTGGGGAGAGGCTTTTTAGAATAAAGGTATGTGTAAACACTTAGAACCACAAAATAAATCTTTTTCTCCTGTCCCTTACATTTTGGAGCACATGTAGAGTAGATTTGCAATTTATAGATTACATCAGACATGCATCTGATTAAGTAAATTGCTGCTTAGTAAAGCATATGCATCTCTGATTTAGTTAGCTTATAAGGTGAAAAATCGATCCTGCCTTCTTCTGCCTAACTTCAGACTAACTTGGCTAAGTACCTCTTTCTGCATTTTGGAGTACACATTGGATGGGAAAGTGCAGTTCACTTTAAAGGTTTTTCAGTATATTATTAAGGCCCCTGGCTGTTACATTTGTAATGGAATTAATTTAAGTTTTACATGTTAAATTGCCAGATGCTAATTTATAAAAAGGGTGAATAGCCTCAAATTTTGCATGTTAAATTGCCAGATGCTACAAAAGGGTGAATCACCTCAAAGATGTTCCTTGTTAAAAGTGGAACTTTTTTGTAGCAGGTAAGTATTCTGCTTTATTTTTACCATCTGGTATGCTATTTAGACCCTCCACTATCCCACAGTGTTTTGCTATCTCTCTTCCTCCAAGAGAGGGAGAGCAGTTGGCTCTCAGACAGTTGGCAATAGGAATGTAGCAGCAGTGGTAATGGCAGGGGCTGACTGAGGGGGGGACAGAAAAAACCCAGACAGCCCTTGTTACCCCTGGGCCTTTTGCAAGCAGCTCTGATCTTGCTCGTTAAAATTTGGGGCATGAGAGCAGCCTGGGATGGGGAAGCTGCTTTGCAGTCTGGGGCTACCTGTATATCCTTTTGAAGTGCTATGGTTAGCAAAAAATTTCCAATGTTCACATTGCATGAGTAAATTAACATCTGCCAGTGCCCTTACAGCAAGTCCTTTAAACCTAGGTGGTTTCAAGATCTAGTGGCAGCATATTTTTCAGTTTTTTTTGACAGACAGCAGCTCCCTAACAATTCAAGTTTGGTTTGGTACATGAAACAATGTTAGTAACAAAAAAGCCCAGTGAATACTACTTATCTTTAGTTAAAGGCAAAGACTTATATTTGCTACGCTGAATTCCTAAAGGTAGGCTTCTACCTCCATATTTAGAGCATCTGGACAAACATGACTGGATATTTTAAAGAGCTTAACATCTTTGAAAAGCAGGATATTTCTAATAAATATAGGATTTAAGATCCTACTCTGTTGGATACCCAGGTTTAAAAATTCTGGCCAAGAGATTTAGCTAGAGGGGGTTTGCTGATATCAAACAGGAGAGATTTGAAAAAGAAAAGGAAAAGATGAAGTAGTATGAAGATGGCATTATATTTCCAGTTATTTACAAAACTAGTGAGATAAAGTTAATGATGAAAAGGTGAATAGCAAAAACTTTGTTCAGGCTTACAAGCAAAGCCAAAGGAAAGCCTGCTATTTCATCATTTGCATGTCAGTATTATCCACTATGCTAGATGTAATATAAACACATAGTAGTCAGTCTCTGACACAAAGAGGTTACAAGGACAGAGTAAGGTATAAACAGCATTTAAAGAAAATATCAACGGTACCAATACTAAGTGAGTTTCTAGACACTAGACTAAGCGAGCAAGAGGATGTATTTTAAAATAGAAAATGTTTTGTGAAAGAGTGCAATATTGGCTTTAGGTGTTGCTTGGACTTTACTAACACAATACCATTTCCAGATACGTATGGAAATCATAGTTGTCTTTTTGGATGCCGTGCACACATTTTTTGTGATTTACAATGACTGCATTATACAAGATTGATAGAATAATATAACTAATGGAAAACTTTTCCTTCTTAATAATTTAGGAAAACAACATCCACTTAGTTAATCTAGTAATGTGCAGAGAGGAAATGTATGTTATTATATATAAGCATTTTGGTTTTAGTTCATTTTGAAATCAACTGTAGACTCTTCAGCATAACTTTCCAATCAGATTTATTAAATTTATAATGAATATAAATTTGTGAAAATGTTCTTGTGAAGTATCATCTCCATGTGGTAAACGTACGAGATGTATTTTATCGTTAAATGGCATTTACATTTTATACTGAAAAGAGTGGTACAACACATTTCTTACAGATATGTCTTATAAACTTAATGTTATAATTCACCTCAGCAATGTTTTCTGTCATTTCTTAAATCAAGTTTTGTGCATTCGCCGCATAAATTTAAAAAAATCCATTTAAACAATATGAACACATTGGCTACAGAACAATCATTTCCAAATGAATAAGACAGCTCAAAATGTATACAAATTAAAATGTCCATACTTTCTTGTTTTGACTTGCCAAAATACAATTCTGGCATATACATTAGCAGTAAAACAGATCCATTTCACATTCTGAAATTTTTCAAAGATGAAATGATAAAAGGCAACACTTTGTAAAGGAATAAGGCCACTGTGGCTAACTCTGTGTTACTAGAGTCAATACAGCAGTCACTTTCAATTTCCTAGGTGTCTTGAGGTTAGAAGTTGATTCCACTAAGGCAAACATAATTTCTCTGTTGTCCAGAATAACTGAACACCCACGTTTCAAGCCCACTTCTTTCAAACAGATTGTTCAGGTCATGTTACTTCAGAGCCAGGTGACTCATTGCATCAGAGATCTCAGTATTGACCTGTGCTGAGCTGCTGGCTGGTATGACATTCAGATAAATGTCATACTGTTGGTCCATGCCAAGGTAACTGTCACTCATGAGATACAATGTGTAGATGTATCTAAAATATAAAAGCAGGCTCATTAGTTTCTTTTTCAAATCATCAACATTTAATTTCATAATACTTGGATAATTTTAATAAAAGTCTTACTTTCCAGGAGTTTCTGGAGTATAAAAAGCAACTGAAACAGAGTTTCGGTTTCTGATGTATCCAATCCTTTTCAAAGCAATAAGTTCTTTTTTATCCACTTCCCCAAGTATCAAAAACCACCCTTCATCTTTGGTTTTGGGGAATCGAGGAGCCGTTACTTTACTGTCTTGCTTTCTCTATTAGGTAAAACAAACAAACGAACAAACAGGTTAATGCAACTGAGACCCCCAGTTTTCTTTTTTGTGGGAGTGAGAGAGGATGAGAAACTATTACAGAACACCAGGATCAGAACACTTTGTTATTCTTCCTAGATGAAGACTTTTGGTAAAAATACGAATCACAGGAAAACAGAAAACAAGGCACTTAACCAATTAGTAACTAAGCCAATACCATTTGTACAGAAAACATTGTCCCTTTTTTATAATTTAGTCTAAAAACAGAGTGAATGCTATTCTCTGTAGAATGACTAATTGTAGACCTTGCATCTTTAAACAATATTAATCAACATTGTCCAAGATTAATCTAAAGACAATAACAGTACTTCTAGTCTTTACTTTAGGTTGCTGTAGCAAAATGGAAGATTATTTCAGTGATTCTTTAAGACGGTGTCTTTATTGCTGAAAGCTGAAGGTAATAATAATGATGCAAATTCAAATCAGCATTCATTTAGTGCACTGTAGATGGAGAGGTTTTGCTAAAGATTCCCAGGGAAGCAAATGAACCAGCAGTGGTAAGCTTCATACAGTATTATGAAAGGGGGATCTAAGACTGTGGGTCAGGGGAAATTCGATGGTAGGGGCTTCAGGCACCTCAGCAGTTTCTGGATGGTTGAAGCTTCTTGTACGGTACAGGGAAGAGGAACTCTTTTCTTCTTCCTTCCAGTTAACAAAGTTCCCTGACATTCAACTGCAGAATACCCAAGGTATTCAGTTCTGAAATAAAAAAAAATGTTTGCCTTCCTATTATTCTCATTTTGCTCTTGAAGTACGAGGGCACCATTTCCTAAAAGAGGAATTTAATGTATATCACAGTCCTGCACTCCACATAACCTACAACTATTTGGTACCCTCTTACAACTCCCCATCACTTCTCATAAAAAAATGAACACAACGAACAACCCAGGGTAAAATCCTAGCCCCAGTGATTCAGTGGGAGTTTTGTACTGATATAAGACAGTATTGCACCCCAAGAATCCAACTAATTCACACTCCTTGGAAACCTGGATGTTAGGGCTCTCCTTTGTGTTGCATCCATTGATGACACTGGGGACATTCACTTTATAGTTGTGGCATAACTATGTATGTTATGACAGTACTGCAAGTCAACACTTAAGCTTCTGCTGTTTGGGTGTTGGAGATCTAAATAGCTCGTTTTTTCAAAGTAACAAGTATTTTTCACGATTCAATTTCTAGGTGAGAAATTTAAAACAAATATAAAGGGGTGTAATTTTCAAAAACTGCTGGAAACTAACCAAAAGTGGAGTCATTAGTGACTTCTGAAAAATAGACTACTACGTATAAGCAAAGGAGTGAATATGGTTGGAAACAAAAAAACCCCAAAAAACAAGGCAAGGAGAACGCTGATGAAAAAAGCATATTCCTGGATATGTGAAGATCACAAGGAAAACTCAAGCTAGGGAGGTAAAAGGTAAACACCTTAAGCCTATTGCAGATAAATAGTGAAGTGCTTAGCAGAGGACCATAATTCCTTTAAAAAAACAAAACAAACACAACAAAAAACAAAAAACACTAAGCAAGCTTACAATAATCAGGAGTTGAACTACTAATGCAAATATTAGGGAAATGCAGAAAACTGGTTCATGTAAAATTTTTGACCAATTTACCATGTAAAAATGAAATAAAATATTACATATATCTGAGCTATTATCCTGTGGTACCTGGGTATATTACCAGTCTATTATTAACATTTCTGTCTTTGCACAAAGCTGTGAAAAATGATGGTGTCTGGTAAAAAGGCATGAGCACCTACCAGATTATTGTTTGAGGCTAAGTGACAATGCTAAGGCCCACTAATAAGTCAGTGTCATGGTTAAGAGACACAACCATCTTTGGGTATTCGGTAGCAGAGGATGAGCTCTGTATGTGAACACCATGCAGAGGGAGCATGATCACA
>JAGPOW010003642.1:76122411-76137417 GCA_030014935.1 Caiman crocodilus
GCAGAGGATGAGCTCTGTATGTGAACACCATGCAGAGGGAGCATGATCACAGCGTGATCAGGGGGGTTGAACCAATCAGTGGCTACTCCGGAGACATGACTGCCTGGCCAGCAGCCCTGGTCTCTGGAACCTTCTTGTCACAAGGAGCCCTGACTGGCGGAGGAGGTGATAAAAGGGCAAGCTCCCCTCAGCGCAGCGTTCCTCGTGCGCACGATTAGGCAGACTGATCACCTGCCTCGCCGAGTGAACCCCTAGGACGCCGTAAACTGCCAGCTACGTACATAGAGCTCATTCCGTTTATAACCGTAATAACTGTGACTTGTGTGTTCAACGCGTTGCGGTTGTATCTTCGCTTGACTGACGACTGTCTGTATTCCTGTCAGCATCACGTTGAGTTTGTTCTTGTGAGTAAAGTTTCAACTTTGTTTATTCACTTTGTGTCTGAGTCCATACCTACCTGCTACCGTAACCTGCCGTCATCCAGGTTGGTTTACCACCTGGTGCCGATACACATCCTACTTGTAGCATGGCGACTACTTGTTGGGACAGATGGCAGATCTCATTAATGAATAGTCCAATAGGATTAATAGTCCAACAGGATTTTGTTATTGTATACCACACTGCTAGTAATTCAGACTATTGAAATCTAGTGCACTAGAGAAAGAAAATTATGAGTACTCTACCTGATGGTACCCCATCTGGATTCTCTGCAAATATATCTGGAGCACATATTCTTGATCAGCATGTAATTTGATCCATTTTTTTTCATCCCTCATATCTGTTGCCAATGTAGGAATAGGTAGTTCATTCTGTCCCTGAACCGAGCCATCCCACCAGCCTTTAATGCTCAAATGAACATTTATAATTGGCAAGTGGGAGACGAAATTCCAAGCCTGTGGAAGAACAGATCGCAAGTAATTGCTAAGTCCTGCTTCAGCTACAAGACAAAGCTGTAAAATGCTGCCATTATAATAGAAAATATAACTGTACATTCTACCCATTTAATGTGTAGTTAAAAAACAATTTTTGTGTATTAGTAAGATTCAAATAAAAAAAAAAAATCAGGATTGTTACTGGAAAATGCTCTTTCATTAACTTCTTACTGTACCTCTCCTAAGCAAATAAAACAATTGTGAAACTCCTTAAGTGCACTATATATGCTCTACCATGTTTACTGAATAAGAAAAATATCTGAATAAGAAAAAAAGTGTTTTCCACTTCTGGTAAAAGTATTATTTCCTATAAGCACTAAAAACTCCTATAATTGAGTTTTGAATTAAAAAGTTGTGGCATAATCCATAATGAACCAGTCAGTGCAATGCTAATCAGTGATGGCAAAACTCAAAAAGTTCAGAGAATCAGTTCAGATAATTATTAGACAGTTCAAATGCTCATCTGAAGTTATCCATACTTTTAAAAATATGTTAGGTATTCATCTTCTTGAACATTTGTTATCCTTACAATTTTCCTAAAGAATTGGATGTGATGGCCTGAAAACACACTGCAGTCCTATAGCCCTACAGTAGGGACACAATACACAGTAGCAGGCAGAACAAGTAATGACATGAACAATGGAGCTAAAAGTGGTGGCAATAAAGCAGATTTTTCATCTAGAAGGCAGAAGATGGGCAGAGATCAGAGTGCTAGGTTCATGGGAAATAGAGAAAGAAGTAAAAACTACTTTGGAACCACACAGAGCTAGAAGAATAAGGCTAGGGGCAGAAGTTACTCATAAACGGGTTTATATGATCAGAAACTTGTTTAAACCTGTAACAGAACAGAACCTTAGTGCACATAAACCAGTTTGAAAATGGGTGAAAATGGTTTAAGATAAACCTGGCTGAATGTAGTATCAGACTTAACTGAATTGAGTCAGACTGGTTTATGAAACTTCTGTCCCAGACCCTTTCCTGGTTCAGGTTAAATCGCAGTCCCCCAGCATCCCAGCATGCTTTCTAGCCCTGGGGTGGGCTGTACTGTCTGTGCCAGAGAGCAGGGTTTTCCCTACCCAGCCCCTCTACTCTCTAGCTGGAACAATGAGGGCTGGCTGACAAGGGGGGGTGGTGGGGGCAAGCACCGCTGGATATGCAGCCTAGTCCATAGGGGGGACTTTTCCGTCCCCCTGGCAAACCCTGGCTGAGGTCCTGGGCCAGGGAATGGGGGGTTAAACACACCTTCCCCTGCTCAAACTTACTGCTGGCTGCAACTGTGGACTATAAATCCCAGAGGCACCTGGAAACAGGAAGAGGAAGTGATGAGCAACCCTGCAGTGTCCTGCTGTTGTAATTCTGGACAGCAAATCCTAGAGATCTGGGGACAGCATGAAGAGCAAGTCAACACGCAGCCAGAGAGCCCTGCCCTAGTGCTCCCTGGCCTTCTGGCCTGAGCCACTACAAACATGTGACTGCATTTCATTAATCAAAGGTAAATGTCTGTTCACTTCTGTTTCAGTTGAATACGTGCAGCTTAGACCAACCTACAAAGACTGAATCAATTCAGCCTTGAGTTTTTTGACTGTCTGTACCTAGCCTAAGTACTGAAAAAACTTGGTGATTCCCACACAATTATTATATGTTCCCCAGCAATCCTTAAGGACAGAAATGATTCCACGTTTGGGAGGGGTGGGGTGGTATAAGGAGGGGAGGGATAGGGGTGTGGTGGCTAGGAAAGAAAGAGAGGGAGAAACCTATTAACACTTCATGGAAAAAAGAGGATCGAGGTATTCACTGAACAGTCAACAGGGGAGAATGCAAAGAAGGGGTAGGACCATGGGCAACTGGTGCTACCTTAATTGGGGGGAGGGGCATGTGCCTTTCCAGTGATCAGTCAATGACTAGGGTGGGGGGTCCCCCCACAGCTGATCTTGCCAGCTGGGGGAGGGTCTCCCCATGGCTGATCTTACTCACCAGCTCCCAGAAGTGGCCGCAACATTTCCACTCCCAGGCCGGCACTCAAGGGGGGTGCTGGCGCTCCTGGTGGCCCCCTTGCCCATTGCCTAAGCGGGGAGTGTGGCCTGTCAGGGAGTACACCAGCACTCTTAGAGGGTGCATGTGCACTCCCTACACATTGCCACTGACTGGGACAGATGTAATGAGCATGGAAAAGAGGTTTGGAGTTCTTAATTTCAACTTTATTTTTCCCTATATCAATGTGACCATTTTGTACACAAAATAAAACAAATTGAATAGATTTGGCTTGATTTCTTTGATTACATTTTCAATGTCAACAGGTTTGAAGTCCTGAGAAACACTCAATGTGATTCACAATTATGGTAAGTTAGTAGATAATGAAGCTTACCAGTTTCCTTAAGGTAGCTTTAACTGACAAAGGACAGGAAACCTGGACTGTAAGCCCTAGCTAAGTAGACAGACACTAGGAAAAATAACACAAGTGTCCTCCCTCCAATCTGAAACCAACTTACAGCCCAAAGAAACTCTCATTTGATAAATGCTGCTAAGACTTCATTACATTTATATTCCCAACTTACCCACAACCAATGTAGCAAGAAATCACCTCTGATAAACTATTTTCTTTGGCTGTCTACACTGATGCAGCCATATTTCACTGGCTACTGAACCTTTTTGTGGGACCCAGGCTGAACCTACCGCTATGGCACTGTCCATGCAGTAGAAGCTGCTCTAGCTTTAGCACATGGCAGGGGTTGGAGCTGCTGCTGTGTATTCCAGGGCTGCATTCACATGAGCGCCGCTGTTTGTGTCCCCAGGTACAAGTAGCAGTGGCACACTTTGTGCTGTTGCTGCTTGACCCTGGGGAATGCCCATGCCATGTGCTTTACCTAGAGTCCTGGGGGCCTCAGGAAGCTGCAGCTGCAGTGCTCCTGCATCTGGGAGACTGGCTGGCAGCCAGAGCCTGGCTCTAGCCAGGCAGGCTCTGGTTTTGGTAGGCATGTGTTGCTGCCATGTGTGCTGCCCCCCGCTTTTTTGGCATGGGGTTTTTGACCCCTGGGATGTCCCAAGGTCAAAAGAATCCTTCGTGCTGCAGTGTGTGGCACCGCAGATGGGTTTGCAGTGCTGCATATCACATGTCCATGCTCATCTGGACACAATCTAGGAGTTGGAGCTGCTGCTGCCACATGCTCCAGGTCAGAGCCAGAGCTGTTTCCTCATGCCCCTGCTCAGGTCCAGCTCACAAAGCACTCCATGACCCTGTGTACTGTATGCAATCCCAGTTTTAACTATGGCTACTGCACTAGAATTTGTTTTAGCTCATAGAAAGAATCCTGTTGTAACAGAGTAGCTCTGATTGAAGAATCATATTATTCTCCAGGCCTGTTTCCTGAAGTTATGAATTGTGCTATGGTTAATAAATTGAAAGATCTCAATAAGGTTAATGGTCTCTGGTTGCTGAGACATCTGTAGCACAGCAACTGTTTATCTGCCAGTTAATATGGAAGCATTAACATACTTCTCTTGTTGAAAATAATATCAGGTGGAGTCTGCTAAAATCTCTAGTAGCATACTTCTCCCTTTCATAAATACATACCTACAGATATGTATGCTAAACCTCATATCCATTCTGTATAACTACTGAATATCATTTTTAAAGGTGCCCCATTAATTTAGGAAAAAAGACCCAGATTTGCAAAGGAGAATAGACTCAACAATGTTCAGCACTTTTACACCTAATGTTTAAACACGTGTCTCTGGGAGTGGAATTCACAATGCCAAGGGAGTGAATCCATAAGGAAAGTTGGGAATCTAAGACTGAGATTCAGAGCACCTAGCATGCTGATCAGAGGAATGGGCAGAAGGAAACAGAAAACCACTGGTTTAGTAACTTCTTTAGACTTAAGGTACTTTACTGTAACTTTTATGAATTGAACCCATTTCAAACACTAATTTATTACAGTACTTACCTCCTTGCAAAGGGGCTATGCTGTGGGGACGGGGAAACAGCCAGGCAGGGACTAAGCCTGATCCTGTATTTACATGTTTATTGCCTTGCATCTCGCATATGTGCTTAGCACCCCAGGGCACCCAAGCATCCTGAGAGAGAATCACTGCACTAAAGAGAAGGGCTTGTCTGAAAGCCTACCTTTTTCCAGAACTAAAGCACCCACCCTCGTATTTACAGACATACTGAAACCATTTCTTTGATTTAGCCATCTTACGACATTCCACTGGATGCAGATGACTAGTTCGGTCTTTTAAAATGTAGTGGTAGTCTCACTCATGTTTTATATTAGACATAATGTTCAAAGCATTTGCCTAGGAAGTAGAAAACTCCAGGTGTAATGCTCTGTTCAGCCTGAAGAGTTCAAACAAACTCCCACCTCCCAGAAGAGCACCCTAATTACTAATCTTGAAGCAGAGTCGTCAGGAGGTACCTTTCACCCTTTGGTTGATGCTGATGCCGTACTACTGCTCAGCAAAGAATGCAACATTCACAGAAACAGTAACATACAGGGACACCAAGTCTGTGACTCTCAAAACAGATTTGAGTCTGAGACAGGTGCCAAGATGTTGAGATATTAAAATATTGGTTACTTTGAGCCCTGGTTGGTCACATGATATCAGACATAAGAGCTATAATATTGAATATAATATCCTAAGATTTAAATATAAAATATAATGTTTACATAAAAGCAACTGTAGGCCTTTTTGGCATGCTTTTCTTCCTTTGTCCCTTGCACAGTTTGATTTGTAATAACTGAGGCACACAGGTTTACAGATGAAGGAAGGGAAACAAGACATCCTACTAGAATACTTTTTAATAAGCTGTCAATCATTTTTTATCATCTTTGTTCAGCAAAAAGTGTGGCATAACTATACGGATACATATAATTATATAATGACAACATATAAGGCTTTATCAGCCCATATTTGGGTTGCTCTGCATAACTAATTCTTCATTTTGACATATGAGTAATATGGCTATTTCATACCCTCATATATGAGACAGCTCCTGATTTTTTAATGCATCACATATCTCCTCATTATACATGTCTATATTTACAGACACACATCTACATACACATACACGTACACAGTGTAGGTACACACACATATGTACAAGCTATTTTTGAAGAAACTGCTAAGACATTTCAATACCAGCCAAACATATTTATCTGAGGATTAATCTTCATCTATTGAATCAGACAAGAACACTGCCATGCATACAATTATTTAATTAGCAGCCAAATCCTCTGCCAGTCAGCAGCCGTTCCAGGCATACTGATGGGGCAGTAGATGCAAATCTCACAGTAGTACTGCTTTTTCTCATTACTACTGCAATTAGCACTTAAATTGATGCTTTAAACATACTAATTTCTGGAATAATTCAGGATTTGTATGTTACCTGGGATCGCCTCACTGCAGAGACGACACCAGATTGCTACGCAAATTGAAGCACTTTTGAGCCAAATAACCATCATCATATCAGACAGAGCCAATTTGCATTTGCTTTTAAAGATAACAGAATGGCAATTTATGCAAATAAATTAAGTAAGTTTACTTCTGAGTTTTCCCTGAACTAATTATAACAATGTTCTAATTTTTCATCACATCTAAAACTTGGACTGAAATCAATATGTATTATGTTAGAAATCTGTTGTTGTTAAAGGAGACCTTATTTTGATTTAAATAATTTTTTATTCAAAATTTTGATGGTAATTTAGTTAAAAATGAAGATGTTTGTTATAGGCATTTAAATGCCCTCCTTTTTGTTTGCACGATGGTGTTTGGTTTAACAGAAACTAAACAGTCAACATATCATTTTTACCTTCAGCTAGGAACAGTTGGAACTAATTTTCTTAATAATACAAGTTTTGAAGTTTTCTTGTGTAGTATATTGGCATTACTATGCTATTGCCCAGATGTTATTTAAAAAGACTACTACAATAAATAAGATAACTATAGATAAAATATTTTGAAGCTGTAGTTTGCTTTCTTCAAGAAGTGGTGAATATCTGTATGCTTTTTCTCTTTCAGACAGAAAGGGAATGCTGGATCTTTTAACAACCTACTTCTCTTAGTAACTGTTTAAAAGTACATTTCTGGAACTAGCAACCATGACATTTGTGATTATGAGACAATTCTGAGACGTTTTGTAACTGTTGGCAGATAAAAATGGCCTAGTCAAACACCTCCCAGGGCACAAAGAACAGTATAGTACTTATATATGAACAAAGAACCAAGCTGGTGTTACTGGTTAACAGGGAAGTGGGGTGGGGAGGAACCCACCTCCTGGAACAGAAGCAACAACCTATGGTCCCACAGGCTGGATCTACCCAGTGGCACCACTGGATCATGGGACTTTGGAGACAGGGGGCTTTGGTTATGGATGCGTGGGTGCTCTCCCCATGCTGCTGCAGGGAATAACTCCAGCCACAGGTGGGTCCCAGCCACAGGTGTAACTGGGTGTCTGGGGCAGCTGCAATGCATGGTGGCTTCTGGCTGCCAGTGTGGTTGTGAGGTTATGGCAGTAGCAGCTACTTTTCTGCCAGCCCCACAAGCTGGAATCCTGGGATACTGTCTCAGCCACCTCACCTTAGTTACACTACTGGTCCTAGTACCTGCCGACCCACTTGCCTCTAACTCCAAGTCAGTCATTCTGGTTTGTGATCAGAAAAGGTTGCCTACCACTGCCCTAGAAAATGAGCTCAATCTTGAATTTAGAGTAATGATATATTACAGTTTCTGCAGAAAATCATAGGATATTTCCAAAGTGATTTAGCGAGATTGTTTCTTCCTCTACTCATTTTTCATTCCAGATCACATCTATAACCAACTCTGAATTCATGACAGAAAATGTTACCTGTGTAATGTGTACAGCTTGCAGCTCGCCATTTACAATGGAAGCAAAAATGTTTTCTTTTCCTTCACAAGCAGCAATCAGTTCAGGAAGACACTCAATAGGTCCTTGGTAACCTCCACATGTGGCCTTCCTTTTTCCTTGGTTCCACTTTCTGATAAAGACAGAAGTTAGAAAGCAAATGATTATGCTGATACAAGTTTATAAGGACTATAAAGAATGGTAAAAAGGAAAGGAAGATATAAAAAAAATTGTAAGTGCCTAACCCGTTTTGCTCAGATGTATTCTAAGGAAAATTCACCTGAGGATGAAAGAACATCTTCCTGTTAAGAGCTAAAGTGAAAGTCTGATTAAGACTGAGCTACCTGGTGCTGAAAATGCAATGTTTAAAAACAGTATCAATTGTTAGGCTAGTATTACAGTTGCTCAGCATCAAACATTTCAATTTTACTTGCAAACCAGTTTAATAATCAGCTAAAGAACACAATTGTTCAAAAAAAAATCCTTAATATTACCGATTTCTGTTTGCAACTTATTTTTATATATGAGGAACTGACCCTTTGTATTCCACATTTTGAAAATTGAAACTTGTGTACAATGGGGACACTTGTTTTAATGAAGCCACCTGTTTTAATGAAATGATCAGTTTTGTGAGAGATGAAAGATTGAAATTCTCATGCTTATATAGCCAGATTCAGATTGGTCTCTGAGACCCATGTCACATGTTCACTTACTTGTGTGATGAGATCTGATCCATATGTCAACTGTGGCTCTTGCTACCCTGCATTTGTATGGCAAGATGTGTGATTCTGGGATCAGGGATCAGATCTAAGGGTACTATTACTACTTGCCAGTACAGGAAGAGCCTGGGATCATGATCCTGCACTCCCCCTACACTAGCAATTTGAAAGCCTCTAGTCCTATATGAACCGGAACAGTCCTGAGGCCAGGACCAACAATCAGCTACATCTTTTGTGGACTATTTTTATGGCTGGTTTCCTGTTTTGTCATGTCATTTATTCCTTGAACGTGTGGCATATATACTATTTAATCAAGGAAGAAGTGGAAGACTTGTGTTTTAGATTTTCTTCAACCTGAGGGGAGTCATACTGATAGCTCTCACCACTAACCACCAGGCAATAAGGCAATATTGTCCTAACCACCAGGCAATAAGGCTAGGCTGGGGTCCCTACTCCGGTTTATTTATGCATATTATCGAATAGCCCTTTAATACACAATGCATAAAGAGTAGTGGGAATAAGGACTCGTTCTTTCCAGGCTCCCCATTCTTTTCTGGGGAACATATTAATCATTATGCTACAAAGACAAGCTCACTCTTTTTTTAGCCCTAAGACTCTTGCACTCCTGGCTGGTTGTCAAGTGGTCCAGCATAAAAACAGGAATGTGGACAATGTTTCTCCCTGTCTATCCTATAACTTGGTAGTTAATCCTGCAAAGTGGGGATATGTACTCAAATCCCTTCAGGCTAAGGGAGAGTAGAATCCAGGTTTCTGCTTTCTGGGCAGACAGAGGCTTAGCAGGGCAGCTTTACAACCAGGACAATGCCAGCTGCCAAGTGTTGACGGTGGCAGCAGAGTCAACTATAGAGGTGACTACTGCAATGCCCCCCAAAACAGTCTGGAGCTACTGCCCAAATTGCTCTCTCTCAATTACATTACTATTCCTGGGTGCACCTCTAACTGCTATGCTGTTGGTGAGCACTGCTTCTATCATAGGCAAGGCTAGCCATTCTGAATCACAGGCAACAAAGACTCTTGGTACTTACCCTCAGAAGTTGGACTAGACCCAGTGGATATCAAGGGAATGGAAATGCCTCTTGTTCAGTTTCACTCAGAAGTGGTGGGGATTCAGACATAGTTCTATGTTTAGAACTTTCTTACTAGCTATCTTTAACTTTTTGAATCACACATCTATCCCTTCCTGTTCTTTGCACAGAATATCTAGGCATCTGCATTTAGGTGGGAACCCTTCCAAAAATTCATCCCTTATCCGTTTTCTGAAATCACACTTCTAGAAATACAATCTGGTGTTGTCTGAGGTCTGAACCATGTAGAAGGTAGTTGAACTTGACATGCTTCAATACTCCAGGACACAATGATGGTATTCAACCATGATGAGGAAAAACAAGTGGAATGACATGATCTGATTATGAATGTTGAGTTACTTACCTAAAAAGGTGAAGATGGTGTTGCTCTACATTGGGCAAAGTAAGCAGGGAAGAGTCATGTATCCATCGCCCTTGGATCACCATCTGCACCAGACTGGTGATATTCAGAGCAGCCACTAGCCATCCATGGTATGCTGCAACATCCAGCATTGCCTAAGTGAACAAGGCACAGAAAATAAAGGAATTTAACTACCTCCCCTCTTATTCTTTCCAGATGCATACCACTAAAAATATTTATTTTCATGATTAATGTACAAAGATTTAGATTACTATTAAATGGGAATATGACTATTTTTTGAGTCAACTCCAACTGAAGTCAACAGGAGTCTATTGACTTAATGGACATCTGATTAGGTCCTAAATCATCATTAAAATTTACCTTAAATGGAGCAGCAGTATTTGCTGTTAGAAACAAATTCCAAGTTTGGCACTACACTAGTCTAGAATATTACTGAGAATAGCTCCCAGTTCTGTCTACAAGATATACATCTTTTTTACTTGGTTACTTAACAGTAAAATGATAAAGCTACAATTAAATGCAGTATTAATTTTGAAGGTTTCCCTATCAGACCAAAGTTGGCAAACCAGCAGAATTATTTAAACATATTTGATCTGCTTTAAAATATAATGAATATTAAAGTGTGTCCTTAAAATGAATATGTGATGACTAATAATAGTACCAGGCATTAGCTAATATTATAACTCCCCTTTTACATGAGGAAACTAAAGTACAGGAGCAAAGCAACTCCCAAAACCTAATCTAGTGAGTTACTGGCAGAGTTGAGATTAAAGCTCAGAAAGTTTCTCATTAGGACTAATTGGAAAACAAGAATTCCATGTAGCAAAGCAATTTCAGTTCTTTGTTCTGTATTGGCACAAAATTGAGATCTTTAGAGTCTTTCTTCCCCAAAATGTGAGATTAACTTCAACATGCTCAAACATAATTATTAGCTCCAAAAGAACTAATAACCTGGTGGGTAGGGCAGCCACTTGTGAGACATCCAGGTTCAAATCCTTCAAATCCGATGGAGCAGGACCATGATTCTGAGTCTGTCATATCCCACCAAGCTATAATTTGCTCTTGAGCGGGTTTCTCTCTCTCATTTTGAGCAGAAATTCCATCCTGAATTTGGTAAATCATCTCAAAGAACGTTTTATCCAAGCTGATAAATTTCTGTCTGTGAGCTAACATTTTTCTGACAAAATCAATTTAACTGAATAAAGTCAACCAAATCGATTCACAACCACCTGTTCAATCAGCCCATACTACCATATTTACTCAAATCCAAGGTGAGATATTTTCCCCATTTAACACTGAGGAAAAAAGTTTCATTTTGGATTCAAGTATGAGGCAGTGAGGGCACAGGGAGCTGGTGTCTGCCCTCCTGCCACCTCTGCTGTCCCTGGTTGCTCCCCTGCCTGTCTCCCCTCTGCAGCCTTGGGCCCCCTTGCCCCTACCTCCTCTGCACCCCCTGAGCCCCACCTGCCTCTGCTGCATCCCTTTGCTCCACTCCAGAAAGTACTGACCCCACTGCAGCCTGAGGCATGCAGCACGGCCCCAGCCTGGTCTGATAGCAGTGGCATAGTGGCCTTGGCATTTATGAATGGACGGGCAGACATAGGGGGCAAGAGAGAGGGGTCAAGCTGCTTGACCCCACCCACTGCCTGCCCTACTACCCCTCCCCCCCACACTGCCTGCCCCTACTGCCTCCCCTATCAACCTGCCCTCCTGCCAGTGCTTTCCCTGCTGCAGCAGTGGGGGAAAAATTTAAGGTGACACTCCAAATATTAGATTATATATATGGATAATTGATAACAAAAATGATACATTTTCCATGTATAGAATCTAATTATTGGGGGTTGACTTAAATTCAAGGTCTTGGATTCAGGTAAATATGATACCACTTATAACTAAGCCATAGATAGTTTCCAGTTCCATTTGCAATATTATTTAGTTAATTTTTAAAATTCAAAAGGATGTAGCTAGCTTAAGGTCCAATTCTGCAAAGACCTAAACATATGCTCAGCTTTATGCACTGTGAGCAGTTCCAAGTATTTCACTGGGATGCCACAGTGTGTAAATTAAGCATGTGGGTAAGTCTTTGCAAGATTGGACCTACACTCTCTTTCAAGTTGGTATAAAAACACATCTGAGAACTTTTCCAAAGGATACCAAATCAAAAATTTTTTTTCAACACAATATTTGTATACTGAATTCAACTTCACAAATATACTGTAAACTATGCATATTTTACAACAGTTGTTTGGATTCACAGGAGCATTTGTAGTTGATGAAAGAGATTCTAGTAAAATATGTTTGTTTTGCAAACTGCAATAATAATAATAATAAACATAGCACTGAGAAGTCTTTGTTTTAGAGACTGCTAATTGAATTTAAATGTGTATTTTTAAAAGCTTATTGTCAGGTAAGAAATTTGAGGTTTAATGAAAATTCTGGAAAATGGTTAAAAAACAAGCTCAGGAATGCTCAATAATCATTTTCAGTTTGGTGCTTTTGGAAATATCAGGCAGTGTCCTTACTACTATTTTCCTAATCCATGTTCTTATTTTTTGGCCCTTGCTACATGTTACATATATTACACCATTAACTGGTTAATTACACAATGAATTTAAACTGGCTACATATACAAAGTAACTATCATACAATAAAAATTACTATACAGCTATAAAAAAAGCCAACCAACTATAAAGCTAATGCTTGCGAATGTGTGCAACTCTATAGCTTGTTTCTATCCAGCTTTAATTTGAACATGTAGCAGGGCCCTTAAAGATAGAAACCTGTAGTTTCCTTTTTTCAGACTACACTTAAGACATGTTATTTCAAGACAAATGATATTATTTTATGCTTCCTTGAGAAACCACATACTTGCAATACTTCTGACTCATTTTACAGCCCACCAGTGGAATGATGAGAAGCTGTCCATATTAGTCTGTACATTTAATCAAATGTTTTACAGACAAACAAAAGGCAGCATTTACTTAAGGCAAACTAAACAGTGAAATCTTCTTTAAACAAAGGAGTTGTTTACACATGCAGAGCTGTTTCAATTAAATTACACTGATTCTGAAGAAATGCTCAGTTTAAAGACACACAAGCTGGTTTCAGTAATGGCCAGACACACAGCTTACTTTACTAGTTTACAATGCCATTTCAACAGGTTTTATTTCAGGCCAGGGTGATAAGATCAATGACACACAGAAAAATATTTTAAGTTACCCTAAAATGCCCTGGTTCTGCCCCATTTCTCATGAAACTTATGCCCTGCAGCTAAAGACATTTTGCAATTTTTTGGGTGGCAGGAACTTATCTGATTTAGGTCTGAAATTTTCTCTGTGCCCTACATAGACAGATTTGCTTTTACAGCTATATATTTGTACCTAAGTATGATATATATACATATTTTTGAATGTATACAGTATAACCTCATAATTTCTTGAAAATCCAGCACTTCATAAACATACATTACATAGGTGAGTAGTGGTGGCCGGTCCTGGAGCAGTGGAGGGGGAAGATTCCACGTGGTAGCTGCTGCCTCCATCCACCACCCTGGGCCACTGCTCCACATGTGGCCACTGCTACCCACCCCACCCTGCTCTGTGACTGGTTGCCACTCTGATTTAAAACATCTGGAATTTTAAAATTTCCGGCAGGTGCTCAGTCCCAAGCATGCCAGATTTATAAGGTTCTACGGTATTATCTTGTTAGTACCTTTTAAATAGAATTCTCCAGCTACTTCATACGTCTTATGTAGCATCTGACAAAATAGGCTGTCACCTTTGAAACATCATGCCTTTCTGAACCAGTTAGTTTGTAAGGTCTCATACAGATATTCAGTTTCTCCTGGGAGAGTTGCTGCTCTTCCTGGAGAAACCTAAGGTGCCATCCTGTCCTGACTTCGGTCTGACTTCTAACTAACATGGTTAACTACCTGTCCACATTTCTTGGTTTTGCTGTTATGCAGACAAACACGAGATGCATGCAGACATGCATCAACTGTTTTCCTAGGCCCTCATACATTAGGCAGAGGCATAAGTTACAATTTTGACACCCTGGGTGTGTGAGGGAAACATCCCCTTGTGCAGGGGATGCTGTGGTATCAGTGGTGCAGACTGCTGCCGCCCTGAACACTGGTGGATGCTGCAGTGGAGGGGCAGATTCTCCAGAAGCATCCATTCTGGCATGCCCTCTGAATCAGTGCCTCCCACCTGCAACAATTTACACTAGTGTATCTAGGGCTAGATCCTATTCCATCTATTATGCATTTATGTGGACTTAAGCACTTAAATATGATTCTATTCCACCCTGTTTAGGTCTCTGGAAATCCAGTAATGCATCTAATTTTATAAAACACAGTTACCTTACACTTGAGTCATAAAAATAGCAGCAAGAAGAAAAAGAAACTTTTTCCCTTTTGTGAACAGTTTTTCAGGGTCTCAAGCATGGTGGACTAGAATCTGCCCTCTAATGTCCACTTCTCTTTTCTATCTCTGTCTTTCTGTGTTGCAGCCACACTCTTCTTTCTCCTCTTTTTTCATTTTTTTTCTATTCTGAGGGCATGGGCACATCTTTTGCTTCATAAATCAGATGGGCAGTGCCAGACTGAGCAGGTGGGCCAGATCTGGTCCACACTGAGGCTTGGATCCAGCACATATGTGACCTCAATCCAGCCATGTGCCAAATGGCCAGCCTAGCCCCAATCTGGCCAAATGCCAGTGGCATGGCTTGGGCCTGAGCCGAATCCAGCCCCAGCCTGTGGGGAGCTCTGCAGGTTGGACACAAGAATTCCATGGGCTGGATTTTGTCATAGTATCATAGTATCTAGGGCCAGAAGGGGCCTAGAGCAGGCCATCTAGTCTGACCCCCCGCCAATGGCAGGAACGAGTGCCAGGGTCACAGGATCCCAGCCAAGTACCTATCTAATCTGCTCTTAAAGGTGCCCAAGGTAGGAGCAAGAACAACTTCCCTAGGAAGCTGGTTCCACATCCTAGCCACCCTAACTGTGAAGTAGTGCCTCCTAATGTCC
>JAGPOW010003642.1:76156481-76209771 GCA_030014935.1 Caiman crocodilus
TCTTCAAGAAAGGGAGGAAAGTAGATCTGGCAAACTACAGGCCCATCAGCCTGACCTCTATCCTGGGGAAGGTCTTGGAAAAGATTATCAAGGAGGCCATCCTTAACAGACTAGTTGAAGGCAATATCCTGAGGGATACCCAGCATGGGTTTATTGAGTGTAGGCCTTGCTTGACCAATTTCATTTACTTTTATGACTAGGTGACTTATCACCTGGACAAAGGGGGCGAGATCAACATAGTATACCTCGACTTGAAAAACGCCTTCGATCTGGTAGCTCATGATCACCTCTTGGCTAAAGTAGCTAACTGTGGCCTTGATGTCACCACGATCCACTGGCTGGGGAACTGGCTCTGCGGTAGGACCCAGAGGGTGGTGGTTGACGGGAGCCAATTGTCCTGGTGTGCTGTGACCAGTGGTGTCCCACAAGGCTTTGTCCTAGGGCCTATACTATTTAACATTTTCATCAATGAGGTGGACATTTGTGTCAGAAGCTGACTGGTTAAGTTTGCCGATGACACCGAACACTGGGGTAAAGCATCCACACCTGAGGATAGGAGGGTGATCCAGGTGGATCTGGATAGATTCATGAAATGGGTGGATGAGAACCTGATGGTGTTCAACACTGAAAAATGCAAGGTTCTCCACCTTGGGAGAAAAAACCTGCAGCATCCTTATAGGCTTGGTAGTTCTATGCTGGTTAACACTACAGATGAAAGAGACTTGGGGGTCCTGGTTGACCACAAGATGAACATAAGCCTTCAGTGTGATGCTGTGGCTAGTAAAGTGAGCAAAACACTGGTTTGCATCCATAGATGTTTCTCAAGCAAATCCTGGGACGTCATTCTCCCCTTGTACTCAGCCTTGGTGAGGCCACAGCTGGAGTACTATGTCCAGTTTTGGGCTCCACACTTCAAAAAGGATGTGGAGAAGCTTAAGAAGGTGCAGAGGAGAGCCATGCATGTGATCAGAGGTCAGGAAAACAGACCTTATGATGAGAGGCTGAGAGCCATGGGGCTCTTCAGCCTGGAAAAGCGCAGGTTCAGGGGTGATCCAGTGGCCACCTATAAGTTTATCGGGGTGCTCATCAGGATCTGAGAGAACGTCTGTTCATCAGAGCCCACCAAGGGATGACAAGATCGAATGGTCACAAACTCCACTGTGACCAATTCAGGCTGGACATAAGAAAGAACTTCACTGTCTGAGCCCCCAAGGTTTGGAATAGACTGCCACTGGAGGCGGTTTAAGCACACTTCGAGACACATTTGGAGGCTTATCTTGCTGAGATCCTATGATCCCTGCTGACTTCCTGCCCCTGGGGCAGGGGGCTGGACTCAGTGATCCTCCGGGGTCCCTTCCAGCCCAAATGTCTATGAAATCTATAAAACCAAATCTGGAGGAAAACCCAACTGTCTGTGCCTGAAGATGGACCCCTACCCTGGCTTTTTGCAAGAAACAAGTGTTGTAGAGCACTTTTGGAATGTGCATCTCTGTACCAACAAGAAGTTCTGTGTTTTGCTTTGTAAGATTTTGGAAATGAGATCAAGACAGACTCGTGTGGTAGCCATGCCAGAGTGAATCCACTGCTCCTCCTGAGGAGTAAGAATCTAACAGTAGCAGGGCTATTATATCCTCAAAAATACAGTTTTGACCTCCTCTCTCTGCCCACTTCCATACCCCTCATGCATCAAGCTAATCTACTGTTTGGTATGGGAAGGATTTGCCCCTAAGGACCTCTCTAGATGTTCAGGGAAAGATGTGATGAGATCTGATGCACGATCCACACAATCACACCTCCTGCCATGGCACACAATCAAGCATTTGGTCCAATCATGCCTTATTGTCATTGCTGGGGGTGGCCAGGATCACAAACCCAGGCTCCCCCTGTACCAGCTCCCATGGCTGCAAGCCTCATCAGCTATGGGGCTTGCAGTAGGAGCAGCATGTGGAAACCTGGACCCACTGGGAGTGTTGTCAGCTGATGAGGCTTGCGGCAGGGCCAGTGCATGCAACCCTGGCCTGCTGTGCTGGGGTTCATGGTGTGGGGGGGAAGAGTGTGGAATGCTGCCCCTGTTGTGAGCCTCATCAGCTGATGGGCCTCCCAGCAGGGGCAGCATGTGAAACACTGCTCCTCACTGGTTAATCATGCCTTAAGTGTTACATGTAGATGGAACCTAAATGTGAAGTAGTGCGATTAAAATAAAACACAATATGCATTATCTTTTTCACTTGTAATCATTGCAAGTAGACATTTTTTTATCCACTGGGTCACTGAACATTTTAGCAGTCTGCAAGACAATGCCATCAAAGAGGAGAGTGCTTTCTGAACTGTGGATCTAGCAAAGGGATTGTCAAATTAAAATATCTAGGGTTTTGTGTTCCTCTTGAACAATACATTTGACTATGGACTTTAGTCTCCAATCAGACTTCCCAGAAATCCACGTAAATTAGATGTTCACAAAGTTTAGTAATTTTAAATGTGATACAGGAAAAAAATGCTCTTTCAAGTATGCCTTAAGGGAACTTTAATAGCTCAATGTAACAACTAATTTATGTCCTAATTCATAGTACATTTTTCAACTACTTAGAAAAGCTACACAGCTTTTATCAAACAAGCAACAGCACAGTTTCTAATTACATATATGAGAAAAGAAAGCCACATTTAAACACCGTGAATATACACATAATACTGCAAATGTAAATGGAAGATACTTTACAATTTAAGAGCATTGAGAAATAAAATCAATGTGTCATTACTTTATTTCATACTCTTAGAACAAATTTCAATTGAAGATTGACTAAAGACAACTGCTGCCTAATCCTTGATGTCTCTGCCAGATCTCTTGTGAAAACTGTGGTCATTTATTCTCTGAACCTAGGGTCACAATCTTTTTAAGCCCTATAGAACATTGTATGTTTGCTTCACCCTTATTTAACTCACATCTCCTTCAAAGATATTTTAAAGAATATTTACCAAGGAGATTTTTTACTTAGTTTTCCCTTGCAATTTAAAGCAGCAAACAGGAGAAGGATCAGCTGAATGGCTCCAGACCAACTGGTATTTTTGAAAACACGCTCTCACTAGATCTTCCCCAGCACAACAAGAACACTTATTTTAAACAACTTGCTTACCTAATTTCCTGTTTGTGGTCATTGACTGTAAGTAAGTGAGGTTCATTTTCTTATCTGCATCATGTAGGTAATTAAAGGAAATTGAGAATGGGTAGTGAAGCTTTTATGCAACTGGGAATGAAGCTGAATGGAGGGCACCAAGGTCAGAAGAGTCCATTATATTTTTATGTGAGAGGCCAGTATGTCTGCCCTGTCCTTGTTTGTTTAGTGTAGGCTGGACAGACTACTAACTGCAAATCTGTTTCTCTGATTTGCCCAGCTGTCCTTGAATAAAGACATCTTCCATTCCAAAATGTTAAATGACAGTGATTGACAACTCTATGATGAACTCTGCTTGTAACCCCCTGCTACTGTTTTCAGATTGCACAAGAAAAGACAGAATAAAGAAACATCCTTCATAATCACCTCAAATGGGACCTGCTGTTCACTCAATATTTTTCATTTTCATTTCCTTTTTCATTAGGAACTTCAATCTGTTCAGCAAATGCTATAGACTCAACTATCCTAAAGTGTCCTATATGTTTTTATTACATTGTGTTTGAACACTATATGGGACAAAATGGATTCAGCCGCATATCCATTTCAACATCACTTGAAACAGCAATGTTATGCCATGAAATTTCTAGTGAAAATGTTACAATTAGACTAGAAATGATTGCAATGGATTTTCCTTTTTTGCTTGTCTCTTATGTTGCGCTGAAGCAGGACTTTTATATCTTATAACACATACAATACACACCATACGTTATATGTAATATCTATGGGGAAACCACAAACTATTTGGACTGTAACCAGTAGCCAATTACAGGTTTTAACCATGCATTAAAACCGTGCATATTTTGTGGCCCCCATGACTCCCAAAACTCCAACTTGGTGGGAATGTTATGAGTTTCTGGGATTCTTCTGCAGTGCCTCCTTCTGGCTGCTAGAGATTGCTGTGGTAAAATTTTCAGGAAGTCTGACTCTTCTGTTTTTACTAATTTTCCTGTTGTATTTGCACAAGGTCTGAGACAAGAGGATGATACACAAGGGAGGCTAGGAGACACAGAAATTGAAGACAGCAGCCACTGGATCTTGATATACCTTTCTCTGCTATAAAAAATAAAGACTGAAGGACTTAAATAGGTCCTTACAGAGTGTGATCACATCACCCCTTAACCTTCTCTTTTGTAAGACAAATAGATTGATCTCCTTAATTCTCAGCAGAAGTCAACATTTTCCAGTCCAGGAATCATTTTTGTAGTTCCTCTTTGAATTCTGTCTAGACTTTTCACATCTTTCTTGAACCATGCATGAGAAATGAACACAACACTTCAGCAGTAGTCGGCACAGCTGCTAGATGCTGGTACAATATCACCTCTTTACTTCTATGTAATATTTCAGGATACTGCACCTAGGGAGAAAGAACCAGCAGCATGCCTATAGGCCGGGGAACTCCATTCTCATCCACACAGACAGAAAGGGATCTTGGAGTCATTGATTCCAAGATGAACATGGGCTGACAGTGTGAGGACACAGTCAGTAAGGCTAACTGCACCTTGTCGTGCATCTACAGATGAATCATGAGCAGGTCCAAGGAGGTGATCCCCTCCCCTCTATGAGACATTGGTCAGGCCACAGTTGGAGTACTGTGTCCAGTTCTGGGTGCCACACTTCATGAGGGACGTGGACAGCATTGAGGGTCCAGAGGAGGGCCACTCGCATGGTCAAGGGGCAGCAGGGCAGGCCCTACGAGGAGAAGCTACGGGACCTGAATCTGTTCAGCCTTCACAAGAGAAGGCTGAGGGGAGATCTCGTGGCAATCTATACATTTACCAGGGGGGACCAGTGGGGAACGGGAGAGGCCCTGTTTCCCTGAACACTACCAGGAGTAACTAGGAATAATGGCCACAAGTTGACTGACAGTAGGTTCAGGCTAGACATCAGGAAGCACTACTTCACAGTCAGGGTGGCTAGGATCTAGAACCAACTTCCAAGGGAAGTGGTGCTTGCTCCTACCCTGGGGGTCTTCAAAAGGAGGCTAGACAATCACCTTGCCAGGGTCATTTGATCCCAGTATCCTTTTCTGCCCATGGCAGGGGGTTGGACTTGATGATCTGCTCAGGTCCCTTTTGACACTATCAACTAACTATTTCCCTTCTTTGTGCACCCAAACATCACTTTAGTTCTTTTGACTACAATGATTTGCTGCAATCTCATGTTCAACTGATTATTCAATCAGGCTCCTACATCTTTATTAGGGTCACTGCTTGCTAGGAACTATGGCCTGCAGTTTTTTGTTCTTCACAATATAGGTTTATACTTGGCTGTACTGAAAACATGTGATCCAAAATCCTATTTTGCATATTAGATGACTTAGTAGCTCCTTGCCCACAAAATATATATCTTGCCCCTAAAGAGGAATCCTATTCTACCAAAGGTGGCACACAGCAAACCCATTTTCTCAGTGTATAGCTTTTTTGCTTTCATTATGTTGGATGAGAGAAGTCTCACATTGCAGTATGTCTAGGTAGGAGCAACAATGATTTCAATATAAAGTAAAGCATATTGACCTTTTCCTCAGAAAGTGAGAGAGAAATTCTGGATTCCATTCAGCCAAACTGAACTTGAAACCACTGTCTACCATTTCCCATGAAAGTTCTCCAACTACCAGCTAGGACTGAGAACATTCTCTTTTTTTCTGTTGAAGCTGGACCAGTGGGTGGTAAGACATGCCAGAGTCCTGGTACAAGAAGGACAACAAGGAAGGAGGAGTGCAATTCTATGATTTAGGTTTTTGGTTATAGCCGTGTTGGTCTAAGGACCTAGGCAGACAAGGTTCTTTAGGTAGATGTGACATCTTTTATTAAACCAATTAAATATGGTTTTTGCAAGCATTTGGGCACAAGCACCCTTCTTCAGGCATAGGGAGCTGGGCATGCTTCCAGGATAAAAGAAGCCATGGGCTGTTCCCCTACTCTCTCATTGCCAAAAGAGCACCATCTCCCCCAAATTGCAGAGCCAAGCTTCATACTGCATGCTCAGCTCCAGGCTTCAGTACTTGTATCTTTTTGCATCTTTTGAATGGGGTAGACCAGGGGTCAGCAACATTTTTGGACAGAGTCCTGAAAACACCCATAACTTCTACTTGTAAGATGTTGGTAGTGTCAGGGGTGGATGATGGGGGAGCCATGAAGGGCCCAATCCTTGCTGTGGCCAAGTAGCTCTGGTCCCTTCTGTGCCATCCACCCAGAGGCATGTGCACCAAGCAAAATGCCTTTGAGTGCCACACTACGGCACCCATGCTGAGGACTGCCTACTCCTGGGATAGATGAAGGATGCTCCTGACCATGGTTAATCTACAATCAACTTTCTTGGGCTGTTGTAACTATGGTGACCTAGAACACAAGTCTCCCAGTTCCTGGTCACGGGCTCTAACCACAAGACTGCTGGACAAAAGATGCATGGGGATTCTTCTCTATTGAGCTACGTGCATGACCTCAATTTCAAACCCTCACTCAGTATGGTTTTTCTCTCTCTCTAAGAAATCAGGGACTCGCACAGGATTCATGTATTCCATGGCTGGAACTGGAATGCACAGGCAGGAATCTGCTGTTCATATTCAAATGTTGCCTAGAGCCACCTAAATGGCTTTGCCTGGCATCTGAACATGAGCAATAGCCCATGTCTAGTTGCTCATGAATCTTTTCAGGCCCAATTGAGATGTATTATTTAGTTAACTTAGCAATTCTGTGGCTGTTTCATGGGGTGCAATAGTATCATATTTGATGACTCGGATGCCTAAAACCACAGCACATCTTAGAACCAGAATAGGACCTGGCTAAATTGGTTTGTTTGCACCCAAATTACCAAGCAATCAAGTTTACTTCTGTAGAAGTGCCTTTTATTCTCCAACTTCATTCTCCTAATATTTCATTATGTTCATTTATTCTATTTTTGTAAGTCACTGATTAAATGGTAAAGTAAAGAACTGAATCCCATAGAAATCTGCTAGAAACATACCCACTTGAAGAGGAATTCCCATTTACAATTATGCTTTGAAACCTATCAGTTTGTTTTTAATCCAGTTAAGATAGGTCAGGTTAATTTTGTATCAACCTAGTCCTTTAATCAAAACATTGCATGTTTCCAAGTCCAAGCATATCACATCAGTACAATAATATCAACCAAATCTGTAATATCAGAAACTCTCTCACGTTCATTTTACAAGATCAGTTTTCCGTAAATACAGCTTGATTATCATTAGCTTTATCATCATCTGTTAATTCTTTATTGCTAGATTCCCATTCATATGTGCTATTATTTTATACAGGATTGATATCAAGCTGTCAGGCCTCTCTAATTGTTTGCTTTTAAAATAGGGAATAGTACAACATTAGTTTTCTTCCAATCCTCTGGTACATTGGTACAACATTAGTTTTCTTCCAGTCCTCTGAAACGTCCCTGGATTTCCAAGGTTTATTAAATATTGATATTAAGCAGGCCAGTAAGCTCCTTAAGGCCTGATTCACCTGATTCAAAATCCATTGAAACCAAATTCTCAGGGAGTTCCCAACATAAAACTTAATCTTGCAAATGTTTACTAAGACATCGGGCCCTGATTCTACAAATGAATGCAAATACTTGAAAAATTCTACTGAACTCAAAAGGTAAATAAAATATTCAAAACTATAAGCAAGACATTTAGTAGTGTTCATGGGTTGGACTTATTTATTTTCTCACATTTTTTCTTCCACTCAAAGGAAAAATTAACAAAACTTGTTGAAATTACTGATGAAATATATAGACAAACACTACATGAAATCTGCAAAACTTAGTTAGACATTTTAAAGTAGTTATACACTCTGCCATCTACATCTAGAGATAAGGGAACATTTGTACAGTATAGGCAGAAATGGGAACAATGGGAGCAACTAAAATAAGCTTTATGTTTTAAGTTAAGTTCAGTCATGGGAACAGTAAAATGTATGAAGTTAATGAGTTCTAGACTTTAAGTAGCTCTTGATTAATTTGTAACAACGAGGGACTAAAACAAACCAAAATTAGTTTCTCACATTATGAGACTAAAGCTGAAGTCTTTGTTTCAGCAGTATGATGGTAACTAACTACCCTATAATTGTCAAACTACATCTGCCTTAAATCAGGGAATACAAACACTGGATATCTTATACTCTTTAAAAAATATTTTAATAAGTGTTTTGTCTATGCAAACCAAAGGGAGGAAAAACGATCATAATAAATATTTTACCTGTATCTCCATCCTAATTCCAACACATTCATTATTACATGTCCAATTCTTAAAGCAAACTATTAGTAAAGAGATTAACCTGCTATAAAATGTGAGAAAAAAGGACAGGCAAAAATTTTTCCCTTACCTGATTGGGTGCAAATTATACAAATCATAATTATATTAGACTAATACCAACATTATAGAAATACGTGTGGAGTCAGAAAAATCAAAACCACACACTATAAATGTAACTGATATTCAACAGAGGTTTTACATTGTGTTATAACATCCTGCATCCCACCTACAAAATGCTACACCGTAAAATTTGCATACAATTTAAGATTCAAAAGGTAAACTAATACTGAATTTTTGGATTACTGCACCAGGTAAAAATTCTTGTATCTTTGAATTTTAGTATCTATTAGTGAAATTACAAATGTGGTAATTTAACATCATGGAAATATTATTTGTATTACAGTAATGGGGATTATATTTAGTACAATGCTAAGTACTGTTCACGTAACTGACTTTCAATCTGCCTGTACAAAAATTTGCAAGATTAGGGTATGTGAAACAATTCATTTGAGCAGTCCCAATTCAGTCCATGGGGTTCCACATAAATGCAAAGGGTCACATGCATAGATCCAACTACAAAATCAGGACCTGATTTAAAGAAAAAATGGAATAATCTGATTTATAAATTATAGAAGGCTGATAAGAATGAAAAACAAGAGGAAAAATAGTGAAATCATATTAGTATATAGGTAGGCAGAGCCCAACTTGATTACTGGGCTGAAGGAATAAATTATTAGTTTTAACCCTGGCCAATCTCTAATTAAAAAAAAATATCTTTTTACTTTACAAAATATTTGTATTGACTTTTAAAACTCTGCTTATTTCTATCCTTTGTTTCATCTCCTATTCATTTTCTTTTTATTTAAGTTTAACATGTTATACACATACTCGTCATATGGTTTGCAGTTTATCTCCCATTTTCATTTATTGCCATTTGATAGACAGACAGACATTGATTTTATACATATATATAGATATTATTACCTATATATTCCCTATTTGCTTTAAACATTTCAGATGCTTAGAAGAACACATTTTATTAATTTACTATTCCATTTTTAAAAGATACAAACTAACAAAATCAAACACTACAAGTTTTGCAAGTACAGCAAGTTCCCTGGCCATCCTTTCTTTCTCTGCCCATGATCTTCCCAAAGGCCTGGCCACTATTACATGCGAACAGTTAAGACATCAGATGCTTGTGGTCTAATTTATGTGGAGGAGGGTGGGTGGGGTTGTGAGGGGGGAGAGAGAGAGACAAGAAAGACTGTATACGAGTAAAAACACGGCATAAAAACTATATTTTTATTTTACCTTGAATTTTTTTCAAGTGAGAACCTACTAAGATAAAACTTCAAGCTTACATAGATGGATACTGGTATGCAATTGAAATTCAGTCAAGCAAAGATTTATGTGCAAAAAATCCCAATTATAAGCATGAGGACAAGAGCCATTTTTATAACCACTGCCAAAACTGAGCACATGGTTAACACCTGAATTTTAAGGGTATCCCCAAAACTAGATTGGATCAAAGAAACTGGATAGGGAGGTCGCTACTAGCATCACTGTACTTCCAATTACATCAATTTTGCAAATCCATTAAGAAATCCTATTTTAAGGCGTTTGTTGCTAGCCCAGACCAAAGATGAAACTTTTAAAAGATATAATTTATGCTTCTAATATTTTAAATATTTTCTTAGACATAAAATGGGCCTAGGACACTATCCCAGTTAAAGGCAGTAATAAATAGACAAGGTATAAAGTGCTTTAAGGACAAGTTGCATTCACAGGCTATTCCAGCCCAAAGAAAAGCCTTCACACTACAGAGTTATGCTAGGACTGTAGGTTCTCAAGCAGACTGTAAACCTGAGACAGAGAACTTCCTCTTATTACACCTGTTTCACATCAGTAGAACTCCACTGCCTTTGAGATACAATTTTGAAGAAGGTATAGTTCCAAAGTTGTGAGGAAGTCTGGTAGATTTATTTAAAAAAGTAAGACTTGTCTAAGGCTTTGTGGAGCTTTGGAATGATTGGTAAATTATCAAACTATTAAGTAAGCAGGTAAGGTTAGCAAAGAGGCAAGATACATTGAAAAGTAATGTGAAAATGAATTGCACAAGTATCATCTCTACCCATGTGCTGTGTGGTATTTACATATCCAGCACATAAGTTTAAAAATGAGTTTCCTCAGTTGCATGCATGGATGACTGACTCATGACAGCTTATACTGATTAAGTGGCACCTCCTGGCTGAAAGAGGGGCTATTTTTCTGTTGCTGCAGTCTGGCCTAGGGGGAAAGCAGAGAGAAGGGGCTCTTGTCACCCTTTCCCTGTCTGCTGTTAGGTAGGAAGGGGATTTATGGAAGCCATTGCATTATGTACCACAGCTGAGACTAGCCTTGGACACTGCAGGCCTCTGTGAATCGGGAAGTACTCGATTTGGATTTGGCCAATTCGGAGGACAGCAATTTGATTCAGTGATTTAAATCACTGTTCTCATTTGATTTGGCTGAATCGGCTTTGAAAGATATGGTGCTGATTCAGATCAGCCAGGAAGAGGCAGGCACAGCTGGGTGGCTGCAGGTTCTCCTGCAGCGCCTCCAGCTGTGCCTGCCTCTCCCTGGGTGAGGGAAGTCGTGGGAGAAGCCCCCATGGCTGCCCTGTCCAGCCCCAGCCTCCCAGCACTTAAAAAACAAAACCAAAAAAACCACTTTGCACTCACCAGCTGCAGCAGCAGCCATCAGGACTTCTGGACGCTTATGGCAGAGCACCACCACATGCAGCGCGGGGAAGTGGGGGGGCAGCAGGGGTCACCCCCCAACCTGGTACCTGTGTGGCAGCTGCTGCAGGGGTGCAGCATGGCTCAGCAGGGCACTGAACACTGTCTGGAAGCTGGGACCGCTGGGGCCAAGCACTGCTGGGCTCTGGGTGACTCCTGCACCCGGTGAGTGCAGGGCTGTTTTTTTTTTTTTTTAAATGCGCTGGAAGGCTGGGGCTGGGCAGGGCAGCCATGGGGGCTTCTTCCGTGAAGAGGCAGGCACAGCTGGAGGCACCCGGGAAGAGGCAGGCACAGCTGGAGGAGCCATGGGAGAACCTGCAACTACCCAGCTGTGCCGGTCTCTCCTTGGCTGATTCGAAACTCCAAATCTTTTCTGAATCGATTTGGATGCTTCTGATCAATTTGGAGCTTTTGGGTCTCCCTATTTGATTCAGAGATTCGGTCCCCAAATCAGGCTGAATCTTCTTCAAATCCAAACAGGTACTGAAGCTTTGCACAGCCCTATTGGACAGAGTACAAACAGTGAACATCCTGGCTTGACTCTTCCCACAAGGCTTGGGGATTAGAAGTGAAGATCCTCCCGCTCTATTATTCAGTCCAAAGGCCATTTCTCATACGTAGGGAAGGAAACAGGAACAGAGACAGCAACAGGAAGGCTCCAGAGACTGCATGGCTTGGGAAGTGTAACCCTTACCCTCTTACCCCTGGGTTGCAAGGGGTTAAGCAGTGAGTGATGGGGCCATTTCAAGTCCAGGAAAACCAGACCCAGAGAGCTGTGTTGAACTACAGCCCCAGACTGCTTTGCTAGCAGAAGGGGAAATGGGAAAGAGGAGCTGCAAGGAGGGAGCCATTTGCCCAGAGCCATGTAGCTAGGGGTCCACTTAAGGTGGCTGGCCAATTTTGCAGGCAGATGCCAGGGTTGGCTGCCACTTTCATGGGCTGAGCATACCTCTGATTGGCCAAGGGTCCCTAGCAGTCCTGCCCCTCCATGCAGATTGCCACATGGCCTGAAACTGTGGCTTAATTACTCTTATTAAGTCTGGGGAAGCCATTAATCCACACATTATTAAGCATGGATTAATGGCTTCCCCAGGATTATTCAGGGTAATTAAACTGTATGTTTGGGCTATCCCCAAGCAGAGGACTCACTGCAAAAAAGCCCCTGCTGGCAAGCAGAGAAAAGGCTGGGGGAAGCCCTGCAGCCTTGGAGCATGGGGGAGGGGGAAGGCAGAGCAGGTGGGGGGGCAAGGAGGCAGGGAAGAGAAGGGGTGCTGCTCACAGGAGGTGGTGTGGAGGCTGCAGGCATCTGCACCGTGGTCTTGGGCTGGCTGTAGCAGGCAGCCAGGAGGCTGCACTGTGGTCCATAGAGCCCCAGCATGACTACACGCATACAAGAACCTGGGATAGGGCTCCATGCCTCTGTCCCCTGCCCCCCAGTGCTGCCTCCTGGCTGCCTGCTACAACCAGCCTGGGACCACGATGCAACTGCCTGCAGCCTCTATGCCTTCTGCTACAAGTAGTCCCGTCCCCTCCTCCCTGCCACTTTTGCCTTCACTATTCCCTTCCTCCCTCCTTTCCCATGCTCCAAGATTTCAGGGCACTTTTCCCTGCTTGCCAGTAAGTTGTTGGGTTTTTTTGTTTGTTTTTTTTTGTAATGAGCTTGCTAAAAGTCACAGATCCTGCTGTTTTTCATGGAGCCCGCCTGATTTCACATTTTCCATGAAAATTGGGCAATCACAAATTCGGTAGGTCCCGAAGTATAGCTGGAAGAAGGATCAACTGAGGAGATCCCAGTAGAGAAACAATCTGATTGCTGCAACAGAGCAGAGTTGATGAGTTGCACTAAAAGGCTGCAGAAGTTAATGTAGTCAGTGCAACTGTGGAGCAGTGGAAGTCCTTGTGTTCTCTAGCTGTGCACAAGGTGAAGAGTCTCACCCTGAAGGGTCCTTGTGAGACTTCTGGAGAGTGTGTGTGTGTGTGTGTGGGGGGGGGGGGGGGTTAAGTTGTACTGTTGAGAGGGGTAATTTTGTAATCAAGTTTCCATGCTGGGTTACAGCTTACTGTTTGGATGTTTATGTGTGTAAATAATTCAAAATTGTTGTACCCTCTCATTAAACTGAAATACTCTTGGGGAAACTGAGTCACCACTGCCACATACCTGCACCTCCTGGCAATCCAGGGGTGGGAGGGCACAGAAGGAATAACTGATTTCTAGGGAAGTGAGAGAAGGAGTATGGAGGGAGAGATGAGAAATGAGAGGAAAGCTAATAAGAGTAACAGGGAAACAATATGGAGAAGAGGAGCTGGAGGGGGAAGAGAGAAAAAAAACAGGAAATGGTAGAGTTGGAGAAGGATTGAGGAAAGAGAGACAGTGAACAATGGTGAGTGGACTGAACTGAAATGAGTGAAAATCGGAGAAAATGAATGAGAACGAAAGAGCGAGTGAAAACCAAAAATGAGTAAGAGGGATGATGGACTGTACTCTACAATGGTGTTGTTTTCAGCATCAAAATAATTAGATAAAACTGTTATCTTAAAAAATATAAATACCTATGTGAACTCCTGTAAATAGGGGACTGATAACTGAGCTTGATCAATGAGAACTCAGTTGTTGACATCAACCAGACCAGAATTGGGCCCCAACTGTATAACAAATGCTTTTTAACTAAGTGGCAACAACAACCTTTTTAAAGGAGTTATGCAGTATAGCTATATGCTATGAAGGCCAGTACAGGAACAATCCAGTTCTAACCCTTATATTTGCTCATTTGTAATCTCTCAAAAAATTCCTATTTTTAATCCTCCTTTCCTAAAAATCTGACAAATATCAATGCAGCTGGTATCAAGTAAACTTAACAAGCAAGACAGACATTCCTAAGAGTTGGCTTACAATACCAATTGAGTGTAGTTTTAGCACTTGGGTACCTCAAAAATGGTTTTGTTTTAAATTTGTCATGCACTTATTATTTGTTGAGCATTGTCAGTGTATAGGATACTTCATAGTACCCCAAAGGAGTTTACATCCAAGCTGGTCGTACAATACAGTGTAGACACATAATACAATGGATTAGTAGGGTCAGGAAGGTCATGCTTGAAAGAAGTACAGAATTTCCTTTTTTAGAAAAGTCCTCAAACAGTCTGTCCTAAGGATGGATTTATATAAAGAGAAGATGATTGCTTGTTGCAGGAGATGGAGACTAGGCCAAGCATAGGTACAGCACTGCAGAGGGTATGAAGAAAACAAAATTGTGGGGGCCGAGAAATTGGCCGGAATGGGGCCGCCAATGGAGTGGAATTAGGCACAATAAGCTTGATGGTTGAATTCAAAAAAGAACTTTACTTACAACTGGGATACAGTGTAGGCACGCTTCGTAGAGTTGCAGAAAACAAGTAGAAAACAGAAAAGCAGAAAACTGAGTGGCACACCGATGTTGTTCGAGCATGCAGGGTACGGGGTATGTCAGGATTTTGTCGATGAGAAGTCGTTGGTGGTTGATCAGGCCTCCAACTATGCTCCGAGATACACGTAGGGATCTTGCCCAATGTGCATGCGGAGTTCTCCTCCATGCATCCGAGGTCCCTCCTCCAACTTGGGCGGAAACTTCCCAAGCCTTTTATATGGCTAGCGAGCCAATTGCTAGCCACCACATATGCATAATTTACGACAGGCCAATCAAAAGCATGCACACAATGGTGCAAATGCAAGCTTTGGCAGGAACTGATTCTTGCACCAAGGACTCTTTCCTGCCGCAGTGGAAATCCCCGTACCGGGTACTCGCGTTGTGCTGGAACATGACTGTGCTGAGGCATTTTTTAACCATTGAGCTCTGACAAAAATAAGGATAGGTAGGGCACTACGCTGGGGGCTAGAGAAATCTGGATTCAATGCCTTATTTACATAAAGACTTCCTGTGTGACCTTAGGAACATCACTTAGTCTCATTCTTGCCTCAATTTCTCATCAATAAAATGGAGACAATAGTTTCGTTTACCTCAGAGAAGTGTTGTTAAGTTATATACATCAATGACTATGAAATGTGGGTATTCTAATAATAGTATCTTAAATATACAATACTCAGAGTGGATTAAGTAGAGTGAGAGGGGATGCAGGAGAACACAAGAAGAGACCTGTTGATGGTATTTGAGTTATGGCAGGTCCTGAAGTTGAGTATAACAACTATGAAGTAGATACAAACTGTGAGTGGAAGCTAGTGAGAGGACTGAAACACAGGACTTGCATAATCTGAGCAAAAGGAAAGAAATACTTTATACCACAGCATTGGGTGTGGTTGAAGCCAAATGGCCTGGGAGGACATGGTTTAAGTTGTTGAGTTAGGAGAAGACAATGATTTTTTGGAAATACAAATGGAAAAGAAGAAAGATATTTTAATAGTGTTATAAAGAAGATTATAAAAGACAGCTGCTTAGTAAAATTTTAAAATATCTGGTATGAAATAAAGTTACCATGAATCATTGTGTATTGTGTAAATGCAGTACTGTTAATTTCATTAATGTTTTAAACACATAATAGGTACAGGTGTCTATTTTAAAATGTGCCCAGACAAATTTACATGTGGAAGACCAGTAAAGGCTGAGGAGAGTTTAAGACAAAACGCTGGTACCACAAGCAAGCTGCACTCACTTTATAAGCATGGATTTTTTAAAGACAGTCAATTTTGCTTAGTACCTTTCTTCTGAACAAATGCCTTCTCTTGATTTTTGCTTTTTGCCACCTGAATAGTGGTTTACATGTTTTGCAGCTAAGGATTTATGATAAAGAATATAAAACTTGAGGAGTCAAAGTAAATTGCAATAAAAAGGCAACAGCTGAATGTTTGGGGGTTTGAAGTGCCACAGAATTCAATAAGCATTAAATACGTAGTTGAAAAGAACACATACTGATGGTCAGAGAACCATCAGATCTGTGTTCTTATGCTTCTTACTTAAATGAATTGCACTGGAGAAATTGCACATTGTACAATTATAAATCTCATAAAAAACAATATGGGAAGTACAAGTTAAGCCAGTGAAACAGTTCAGTGATTGCTTAAACCCTCTTGAAGGGTTTAGATTTCACAAATTCATCTCTTACTTAAATGCCCAAGCTACAAAAAACTAATGACATTTCTGATGACCAAAGGTCAGGAGTCTGAAAGACCTTTGCCACTGCACAGAGCAATAGGAGGTCAGTTACCTTAGCTACAATACTTGGGAATATCCCAAAGGCTTACAGTACTTCTACAATGTTACTATAAATTACAGACATTTACTCCAGCAAGGAGATGCCAAGAAAAAAGTGCTAACACACTAGAAAGACCATAATATGAAAATCAATATCTGAAAAGGGTATGATTAGCACATACTAGCTATCTTTGCAGTAACACCTTGAATTAAAACAGAGCATTTTTCTCAAGCTCTCACAGCACACTCCAAACATTAAGTTTCACAGTATTAGAGAGATTCTGCAGGAGGTAAGTATAACTATTTGCTAAAAACAATTACCATTTTTTAGGAACATTTTCTTATGGCATTTACATATTGGTACAATATTAAAATGAAGTATGAACTATTAGTATTTCAGTTAGTCTTCATTTAATGTCTATAATGCCTTATCTTTCTCATGAAATTTTTGGAATGATCACTGCATGAAGAAAGGGGAAAAGATAATTCAATACTTCTTCTTTAGTAAGTCTTTGGGAAAGAAATTTTCCCTAACACACCTCTGTTAATAACAGTGGAAAAAATAGTAAAATCATTCCTCACACATGGGTCAACCGCCTTGTTAAAGGAAATACATTGGAGAACCAGCTTTAGCTCATAAACTAGATAGGGCAGGATATAAATCCTGCTGCTATTACTATGACTGGTTTGCCTTTATTCTATCAAGGAGTACTGTTGTGTAAAAAAATAACAAATGAGGCTTCAGAGTTACATTCTGAGTGTCCTTCAAGCAGACGTGATACTGAACAAAAACTATGTCTTCTATATAGGATTCATATTGTGCACAGGTTACATTAGTGACCTAGCAATACAAGAATTTGGTTGACCATGTTACAGAATCACTTGTAAGTAAAGATAAATATTATTAATGAAAGGATCATTGTTGCCTTTTATTTTTACAGCACCCCAAGATGTGCCAGACATTTTCAAGAGCAACAGAAATGTACAATTCAATTTTACATGTGCTGCCATAAATGATGATCACAAACAGCATGTAAGGAATGGTGCAGTAGAGGAAAAAGGAAGCAGCCTACAGTGAAAAACAGATATACTTCTGTTGCTCATCTTTCCTGAGGTCTTGACTAAAACTAGAATGTTAAACTGCATTCCAATAGGTTGCACTGCACAAAATGACATGCCATAAATTGAGTGCATCCACATTAGGCACCCACAATTAATGTTTACCACATTAGATTAGAGCATGCAATGTCATCTCTGACGCTCATAATTTTTCCCTGAATCTCCATGTTACCCCTTTCATTTTTTTTAGTGCCAAAACTGCATGTCTTTTTGAAACAGGCTGTAGTTCAACCTCAAATTTTTAAGTTTCTTTATGATGGTCAACAAGATTATCAGGAAGCACTTATAATGGTTACAACTAAAACAAAATTAAACACTAGGAACAAACACCTGAGATTGATACAACATCTACGTATCTTCTTAATTATATTCACTAAGATCATGATGAATATAAAATTGAAGAGAAAACACAACATGCTGTAAATGGATAGCTACCTGTGACAAAGTTAACCTTTCTCAAATATCCATGCAGACATTAGTTAACCTCCAAAACCTGTCAGGAAGCAAGCATTTATATTATTGTACAGCTGTATTTTTATTTGTGGCACTCTAAAAATGCTGATGTAAGAGAAGGGAACTTTTTAATTGCAAAGTATCATATTTATCACTGCAAACCCTGCACATGTGAAAAGCTGAGATTTTCTAAATCTGCACAATCAATTTCCATTACTTTCCAGAAGAAAGTGTGAATCTGGCAATGGTGGATAGCTTAAGAAGTGTTACAATCACTTTGTTTATGGAAGACCCCATGCTTTCTCTTCTTGTAACACAGGACTAAAGTTTGAAAACAAAACCACAGATATAAGCAGTATATTTATAAGGCCTTCAGTACATTTAATTGATTGTGCAATTAATAACATCTTTCTGGGTGCACACACAAATCTGATAGAGAGAAATAAATCTACAGCATAGTTACATTTGGACATTAGTCCACATTTAGAAGCTGAGTTTGGCCCAGTTATGGCTGAGCTGCAGATTGCGAGGTTAATATTAATAGAAATCATAACTGTAGAATATTCTCAGCAGCTGTCTCTGGGAAAGTGATCAATCATTTTCCATCTTAGGCTTTGCTTCTGCATTGCAGACCTCAGGGCCAGTGTAGAATCCTACTAGAGTGAATGGACCTTCACAAAGGCACTAGCAGACCTCAATGTAGGACAGGCCTTACACACAGTACATGCGTATGTTAATCGGTAAAAACTCTAGGTTTTGTTGAAAAATGGATTTCATAGCTGCTGACCTGTGGCAACTTCCCAGCTGAGAAGCCACAGCTGCACACACTGCTGCATTTTTGTACAGGATTAAACCCTGGATCTAGAAAACTATGTGATCAGACACAAGAAGGAATAAAAAGTTTGAAATCATGACTACCTGTCATCATGTGGTAAAATGACTAGCAGCCTCCATTCAAGAGGCTCAAAGCCTGAAATAACAGAAGGATGTGAATTGGCAGAAATATACAGGAAACTTGGAAGATATCTATTTCCCCAATGTCTGTTTAGCAAGCCAGTGCTACTGGTTTCATTTCCAGGAGCACAAAATTGAAACAAACATAAAAATGTAATATAATAAGGAACACAACAAAAACTCTAAGAAGTGACAGCTACTGCCAGAAAATTTAATATGGAGAAGATCCGCTACTGTTAAAAGCTGACAATCTCCACCAATTTCAATGAAAGTATGTGGAATAACACCAACTGAAGATCTTGACTAACATTTTGAAGAACTCATAAGATGCACCGAATGTCAAGACAGGAGAAACTATCTGTAGTGGATAATTTTCAAGAAGAATAAATAAAAGGAATACATATTATAAGTCTCTTGTACGTAGACAATAAACGCTCAAGGTCTATCATGCTTTGATTTGGGATGTTCATTGGCACTTCTGAATCAACAGTGATACGAGTTCACAAGTCAGTACCATTAAAAAAAACCCTCCCATGTTCCACAAAACGTCCTTCTTGGAATGCAAAGTACCATAAGAAACAGCAGCAAGCTTGCAAACAATTATTTTTTTCAGTGATACACTTTATAGACAAATGTATAAAAATATTACAATTTTAGTATTTTCATTCAGGTTGCAAAATCCAGCTTGTCTCAATGTGTAAATAAATGTAAGAAAAAGAGAGACACAGAGAGAAAGTTAAACTGGAAGGGCATCATCTGCCAAACAGATAAGGAGATATAACAGTATTAAAAGAGTTGCAAATATTTTGGCTTTGGTGTAAAGTTTCAAGAACTTCTATTAAAAGACAAAGAAAATAGAGATTTTCAGTACCAGATGTCTGGGAAGATCCCATTTGGATTTGAGCTACTTAAATTTGCAATCATGTATTTATACATCTAACAGAGCTTCTGTTTCCCCTAGAATCTGAAAATTAACTAGCTTTGTAGCATCTTCCTTGATCTGCCACCCGTGCCCTGAGGATTAGAGACTCCACCTGAGCTTGTTTTACAAGCATAACAGAAAAAATTAATCTCTGCTGGCAGCGATCCCACTGGGATACTGATGAATAATGATATCCCTCTCTCGCTGCCCTCTCAGTCCACTAGAAAAGCCACTCTAACCCAGCAACGTGGAAACCGCTGAAACCATTCCAGCTGTGGATTAGCAGGCAGTCAAGCATCCATCTGTTCCGTGTGAATCAAGAGAAAGCAAACATGCATTCTTACAGCTAACATAGTATTCACAATTAACATCTTATAAGACCACATATAGTAAATATTACGACAATAATATACAAAAGAATAAATTAATTCATCATCTAAACCTCCATATTGTTTATAATTTCTTAGCACTTTAAACAATGACAAAACAGAGTTTGAATTTCATGTTGGCAACAAATAGCTAATTGTAAATTCAGTGATTTCTGACATTTAAGATGAAATTTCCCAGGACTTTGTGCCTCAGTTACACCTGCAAATTCACCTGATTCATCTGCACCTACATGCATATATTATATTATATAAATACAAGCAAGTACAAATGCCTGCCCTCACCTCAAGAGGAAAATGGGTTCTGACAGACTTGTTGGAAGGAATCTAGTTGTCCCCCAACCTTCAAAGGAAGAGTCAGGCTTTCTAGGATATTTTCTCTCTTCTGAAAGTTCATAGGTTTGAATCGCATCTCTCTCCACTGGTCCACATTTTTCCTAGTAGAAGGGTGTATCAATTATTAACCAGGGAAGTAGTGGGGTCCAAGTAGAGAACCAACTGGTGCTAGCCTTAGCCACAACTCAGGCCCAGTAGTGTAACTTAGGTGTGGGGACTGGTAGCAGGCTGTACGCATAGGACTGCCTTGAGCTTCCTAAGTTAGCTGATGACTGAGCAGTCCAATTAGACAAGGATTTGGTTTGGCTTAATTGTGCCCATGGAGTGGCCTCAGAAGCTAGCAGGATTCACACTGCAGAGGTGTCATCTACTGTAAAAGCAGCTGGTGTACTCTTTCCTGCCTCAAGTAAATCTGATGTGCTTTCTGATGTCAGTCTTTCTACTCTGCCACCCCTAAGGGGACAAAAACAAGAGGACAGGCACAACGTGCCTGTTTTCTCCAGAGCAAATGGAATCTTCTTTGGTAGCTGGCATCTATCTGTCAGGATGAACAGGGAAGTCATCTGCTGCCTTTCCAGTAATTTTCATGAACATACATACTGCATACAAAATTTTTAGTCAAGTGCAAAGTTGCATACATTTTTACTCGTGGCAATATTGATATTTAGTTGTGAAATCTGATCTAGTTTGTTAGCTTTTTTTATGGAGAAGGCAAAGTCATCAATGTTTGCTCTCTTCCCACCTCCCTTCTCCAATGTCATAAGCCAAATGATTTTCAGTTCCTTAGAACAGGAACTTGCTATTACATGAGATGGTCTGTGTGGTGACCTATGGGTTTTTCTATGTATCAGCTTCCAAATTTCAATTGTTTCCTTTCTGGAACACTTACAGCCTACTGACTGGGCGGTTTGTACTTTTTGCACTGATCTAAGTGGAGGTCAGAACACACTGGGGTCCCACATATGGCAACACATGTCTAATGAAGAAAACATTCTTTACTTCTCTGTTCACAGCCATCTAGTAAAAGATTTTTTGTATTTGCTAGCACATTCAGTTTAAACCAGTAAGGTGATATGCCTGCAAAGAGATTTAGAAACTGTATCTACTCAAGTGAGACAACTGGTCTGACTGAGAATGCAAGATTTATTTATACCACCAGTGCTTATTAGGGCATTAAAATATATCACGCTGTGAAATTAAAAAAAATATATACTTCAACATAGACATAAGAAAGTGCACATTTGGAGTGGTGGGAACGACTGTAGGTGGAGTAAAATCTAGATGTGTTTGCTATATTGTAACTCTCAAAGGTCCATAACCACAATTCTTATATTGTTGAAACATTAAGCATTTCTTTTCCTTTGTAAGAAGTTTTGTACAACTTATTTTAATGGTATGGACATGCAAAGTATTGAAATTATTGAGAATTAAAGGTATGTAGCACTTCCTAAATAACAGGCTACCTGTGTTACTGGGAAATCAACAGTAAGGTTGATTTCTCGAGCTTTCATTCCTATCACTGAATAACATCAATACTTAACAAAGGCAGACCATACAATTCATTCCTTCTGGTTCAGAGTGGCTCTATTTCAGAGGGCAGTTAAAGAATGAGTATCCAAAAGGAAGAATGTTGATATATTATACACAATATTATTACTGACTATTTTACTTATTCACTCATCAGTATTTCTTTTATCAGGCCCTGTTTTTAGGCTTCCTTTTTAATTAAGCTTAAATATGACCAGGGATTGGGTTTTCCATTAGTTGTGGAAAAATACAGCAAAACATGGTTTTCTCCTTTAAAGAAGAAAAACTAAGGAAACAATGGATTTCCACTTGCAGGCTGTCAGTTTCAGGCTGCAAAGGGAGGCCTAAGCCTGAGGAAAGTGGACACAAGGGGCACGGGGCAGCATGTGCATATGCACACTCACATATTCACGTGGCACTGCCATCATAGAGGACATTCTGGTTTTCTGGTACTCTGTCCTCTATTGATACAAAACCTGATGCCTTTATGTCCTCTATTTTTCTCTTCAAGAAAAACAGTTCTGCACTAATAGGGGACAGAGGACAACTTGACTGTCCTCCATGATGGCCATCCTACATGGCAGCCAAGCAGTGCAGTGGAGAGCAGCTCCCGTACCTCCCTCCAAGCAAGACTGTGGCGATGGGGTGCTATGTGTGCAGGGCATAAGCAATGCATGGGGGTGCACAGGCAATGCAATTGGGGAGGCAGTGTTACGGTAGCTTGCTATGTTTAATGCTTTGAAGTTGCACCTGCTTACAGTATTGTTTATATTTTAGCTTTATTTAATCATTGCTTAAGTTTTGTCCTTATTAACTTTTTGGGTTTTTTTAAAGCTAGCTTTGAGTTGTTCTTGTAGCACGCACAGGTCCTTATTATATTATATTATACTAGCTAATTGCCCATCAAGAATGATGGATTTAAGGGAGGGCTTACATGGCCCTCCCTTTTCACTATTTGCAGCCTCTCTCTCCCTTCAAGTGTGTCCATCTCACCCCACATCTTAGTGTCATCAGCAAACTTGGACAGTGTGCTTTCCACCCCCTCGTCCAAGTTGCTGATGAAGATGTTAAATAGTGCGGGCCTGAGGACTGAGGCCTAGGGTATCCCACTGCTCACATCTTACAAGGTTGAGTACAACCTGTCCACCACTACTCTCTGGGTGCACCCCATCAGCCAATTTTTTACCCATCCAACTGTGCAGGCATCAATGTTGGGGATGGGTGTGGTGGGGTGACTCCCCCGCCTTTGCACTCAGGCAGGGAGGCATAGGGAAGACCCATGTTCATTACCAACACCAACTTCCCCAGCAGCAGCTCAAAACTTGGACCCATGCAGCCCGGGCTGCACAGCCAATCGCCACCTGCCCTCTCAGCAGCGCATGCACAGTTGGCCATTATGGACAGACAGACAGACAGACAGACAAAGCCCTTTATAGATATATAGATAGATAATCTTTTCTTTTTTTATCACTGTGAGGAGCTCTTTTAACATAACATAGCAATGGTCTTGCTACTAGCTCCAATTAACTGAACTTGGCATTAACCACCTGAATCAGAGGGATGAAAGAACTGGATATATTAATGAAAAGTGATAAGGAAGACCAATGGACAATGCCCAAAGTAAGACACTGGAAAAATGCCAAATTAAGAGGTGTGCTTGTAACGGATCTGTTAGACAAAGGAATTTGCTGATAGTATAAAAGAGGGACAGTATCCTAACCGCAGAGAGACCAATCTGAAAACAAAAGGTCATCAGAGAAATGAGGTTGAAGAAAAGCATAAAATGAAAAAACAAGGAAGTTCATCATTGTCATTGTCATAAGTCCAGCCTTCAACACCTGTCTGGACCGTCCCCGCCCATGCTGTACCCTTTGCTTCTAGGAACCGAGTGGCCATCTTTTCTGTTGAGCAAAGTAACATCTGGGATTGGGTGAAATTATTGTATTGAATTGCTTTTGTCTCTCTGAATATAGAAACTACTAAGACAATACTTTTGTACTAATGAAGTTAGACTGTGATTTTAGGACATCGAGTTTTTTGAGACTTTAAGACACTAAGTTGTCCAAGCTGTTGAATTTTAAGACACTGAATTGTCTACATTTAAGTGAAACTTTGATTTTAGGACACAGAGTTGTCTTCATTAACCTCTTTTAAGGGTTAATTGTGCTTTAACGATCCATAAGTACTATTTGGTGGACAGTGGTGCCAATAGCAGGGCGGCACAGATGATGCACTGGGGAGGTGGGGGGGACATGCTCCCCAACCCCCTGAGATTTCTGTACCCACAGTGGGGCACAGGGCATGGGGCTGCAGGTTGGCCAGACCTGCCCTGGGCAGGAGCTTTCTCCATAGCCCAGTGGGCAGTACCTGGTGCGGGAGGGGGTACAACACTGCCATGGCCGCCAAGCTGCAGGCAGCATCAGGGGACACAAGTCTATGCCACTGTTGCACCTCGCCTTGACAGCCATTGTGGTACAGTGCTCTCTTCTGTGCTGAGTTCTGTCCACTGGGCCATAGAGGTGACTCCTGTTTGGACCTGGTGCGGCCAGGCTGTAGACCTGTGCCCTACTGTGGGGGCAGAAATTTGAGAGGACATGGGTCCCCCACCCCCCTACACATCAGCTATGCTCCCCTGCCCTGCCACATGTTGCCTATGCACACACCCCCCCATTCCCCATACACGGACCCTGTTCCCCACACACCCACTCCTTTCCTCACACACTAGGGGCTGGGGATGGAGGGCAGTGGTTTAAGAGTAAGAGATACCAGCAGGGCTGGGGGTGGGGGACTGTAGGTCAGAAGTGAAGGGCTCTGACAAGGTCAGGGGGCTGTGGGTCAAGAGTGAGGGGCACAAAAAGGGCCAGGGGCCTGCAGGTTAGGAGCGAGGGCACCAGCAGGGCTGGGAAGTAGGGGCTGCGTGCTGGCAGTGAGAAGCAATGCCAGGGGCATGACACTGGCATATCAGGGCTGTTCAGTGTCACAAAAGCACTGGGTGTGGAGCTTCTCTTAATTTTAAGTTAGCCTCTACTTTGAACTTTTCTGCACTTTTCTGCATTCAGACCAAAGCTACATACTTTATAAGTCAAAAAAGTTATAGTGATTTTAATGCTTGTCAGCAATGCTGAGTTAGTATAACCAAATGAAAAAAAATCTATTAAAGCCGAGTCATTATCTACAGAATTGAGTACAAAATTACAAGCAATTGTTCCTATCAAAAGCAATGGAAATAATTTGAAAACATGAGATTAAGAAAAACAGAATGCTCAAAGGGTGCTGAGGTCCTAATTTGGCTTGTGGAACTTTCATTACAGGTGAGACACAAGACAGGCAGAACCCAGCTTGTCTTGCTTAGCCCAAACAGTGCCTGCAAGATCTGCTGTTGGAAAATACCTAAGATAGAGAAGTAGGGTACATTCTGGACCTACTGGCAGTTTTCTACAATTTTTGACTGATATTTTACTGGTCAGTTGACCAAACTTTGATTGGTCTAATATCCAACCCCACATTGAAGTAGGCCATAAAGCAAGCCATATGATTGTAGACAGGGTGTGGCAAATGTCTGCATATGCCCTTACTGAAAGTAGATTTAACAATATGATTTCTGTGGTTACATGTGAGACTAAAATGGCAATTTAAGATGTTGATTCTCTTTACCTGCTCATAAAAAAAAAATGAAGTGTTTTTTAAAATGCTCTTACCTGTTTTATCACTTTAAATTTAAGTAGCATTTGTAAGATGGTCATATGACTCGATTACCCATTCATAGTTTCATAGATGTTAGGGGCTGGAAGGGACCTTACAGATCATCAGGTCCAGCCCCCCTACACTTGGGCAGGAAAGATTGCTGTGGTCAGATGATCCCAGCAAGGTGGGCATCAAGAAGCTTTTTAAAGATCGCTGGGGGGGATGACTGTACCACCTCTGGGGGGAGCCTGTTCCAAACCCTTGGCACTTGACTTGTAAATAAGTTTTTTCTTATGCTCAGTCTGAAGCAATCTACAATCAGTTTGTGTCCATCGTTTCTTGTCCTCCCCCTTTCTTGGGGGGCCTTGGTGAACAGATGCTTCCCCAGGCCCTCATGTATGCCCCTAATATACTTATAGGCTGCCACCAAGCCTCCTCTGAGTCTTCTTTTCTCCAGGTTGAACAGTCCTAAGTCTTTTAGCCTTTCCACATATGACCTGCTCTCTAGGCCTCTAATCATGTGTGTGGTCCTCCTTTGGACTCTCTTGAACTTCTCCTCATCATTCCTGAAGTGTGGTGCCCAGAACTGGACACAGTCAGTACTCCAGTTGCGGTCTCACCAGGGCTGAGTAGAGTGGGAGGATGACACCCTTAGCCTTGCTCGAGGGGGCTCGGTAGATGCATGCCAGCATTTGATTTGCTCTGCCAGCTATCACATGGTATTGGTGGCTCATGTTCAACGCTGGAAATCCATCTCACTTTAAATATAACTAGATGCTTTGACAAGTGAAAATGGTTTGACAAGTGATTGTTGTACATACATAACTTACGTAATTTCATTTCTAAAAATATGGCTTAAACTGCAATGCCTATTGCCAGGCTGCAAATCAGGACACCCACAAACTTGTGTGGGATCAAAGTCTGCAATTCTAGGGAGTTAAGTAAACCAATCCCAACAGCCATTGCAGAAAATACCTCATGAAAGCTGATGACTCATTTTTGCATATGTTGTTGGAGGTGGCAGCCAGTGGTAAGGTCTGAATCAATGCCTATGTTAAAAAAACAACTAGTGGTATGCTAGGTGGGCAAAAATACTTCCAGCATGAGTATGGATATATTGACAAAACTTCTCTCCATACCAGCATAGTTGGGACACCTCTAACCCAACAAGCAAGAAAAGCCATACTGAGAAAAAACAGCTTGGCTGGTAGAACTATATCCCATTAAGAGTTTCTGGGAGCACAATTCTGCTGGTTGGGATTGTACTTCACATTGCTGACAAGTCCGTATATTCTCTTTTACAAATTCTTTTTCTTCTTGAGCATGTGTGTATGACCACACAAACATTCTTCTTATATTAAACTAATGGGGAGTATAAAACAGAAATTCAAATTCAAAGATAGCTCTGAGTATGTGTGTGTGTATTTTACTCTTCTGGCTTACAGATAGAAAAGATGGCAAAAAAACCTAAGCATAGAATGAGAATTTCATTGGATGTGACAGTGTTATTTTAAATGCTTCAGAGTTCTTCCAGGTTTTTAAAGTGACAAATAGAAATAAAAATGGAACTACAAAAATAAAAGTGGAAAAGAGAGGTTATTTATTGTAGATGAAAGAACTGCTGTGGATTGTGGGCTTATATTTTACTTTAACTACTGGATTTCTTCTGCTTTTGAACTTCATTCTTTTCTCCATCTGCTATAAGATTAAAAAATACAATATGCCACATTCAGTCAGCCATGAGTGGTGGGCATTGTCATCTTGATTTACCTACTGATTGTGCTCTACTGGGAAGCCAAGCAGCAAGCAGCACTAGGTGTTTTTAGTTTAACGTTAGCTTCAGAACTTAAAAAAAAAAAAAAATCAAACTATGATGGTATTACTTGTGTCTGGGGAGATGCTCAGAATTGAGGTCATTAGATTAGGATGCCAGCAGTGAAAAATTCACTATGTATTGTGTTTGGAAAAATGAGTAGGTTCAAGTACTTCAGAATGAGCTGTGTTCAAAGCTGCTCCATCTACTAGAACTAGAGAAAAAACCATAAATCTCATTTATTGACTTCTTGTTTTTTGTTAAGAAGTACACATAATTAGAGTCAAGTTAGATATTTATACTGAAAATCAGAAAACCTTTAAACATAAAATTGTAGCATTTTTTCTTTTCATGAAACTGATGAAACTTGAAAATTATAATTTCTGAGTGACAACTGGCTACAATTAAGTAAATAAATAAATACTTTCACTCACATGTGGACACACATTACATAGTGTGGTACTATGTAGAGGTTCAGGGTAATCAGAGTTCAAGGAACCATTATGCAAGGCACTGTGTTTATAACTGAGTAAAAATAAAGATTCATCCCAGAGAGGTCATTACTGAACATTATGCCAAGATGTGGCAGATGGAAAGATAGATAAACAATGACTAAGGCACTGGTTTTCAACTTTTTTAGACTTGAAGCACATCTCATAAAATGTTAGCTCTTAGTTTTCACTTGCTTTTTGACCATGGAAAAATAATAGAACAATTTTTCTTATGTAAAGAATTCAGAAAGACCACAAGTCAGACCATTTTTAACATTCGCTATGGATTCCTATTTGAAATCTCTAGGTTTATCTTGTGAATCACGTTTGCACAGCTAACAATGCTAACATTGTGTAGCACTCTGGGGGCACCCTTGAAGGGATCCAATGGTACCCTACTGGTTGAGAAGCATTAAGATAAAGTAAGAATGAAAACAGGTATATTTGCATAAATGCAGTTATAAGTTATCAAAAGAATCACAGGTGTCCAAACTGCATTAGAACCGGACTATTTATTAAGAAATAATTTAAAATATTTTTGCATATTTTGAAATCTTGTACTGAAAATTTTCATTCTGATAACAATCAGATTTCACATTAGAACCTCGCATATTAATGTTCTGCCGGCTTTAACGCAAGATCTGTAATTTATTTAAATATTGCAAAAGTTACTTAGCTTGTTGAAATGGCCTACAACAAAATCAAGTTTCTGTGAAATTTAAAAAAAATCCACACAGCTCATTTGCACAGCATTACCTGTTGTTAAGATTGGAAATTCATTATTTAACTTGTTCCTATAATTCTTTTCTTCTAAATTTCAGAATAGGAGATGAAACCAAGAGCGTATGATGAAGTATATGACAAGCCAATATCATAGTACAGATTTGTACAGAAAAAATTTCCATGCTTATTTAGATCAATCACTTCCCATAAGTGCATTGTTTGGACTCTCCACTACTTGCTACTTGGAAAAAAATAAGTGATTACAAATTAAAACCTTAGTCCTGAAAATGAATCGGACCATGTGGACCCCAACTATTAAGATGTGGAGACTGCAGGATACATAGAAATTAAGGTCATAATCCTGCAAAAGGTTCTGCATATGTTTAAGTTTACACACTAAACATTTCCATTGAAGTTAGTGGGACTACTCAAACTACATGAAGTCAAACAGGTGCATGGATTAAGGTCTGACACGACTGCTCTTTCATTTGATGAGTCATTTGTATGGTAAGGTATTTATAACCAAAAGTTCCCTGCACTGAAATCCCCAAAGTGACAGCATGCTCAAAAGCTTTGTAAATACAGCAATTAGATATCCATATTTTATTTTTTTGATATTTTATTCTTTTGAATTATATCAATAAATATGTTTTAGAACCTAACTCATTGTGTAAAATTGATCTAATTTTTCTTGAAATTATCCTGATAAAAGAAATATAACTTAACAAAATTATCATGCAATTCATTGTATGATTTTATTTGTCAATTGCATGATAGGGTTCACAATGTTTTTATGGCAGCTCACTGGGGAAGCAAAACTGTCTATATTTTTATAGACAATTACTTCACAATTAAGTTTTTCTTTCCTCACGTCAACATGAAACCAACCTTAAAATATACCTTCAGATCCAGTGGCAGGCTTAGACTCTTTCTAGATTGGTATATTTGGATGCTGGCTTTATGCAGATGTGAGGAGAAAAGGAATTAAGGAACTGTGACATAATTTTCTAAAATGGTTTTGCAGAAGCCGTGCAGAAATAACTCGAACACTGATCCAGAGGGAAGCCCAGGCTCTACAAAGAAAACGCACTCTGTTCTAAGACAATCCCAAGAACATAGTTACTTAACTATGATTAGAATAAAATTGTCAACATGTTTAGCAATGGTGACACAGACAATAAGGAACTGTAGAATAAAGTTATTTAAACCTGCAGAATAAACCTTGAAAGTAGGAAGATCTACAAATGGTTGCAACATGGGGAGAGGCTCATAGCTTATTTTCATTCATCTCCAAACCACTTTTTGGTACTCGGAGTTTACACTAGCTGTCCCATCAGCCCACACAATTTAATACAACAGCCCCACTGTTAGGTTTCCTACTGTATCCCAAGGCATCTAGTCCAACAGAAGCAACTGAAACTGGATATAGCTAAACCTTAAATCGAGAGATAGGGGTTAGATGTGTGTGAGCACCTGGATTGAAAAGACAATAATAAGTATATTCCCACCCACTACAATTCTAATCCTGCTGTTCTCTCAGAATAATGAACAGGGAAAACCATGTCCTCTACAAAATTTGCATGTAAGGCACAGGAATAGGTACAGGAAACCCAAATGCCTCCCTCTTGTGGGGAAAACACACAAAACCAGAAATGAAGGACAGTAAAATGACAGGCAGATAATAAAGGAGCCACAAGAGAACAAGAAAACTATCATTATGAGGAATTGCCCTGAATGTATAGAGAAGATAGTTACACAAAAAAGTAAAATAAAATGTCCATTTGCCATTTTCCAGTCACACAATCCTATCTTGTAATTGTCAGGACTACTCATATAAGGAGAGTTTGCAAGACTAGGGACACATGAATTTAATCTTAACAGTTATTATGGAGCAAAACTACAAGCAGCAGTTAAGCACCAATTGGAACCAAGGGCCCCAGTAATATGTTCTCCTTTTTCTGCAACAATCTGCCCTCAAATCCCCCGATCAGACCCTCATTTCTCAGTTTCTGTAGCAGGCAAGAAACAGGCACTAATACAGAACATTTACATATCTGAGCTTAATTTATTTAATCTTCTTTTTAACAACTGATTCAATGCAGCAAGAAAACAGTTTAAAACAATTATGTCTCGGTGCCTTAGAGGCACATTTTGAGTTTGTACAAGTTTTTTACCTAAGCCTTGTTAGAAAAAGAGCCAGTCTTTAGAGACACCAGAGGGCAGTCCAGCAGTCAATAATTCATCAATGCTTTCTTATCAATAAATGTTAGTGCCCCAAACACAGTAATGTCCAAAATTGACCTAATTTGGATTTCTACCATCTGAAACATGAGCAGAGGCAATTTAGAAAAAAGGCATAAAGGAGAACTTTCTAACTTCAAAACATATTGTTCAAGTGGATCTGAGCGTGTGGAAAACGCTAGACGTGCAACTAAGAGTTAGTTATTCAAGGCCAATACTCTGAACCTCACTTCGCAACCCAAATTAGGATTACCGATTTCCTGGAATGAAAATCATTTTCACCAGAAACCTAAGCTGGTGACAAAGACAGGTTATTCAGTGGTTCAGTATATATCTTCCTGAGTTCTCAATACTTCAAAAAAACCTTCAGTGGCAAATTATAAGTGTTGAGGTCCTAAATTCAAAGGTTCTATGGTCATAATATATCAACATTATTCAGTGGTGACCTTCTCCACAAAACTGGCCCAAAAAAGCCTTATTAAGTGTTTGTTTTTAGAAGGGATGAGTGTTTGTATAAATTATGTTAGTAATTTGGTAGACATCAGTATAAATTCTGTCTACACTTTTAACTCCTCTTTTTGTTATAACTGTACATATCTCCTTTCAGTATATTTTATACCAGCAGCCTAATGTCTACATTTTACCACCATTTAAGTTGCAATTGAATTTCACTCATTTTTTGGTTTTAAATTGCATATTTGAAAGACTTGTGAATAAAGACATATACCCACAGCCTCTCAAAGCTTCAGACTGTCAAACATTTTTTCAAAAGATTTTAAGAAAGATATTTTCGCAAAGTATAGTTAAAAAGTAATTTTTTTTTACAACTGAATCATAGGGAAAATGCCTAAAACTGTACTGAAGTTTGGTAATGCTGACAGGCTGCTTCTGCTATAAGACTACAGCTTTCAGTGCCAGCATCATTAAGAAATTCTTCAAATTACTTTTAAAATATTCTTTTCCCTCAGGACTTTCACTTATACCTAATTAGACTACTTACCCCATGCCGTGTAATTCCCTGTTGCCAAAACTGCTAAATGCTTCAATAAGTAGGAGGAGGGCATCAGTGGAGCAAGACAGATGTAATGTCATTGGGTAACAATAGAGGTGTGAAGCAACTGCCTTAATTATAAAGCTCATTAATTCACAGTGTTTAGGAGGAGGAAACCCCCCCTCAAAAATTGGCCATAATTCTGTTAAAATGCCTAATCTTTTCAACACAGCATCAGATTGCAAAAAACTTTCAATTTACACCTTTAATAAGATGGAATAATAATTGAACTAGTAATTATAAAAACAATCAACATCTGCAGAAAACTAAAATGGTAAAACTATGAGATTATTCTACTTTAATCTAAGGATGCCACAAGTCCCTTCTCCTATTTTACCTTTTAAACATACTTATATAAATGAATTTAGAATTGATTTATTTTATATTTCATGTCAGTCCTTAAAATAATTAAGAGATATATGTATAGCACAATCTCATTGGGAGAGGACCTGTACTTGAACTTCCTTACAGCTTAAAATATGAACACATTACTTCAGTCCTGTGACTGGTCTATAATGAAAAAGTTTATCACCTCAGCTCTGCTGGTTTGGTTACATCCCAAGTCACCCAATGCTAGGGTGCTCCTATGGCAGGAGGCCTGTAGTATGTTTTAGATAGCCTTGAAGAGCAGCTTAGATCAGGTCAGCCATTCCAGGCTCCCCTATAAACACAAGTGGCATTCAGCATCTTAGCAATATAGATGAGGCAAACATAGTCTCTAACATGTCCCTTAGTGTAGCTCCCAGAACATCCCCCATCTCAAATGTTGCAAGGAGATCCTCAGAAGATAGTCTGAAACCATCGTTTGCCAGGCTTATGCTGGAGGAATGCTCCTTTAGTTGGAATGGGAGGCTGGGGGACTTTTTCTCCTCTTTTTGGCTGTTTTACTAAAAGGGGATGGAGTGAAGGATGAGAATATGATCTTGTGTGTTCAGTGTCATTTTAGTTAACTTGTCTTCTAAAATGATATAAATTTTCCCAGCAGAAATTTTCTTAGCCCTTTTAGTTTATAATAATTTTACATGCAGCACTTACTAACAGGAAAATGCAAGAAAGCATTTTATACTGGACATTTTAGACAGAATGGGTCACATCTACATTAAGATTGTCTGACAGTTTCCATATAAAAGATTATGGTGACCTTTAGTCTGAACTTTTCACATATCCATTATTTGTAGCAGGCTATTTAAACCGGCAGGAGAAAGTCCATGGGAAAAAGAAGTGGCTTTTTGTGTCTCATGAAATAATGATAGGATGTATATTGTTGAAAAGCAACATTTCCATTTTCCTTTATGTGTTGCCTAAGAAAATGTTGGCAGCACATCAGAATAATAGTGGAACAGAACCATTCTAAAGTTAACCTGTGGAGTGGGAGTTGTGAGGTTAAGGACTTGAAAGTGAGGAAATGCTAGATTTCAGGTTGTTTCTGTATCCTTAATTCTGCCCTCTTCTATGTGCTATGATACAGCTTTTGATTACAGTAGCACCTTTTTCCACAGGACTTTGACCTCATTTAATGAACAGGATAGAAATGCAAGCGGGCAAATTAAGGTTGCAAGGGTAATGGTAACTCTGGCATTTGAAAACTTTTAGGGATTGCCTCTGTAAGCTAAATAATAATCTTTTAAATGTGTTGCTATATTTTGGAAAAAGAAAAAAGGGTAGAACAATTTCTATTATGTAAATATGTAACCATTCTGCATCTACAGCTACACCTTTTACACTGAACCACAACCCTTACAAGTGCCAGGACTAACTACATGAGCTGGCAGCAAAGGAAGGCTATTATTCCAGAGGCCTGATGGGCCTCAGGGACCAGGAAGTATGGGGGAAGTGGGAGGCCGCATAATTTAACCAGACAAGATACAGATGGGGAGAATCACTCCCAAGCATTCCCAGTCTACTCCTGGTATTGCTGCTATAATTTCTTTGGTGGCAGCAGTGTCGATGTAGCCATGAACGTTAGTGTTCAGTTAACATATTGGCATGCATACAATATTATAAGTAGCTTTGATTGGAGAAATAGCTAATAGACAGATTCAGATGATTATAAAGCAAAGCAACATGAATAAATGGGTATAATCATGCTGAAAAAGAAAACTAACCCCCCCCAAAAAACCCCCCAACCAAACAGAAGAAAAGCACCCAGCTAACCTCAGATCACCAGCCAAACTGATAAAGCACAACTTCCTTAAAAGACAACAGCATAAAATGTATTTTCAATTTGTTCAATTTGTTTTAGAAATATGACTCAGATGTGTGTTTGAAGTACTTTAAACATGAAAACTACCATAAAGTTATAAATAAAAATATAAACTAATAATATTATAGCACAGTTACTATAAGAGGTAATAGAGTGAAAATAGTTTTCTTTAGAAATAACAGATTATTTTTTTCAAATAGTGAAAAATTGCAAAATAGGAAAGGACAATTCAAATTTCAAGCCCAGTCCTAGAGGAATGCAAAGCCATTTCCATGTAGATCATTTTCATTAGTGTAGCTAATATATCTTGTAATCAAGGCATAATATCCCTCTGAAAAAAATACTGAAAAGTTTCAAGAGAGTCCAAAGCACAAGTACAGATACCAGAAGTGAGAGATGCATTCACTGAAAGAACTGTTTACGCTTGTTTTTTTCTAGTTTTATGTTACCAATTCCTTACAATCTTTGTGATATTTACAGGAGGTTTTTCCGGATTGAAGGCCCTGTATCCAAAGCTATTTACTAAGCCAAGATTTTTTCCCATTCAGCATGGGGAAAACAAAGCCACATCTTAGAATTGAGTATAGGATCACTCCAACTGGGAGCTGTGGGGAAAATCAGTGTCCTTGGCTCATGTATGTGCAAGAGGAGGCCCAGAGCCACTCCATACTTGCTCCTGCCCTGTGCTGCAGGGGGCAACAGTGCTTGGAGCCCTTGGCAAGGGACTGAAGCAAAGGCACACAGGGGAGAGGGAAGCAGGAAGAGAGCAGCTGCTGGAAGGAGGAACCTGTTTGCTGCTACTGCTGCCCCCAGCTGAGTCAGGCTCCCTCCATAGCTGTTCCCAGCTGTACAGGGCAGGAGCAGTTCTGGGGCTCTCTCTGTGTACAGATTAGCTGAGCACAATGCCACGGGGAAAGGCAAGTAGGGAGGAGGAGAGGGGGGCAGGGCAAGTGGCAGGAGGCAGACAGGGAGGCAAGAAGCAGGGGTCTGGCTACCTGCACTCCAAACACTTTCTCCACATCACCAAGCCCTCTTCCAGTACTTTCCTTGGGGGGTGGGGGGCAGGGGAAGAGATTGGGAGGACAAATTTAGGCGAAAAACTCCAATATTTATATTCTATACATGGAACTGTATAACAAATGTATCATTTTCTATGTACAGAATCTAATTATTGTGCGTGTGTGTGGGGGGGTGGTTGTCTTACATTCAAACTCATCTTATGTTCTTAGGTTTTGGATTCAGGTAAATGCAGTGTATCAATGCAAAGTAAGTGCAAGGCAGATGTAGCACAGTACAATTTCTGCCAGGGCATTGCTCTTAAGAAATAAATGTTTGAGGTTCTATGTGGATTGAATGTAGAGATATAATAACTGTCCTCCAATCTAATAACAGTTAATAAAACATAATAATATAAAGTAATAATGAAATAATTCTCAAAAGTCTTAGGAATGACCTTGTTAACCATGAAAGTCAATTTCAAGACATATAGTGAAGATAATATGACATTTTGTTTTGCCTATTACAAGCATGGAAATCTAGTCAGTTGTAAATATTCTGGAATACCAGAAGAGGAAGCTCCTAATATGTTCTAATGCATCAACAAGACTTTGAAAGGCAACCAGTTCAGTAATGTAACTGGGGTGGGAATGGGGGGTGAGGAGATAAGATGGGCAACAGCTTGGGTGCCAACTTGCAGGAGTGCCAGAATGAAGGCCTTGCAGGGACTCTTTGCTGTGGAAACAGCAGAACTAGTCTAATGAGTAAACGCAAACATGAAAGGAAACTCAGGGGCAGGGAATGTCCACACCAGTCACTTGATGATTTTTCCTGGCCAATTTCTTTTGACAGATGCAGCTCTTTTGTGAGCCCTAACAACTGTATATGGAGCTTAATGTTTCTACAATAAGTCCACAACTATGTACTTGAAGATAAGAACAAAGTTTACCTATTAAGAGCAACATACCAAGAATTTGTAGTGAGCTCATTGTGTTTTATTATATCAATCAGAGCCCTCAGGGATGTGATGAGCAACAACAGTTATAGAATTTGTGTACGACTAAATTGCTTAATTTATGAAAGGATTATGAAGCAACTGGCCAATAATAGATGATAGATAAGTGCAAGGTATTGAACAAGTATAAGAAGTGCTGGGTTCTAAATGAATTGGCATTACTGGCATGTCTACACGAGATACTTCTTGCACAGGAGCTCATTACTAATGCACGGTAGCGTCACATTGCATTCACTGTGACATGACGCTACTGCACAGCTGTAATGAGCTACTGTGCAGTCAGCATCACCAGGAAGCTGCGAGGGGATGCTACTGTGCATTAACACTGGTTACTACACAGTCATTTAGTACTTGGGTATGCAAGTACTTTAATGCCTGCACAGTAACAATTGCTCAGTCAGTGTCTAATGTAGACACGGCTACTGAGGACACTCTGGACAGCTTAATGCAGGGCAGTTGTTAAAGTGTTAGCATTAATAAAGATCTAGAGAATAACATTAAAATATTCAAATACTATTTGATAAATTGATTTTATGGTCTCCATCATCTGGAACCTCCTTCATTTTGGGTGCCCTGTTCAGAAAGTGTACATGCAGAAGCAATATAAAAAACCTAGAGAGGAGCAAAGGAAATTAGAATCATGGACAAACGATCATGTGAACGGATAATTTAAAAAAAAAAAAAAAAAGACTGTTTTGTTGAGGGAAATTAATAAAACAAACATAGGATTTGGATGCCAAATAAGCTGCAGAAAGAGCCCCCAATAAATGCTCCTATAAACTGATAAGAATACCTGTAAAAGTGACAAATAGCTTATTATGATCCAATAAAAAATTAGTCCTTTACATTATATAGATATGAAGAATAGATATAGATAGATATGAAGAATATCTTCAGTTATGCTAGCCAATAAAATATTCTTATATATACACATTTGTATAGTGAACATCTAGCCTCTTGTTTTATCACATAAGAGAATTTCTTTCTAGATTTAGTGGGAAATTTTTCCCATTTAATTTGTACTTGCTGTCCATTATGAGGCATTTGCATACCTTTTTAAAATATACACCATTGATCATACCTACCAGAGAAATGTCTATATTCCTATATAAAGAAGGATATTTTCCCCTAACTGAACAGCACAAAATAATGTTTTCTAAAATGCTTATTGTAACTCAAGGCTCATTTGCAAAATACTAAGGTGGTTCTATTCTTGGATCTTGATGTTTACAATATCTATCAGTAAAATTTTAGAGAAGTAAGATTACAATCTGGAATGCACCTGAACATACAGGAGTACATGAGATCCAACATGGTCCCAGGTACTCTTGGCCATGTCATTGCTATTAGATAAGCCAGATATGCAGCACTGGCTAGTTTACATGTCGCCTATTATTAGAGGACAGAGTTCAACTAGTCTAGGTAAAACTACTGAAGACAATCTAGATCACTACATACTTATGTGTGTGGGTAGAAATACTATTTACTTTTTAGAAGGGTTTTCATGTAATATCATGCACCTCTTTGACTTACAGATGGTCAAGTAAAGAAAGAGCCACCACTTACTGTCAAAACTAAAAGTAGTTCTTCAATGCTGCTTTCGGATTTCAACAGATCCTTGAATATCCCAATAGTTGTATGTTTCAAATAATAATAGGAAGCAATGCGGCCATAAGTTAGAGGCACAATGCCACGATTATCCTGTTTAAAGAAGAAAATATGTCATGAAATATATATACAATTTCAAAAATATGTTAAGATTTTATTTAAGGAGACTGAATGATGAGAACGCAACTGCTAAGTTACTTAACAGCATGATGCAAGTTGCTAAAATAACTGGGAAATTCCCAAGTTATTGGGAGCTCAATGTCAGGCTCTCCCTACATCAACAAGCTGCCAGCTTGGCTCTTGGCTGGTAGGCAGCAGCATGTGCTCCTATGGCTGAAAACCCTGATCGACTGACTGGGGCTTCCAGCTGCAGCAGCACATAGTGCATTCCCCCGGTTGGGAGCTCTGATCACCTGCTTCCAGCTGTGGGAAGCTCATGGTATGCTGCTTCACCTGGGAGCTCTGATCATCTGACCAGGGCTTCCAACTGGGAGAGCCCCGGCCATCTGACTGAGCCTCCTAGCCATAGGAATGCTTGGTGCACTCCCTAGCTGGGAGCCACACTCAGCTGAGGGGCCTCCTAGCCTCTGGAGCACATGGGAATCTTGAAAGGCACCTTTGTGCTCTACCGCCCAGGCATTAGCTACACTTTCAATTAAAGGTGTGATAAGAACCAGTCATGTATTCTGTGTAATAACTTTGTGGTTATTTCTCTTTTTATCATGCCATTAATTGACTGAATGTGCTGCCAGGTCACTAGTTCAGATGCGTTTAAACAGTAAATCACATCTTAAGTGTAATGTCTGTCAGGGACCATACTGTCATATCCTATGTTCTGTTTTAATTTTATTTAAACTGGCAAAATAAACAATTCTACTGTATGCCTTAGCAAAAAATATAAATTATATACATTTTATTATAATGTTATTGTATTATTTTAGATAAAGATGAAAATAAATTACTACTACTGCAACAAATGTGAAGATTTCCATCTCCCATTGCCCCCTTATGAAGGAATTCTGGAATAATGCCAAAGAATTCTTACGGTTTACATCAATAATTTGATAATTAAAAAAAGAAGTAAATACACTGAACATAAGTTAAGCAAGATAATCAACTGGCAGTGAATATTACCTCTACTGATTCTTTATTTTCTATATCAGTCTTACCTCCTCAATTTCAATACAGGAGGCACAGTCCAGATCAAAGAGGGATCTTTCAACAAGGCCTGAAAGGTATTTGTTCATGGTATCATGGCTCACATCATCTAAGTTGTAGTAACTAGATAAATTTAAAACAGATAAATTATGTAAGGACTTTTGAAACAACCAACATGTAACAATAAGGACATCTTGTGTCAATGTTACTTAGTTGCTGTTAAATAAAAACAGTACTGGAGAGAGCAACTATTCAGACTGACAGTTGCACAAATAAACACAGAACTGTTCCCTTCTATAATTTAAAAAGAAATTCATGTTGCTTTTTGCTGAGTCTTAAATAACTGGAGTCTTGAAATAACTGAAGCAAGGTGAAAATGTTGATATGAAAAGATGACTGTTTTTGTATTAGCAAACAACTGAGGTTAATTAGTCCAAAATTGAACATTTTATTTTGTTAATTGGAAAGTTTTCTAGATTAGATGACTACAAGAGTAAATAAGTAATATTGAATGTACACAAGGATATATTTATTTATCCAGTGGACTGATAGAAGACAGCACTTAGGGTAGAAAGTGTTTTATATTTTGTAAATGAAAAATAAAAGATCTAGTGAAATGGGGGGAGTAGTAGATATGCTGGAGGGTAGGGCTAGGATTCAGAGTGACTAGACAAATTGGAGGATTGAGCCAAAAGGAATGTCGTGGGCTAGGGCAGGGGTGGGTAGAACATGGCCCGTGCGCAACATCCGGTCCGCGAGGCCATTCTATCCAGCCCATGGGGGGCCCCTAAAAAATGTAGAAAAATAATATTTCTCTGCCCTTGGTTCCTGTGAAAAATGACAGGAACCAAGAGCAGTAGGACCCAGGGGAAGCCCGGCAGACTTCCACAACAGCGGGGGCCCACATGGCCCCACTCTCTAGCCAGAAGCTCCAGCCATGGCTGGGCTGGAAGGTCAGGTAAGTGTGGGGGGAACCCCGGGCAGGGAAGAAGCGTGGGTGGGGAAGCGGCCCCTCTCCACTCATGCCTGGTGACCTGAGCTGCAGCTGCTTGCAGCCCGCATGGGGCTACCTGTGCCCACTCTGGATAGCCCCATGTGAGCTGCGAGCACCTGCAGCACAGGGCAGTGGGTGTGGGATGGGGGAGGGGCTGCTTCGCCCTCATGCTCAGCTTTTCCCTGGGCTCCTTCCCTGTGTAGAGAAAAGTGGCCCCTCACCCACCCTATGGCTGGTACTCCACACTGCAGGTGCTTGCAGTCCACATGGGACTGTCCAGAGTGGGCACAGGCAGCCCCAGGCTGGCTGCAAGCAGCTGCAGTGCGGGACACTGGGCATGGGGCAGGGAGGGGCTGCTTTGTCCCCCCACCCCACACTCAGCACCACCTTGTAACCCGGCCCCACTGCCAGGTTGGCAGTTGGGAGGGTTACAAGCTGAGTGCAGGGAAAAGTGTCCCCTCGCCCACCTCATGGCCAGTGCCCTGCGCTGCAGCCACCTGCAGCCTGCATGAGGCTTCTGGTGCCTGCTTCAGACAGCCCCACATGGGCTGCGAGTGCCTGCATCAGAGATCACTGGCCATGGGGCAGGCAAGGGGCCAGTTTTCCCCACACTCAGCACCAGCTTCCTTGCTGGTGAGCAGGGGTTCGGGGCTGAATGCAGGGCTCTGGGAGTGAGTGGGTGGGGAGCCAGCGGGAGCACAGGGCCCACACTGGTGCCCAGAGCTAGTGCCAGTGGGGCCTAGAGCAGAGTGGCAGGAGTGCAGGATCCTAGCTGGCAGGGGTTCTATGGAGCTGGGCCAGTTCCCCCTCCCTGCTGGTGCAGGCTAGTCTGGCTCCACAGACCCCTGCAGGCCTGTGCCCCACTCTGGACCCCACCAGTGCAGGCCCTGGGACATTGGTCCCAAGATGGTGACCAGGAGGCGGGGCACCTCTCAAGAGGCAGGGCTACTAATGCAAACCTCGACAGCCTGAAAAAACTGGGTAAGCAGCCCTCCACGCAAAATAATTGCCTGCCCATAGGCTAAGGACAGACATTCAAAAAGCCTGAAATGATTCAATTTTTGCATGTTAGTCTAACCTGGCTAGGCTAAACCAGTTTATAACTGTACAGATATCCCCTCTGGACTGAACAAGTTCAGGCACATAGCTGTAGTGGCTCAAGCTAGAAGCCAGGGGGCACTAGAGTAGCTCTCCCTACTCTTTCATAGTGCTAAGTTGAGGCAGGCATGGTCAGGCCCCAGAAGGATGCTCTGATTAGGGAGGGGTTCCCCCCCCCCCCTGAGCAGCCTAGCAGGGAATGCTTATCACACCGAACTCAGTGTTTATCAACCCTTTAAGAAAACAAAGCCTCTCTCCATTAGTTCAAGATCTCTTCTTAAACAGCTTTTCTAAGAAGGATATTACCAGCTACCTGCTGATCAGCTCCAAAAAGCCTGTCTGCCTTTATCGTCTCTCGCACCACAGACTGTAGCCAGCATGTGGTGTGCTAGCTAATGCTGAGCGGTGTTTGTGTAAAGCAGAGGGGCATGGGAGAATAATCCCTGGTTAGCAGGGAGAAGCCAGGCAGATGCCTGCAGTCTCTGCTGGAGCTCCAGTGAGGGATCAGAGGAGAGGAGCCATCTCTGCTCCCACCTAGCCCAGGATGCTGGGGGAGTCCAGCAACGGGTCTGAGAAAGACATTGCATAAACCAGTTTGACCCAGATCAGTTAAGTATGATACTGCATTCAACCAGGTTTCTCTCAAACCCATTTCAGCTGTTTTCAAACTGGTTTATGTGCAATGAACATCTGTTCTGTTAAAGGTTTAAACTAGTTTCTAATCATTCAAACCGATTCATGTGTAATGTCTGTCCCTAGCCATGAGGTTCAACAAGAATAAGTGCAAAGTCCTCCACTTAGGACAGAAGAATCCCATGCGCTGGTACAGGGTGGAGGCTAACTGGATGGATAGCAGCTCTACAGAAAAGGACCTGGGGGTTACAGTGAACAATAAGCTGAATATGAGCCAACAGCATGCACTTGTTGCCAAGAAGGCTAATAGCATACTGGTCTACACTGGTAGAAGTGTTGCCAGCAGGGAAAGGGAAGTGATTATTCTTCTCTATTCAGCATTGGTGAGTCCACATCTGGAGTACTATGTTCACTTTTGGGCCCACCCACTACAGAAAGGATGTGGACACATTAGAGAGAGTCCAGCGGAGGGCAATAAAAATGGTGGGGGGGCTGAGGCACATGACTTATGAGGAGAGGCTGAGGGAACTGGGCTTATTAGTCTACAGAAGAGAAGACTGAGAGGGGACTTAACAGCAGCCTGCAAATACCTGAAGTGGGGTTCAAAAGAGGATGGAGATAGAGTATTCTCAGTGGTGGCAGATGACAGAATAAGGAACAACCATCTCAAGTTACAGCAAGGGAAGTTTAGGTTAGAGAATAATAAGAATTTTCTCACTACGAGGCTAGTAAAGCAATGGAACAAGTTACCCGGAGAGGTGGTGGAAGCTCCATCTTTGGAGGTTTTTAAGATCCATCTAGACAAAGCTTTAACTAGGATGATCTAGTTGGGGATGGTCTTGCTTTGAGCATGGGGTTGGACTAGATGACTTCCTGAGGTCCCTTCCAACCCTAATTTTCTATGATTCTAAGAAATCTCTTGAAAATTCATGGTGTACCATTCCAAGTTTATTTATTAAATATTTTCTGTTATATATGCCTTAATCCTGTTTTTTCACAAAAATGAAATTAATCAAAAAAGGAATTCTACAATACAAATTCTTATGACATATTTCAGTTTATGTTCTCCTGGTTCTTCTCTGTATGTAAATTTACATACACAGCTCTCTGTACTAACATGCAGAGACATCTCCTATACCTATATATTATGGCATTTTGGGCCAAATACAGCCTTTTGATAGTAGAAAAAAAGGCCAAATCTTCAGATTCTTACAGACAATAAACATGGATTCAAGTGAGTTTTGCCTTAATCAAAACTGAATAAAAATGAAGTAAGGACTTGAGAATGGGGCTGGATAAGTCCACTTGAGTCAAAATGATAATTCAGTTTAGGTAAAGAAAAACATTGAGGATACTTCTAATACTTCTAAGTTTTAATCAAGAAATTAAGGAAAAAAACCCTAAAATAAAGGCAGTTCAGTAAACATACTATATCAAAGAGGGAGATGAACAGCAGAAAAGGTTAATAATTTACTGATATGTTAAAAAAGCACAGTAAGAAAAGAAGAGCAATTTGAGCTACAGTGTAATTTAAGTCACTTCTTAATTCTGTAAATAGTTGACACATTTTTTTCACACTTTTGTTAGTGACATTGTCTTCCTAGCACTTCCCAGCATTGCTACTATCAGTTCAGCTGGTAACACAGCTATGTTGTCTAGCTCAGTCTAGCTACTGAGAGTGTTTCAAACACTTCATCTTCACAGTTAGACAGGAGGATGGTTAGAATGTCAGTAGTAGATAACAGCTCTGTTTCCACTACTGCTTTCACTGTTGCTGCTGTACTAATGTTAGCAAAAGTGACAAATGTTAAACAAAAAGGAAATCCTCCCTTACATAACTTTTAAGTAATTACTACATGTTAATTTCGAGTGTACTTTATCAAGAGACTGTAAAAGCATACTTTATTTTAATATTATTTTCTGTAACTCAATTTTTAGCAGCCTCTAAATTCACTTATTTTTTTACTCCAAGTTTTGAGCCTAGGAGAAACAGTATGCTAAACAGTTGCTCTACTGCCTTCAGTTTGCTTAACTAGTAATCAGGCTGGTTATTTGCTGCCTCATATTCTGATGTAATACTAAAACTGATGTAATACTCTCCTGCTGATATTAGAGAAAAATCCTGATTTGGTGGTACCTTCTTACAAACAATTTTGTACTCATGTAAGTGATTACAATAAAGAGCAGAGGCAACAGAGTTACACCCTTTGGGTAGGGACAGACATTCAAAAAGGCTGATCGTGAATTGATTCAATCTTTGCAGGTTAGTTTAACCTGGCTAGGCTAAATCAGTTTTGTAACTGGACAGACATCTCAGAAATGCAGGCACATGCCTGCAGTGGCTCAGGCTAAAAGCCGGAGGGTGCTACAGCAGCTGTCCCTTCCTTCCACAGCTTGGAGCTGAGGGGGGTATGGCCTGGTTCCAGCAAGAGCTCTGATTAGCCTGGCAGGGAACTGGTAACAGTGTTTATCACTCAGTTAAGAAAACAACAGAGGGACATTATCAGCTACTTGTTGATTCTGCCGGTTGATTCTACTTATTGATTCATCATGGACCATAGGCAGCATGTGGCCTGCTAGCTAATACACAGACACCTCCTCAGCAAGGCAGAGGGGAAGGAGGAATCCCTCCTTAGTAGGGAGTCGTAAGGGGAGTGGGGAAGCAGCCTGTAGTCTCTATTGCGCTAGCCAGAAAACTGTGGAGCAAGACAGCCCCACCCAGCCCAAAGAGCATTACAGGATGCTGGGGTGTCTGGTTTATCTTAAAACAGCAAGGGGCCTGGGACAGTATTGCATAAATTGGTTTGAGCCAAATCAGTTAAGTCTGATGCACTACATTCAACCAGGTTTGTCTCAAACCAATTTCAGTCGTTTTAAAACTGGTTTATGTGCACTGAACATTTGTTCTGTTACAGGTTTAAACCAGTTTCTAAGCACTAAAAACAGTCTGTGTGTAATGTACATAACCTTTAAGTAGATTCATGTTAGGCTGTTCTCAAGCATTAAAAACAATACTGTTGTGCAAGTAAAATAAAAACCCTCATCACTCTGTGTATCAACTAGAAACTTTTATATGGTGGTATCAATTTACCTGAGCAACCCTGACCTATCTGAAGAAAAGCTGATCACAGGAAAATTGTATCCCTATTTCTTTCAGCAATATCCCTTTAATTTTGATGGTGAAGAGTTACCTTCAAATTTTACCAAAGCCTAAACCATTGATACAAAGTGGTGAATATTTTGATTTTAATCATTACCACATATTTTCAGTGACATGTTAATACCCAACACATTTTAGACTGAACTTGGTTATTAGACCATATTAAGTTACCTTATATGAAAATGTTTAAAAATCAGCAGATAACAACATTTAGTCTTTAAAATTATGTAACAGAATTCTTTAAAGGGGTACAAAATACATTTACATTTTCAGTTTTATGTGCAATGTAAAAGACAGAAATTGTCCTAGTTTAGAGCCTAATTCACTTACTGTTGGTCAAGAGCTGGATGTAGAGATAGATGCTTCAGACTCTATACCAGGATGATTTCAGTACTGTTGTGTGTAATTATCCTCAGATGAATAACATCATTAATAATAGTAATAATAATAATAATAATAATTTTTATTCTTATAAAACATGAAAAAGTAATTTTTCAGGAGCAGGCCCTATACCAACAATTTAATTTTAGAATATTTTTCAAAGCAACTTAGTTGCTTATATTGTATTATGCACTCTTTCAGGTTTAGAATAATTCATGATAGGCAAAGTTCTGAGATTGCTGAAAAAGCAAACTATTTTTGCCAGACTTTTCTGCTGAATCATAGATCAAAATAAAGAAATGTGTTAATATTGACACTTTTGAAAAAAATGTAGGGAAAAACCTAAATGCACCAAGTATGAGAAAGGAATTTTAAAGTTACTTGCAATCTTGATTTATGTGCTGTCAGTATATATTAAAATAATCTCTTTAATAACATAAAAATAAAATTAACCACACCCAAGGGATCTTCTTAGTCACTCAATGCACCTTTACCTTAATAAACAATGAAGATATTCAACTGGAAAGATTGTGTCATTTTCTTTCAATAATCATTTCAACAAAGAAATTATTCTGTATTTTGAAACAGTGGATAGATGTAGATGGAATTCTACATGCTAGTACAATTTTTCAAGCATACAAACTGTATTTTACACCAGTTCTCCTATGAAGCTGCATTACCTAACCATTTAATTACAGATAAAGAATAAAAACAATGCAGTTTCATGCTCACTGCATTGAATCATGTAGTCATTATTTTCCCTTTGCTATAAACAGACAGCCTACCTTTTTATCAGCACACCATTTCATTTATTTCACAGTGAAACCCAGTTTCACAATAATTGACTTGTCAGAAGCTCTAATTTATGAGGCTGGGCTCTGTAAGCCTTCTCCTATATTGGGCTCAACCTGCACACAAGCAGGGTTGAATATTTACAATGCTGTTAACAGGTGCTGAGTTGTTTAATGATTCTAATAGCCAGAAGCGTACTGAGAAAGCCAGCGGGATCACAATTACAGGCTGTTTGAACACAACAATTACTCGTCCCCTGAGAGGTGTGAAAGTCAAAGGCAGTTTTATCCTAACAGCATCTAGCACATGGGCTAGACAGGCTAACTTCCATTAGTAGTCCATTGGGAAAAAGCAATAACAAACCCCTAGCTATCATAAAAATTTACAAAGTACATAAAATTTAAACAATCAAAAACTGAAGGAACTAACTTTTTATTGTCTTTTAAAATAATATATTAAAAGCCTTCAGACCTTGTTGGGCTTAGCAAAAACAACAAACTGTGAAACATGAACTTATTTCTCTAATCTAAGCAAGTGTGGAATTTCATCAGCTGAGAAAGATAAAGAGACGTGCAGGAACATAAAATGTAGATGAAGTTACACAAAACATTAAGGATTTAGTGTGAATGGCGGCAATTGTTTCCTGTTTAGTTTATGTAAACCTGACCTGAGATCTTGGTGGGAAATTTTTCATCAGGCTTGAAATGGTCCTGCTATAACTGCCAATGCTGTGAAGTCATTTGTTGTAGCACCATGTTTTTTATGTTCAGATTCAGATTATACGGTAGTAATAATGACACACATAATGGAAGTGGGTTGCACAGACAGCTAAAAAACTAAAAGAAAATTCTTGCTACTTTGCAGCCTCTATCAGGAAAAAAAAAAAGAAGTGAACAAAATCTGGAGTATTAATTAACCACCAACATTAGTATATGCTTTTTAAGACTAACAATTCTGAAACCAGAATCTTCCTTAAGCTTAGGGGAAAAGGGAATATTGGGGGAGGCACCTTCTGATCCTAATAAGGGCAGAAAAACCTTTCAACACAGTATTGTTGGATAGAATATTGAGAGCGGATCCCAGCAGTGACTTACAAATTCTTTTCCAGTAGATATGGATCACCATATTTCACTGGGAAGGAAAAGGTAGACCATACTGTATTTGTACAGCATAACACATGTGGGCTATAGTCTTCATTTATTTATTTATTATTTCACTGGATTTAGATTTTTGTGTATTCTGAGCACAAAAAATTATACATGCATGTACGTATGTGTACAGGTGTATGTATATATACACATGCATATACACATATTTATATGTATATATATGTGGGTATAAATGTGTGATGTGTGTGCTGAAAATCAATAAACATCTAAATCCTGTGTGTTTGTGTGTGTGTGTGAGAGAGAGAGAATACATTAATTTTATTCTTACTCCTTTTCTTGATCTGGATTGCGTTTACTTGAGAATTCTAGGAGAACAGCTCCTAGCTTCTCCTAGAAAAAGAATTTTCTGCTGGACTCGTGTCACAGTTCAGACCTTTACAAGAAGCTTTGTCTTATAAGAGAGTTTTCACCACTTGCAAACTGGTGCCAAAGGTACTTGGCACCTGTAAATGTGAGGTGCTGCTTGCACATTATTTAGTTTATGATGGAAAGGCTATACAAATGAAGTATGGTCTAGGCAGTCAGTGTGCTTATTTAATGCAAGTTGCCTTTTTTGAGCAAATGCTGGGGGCTTAAATTGCACATTTTCAAAGACTATCATTTGCAATAGACAGAAGAAGATCTTATCTGTGCAAAAGCACAACACACGAGAATTTCTATGCAACAGAAAGTATTAACTGTAGTTCTTTATTATGTAGGTTTCCATGTAGTTAATTCCATTCAATTAACTGTATTCTCTAAATTTATATGCAAAATAAAGGCTTTTTTTGGAAATGAAACAAACTTACTTTATTGGTTTGCTCTAACGGAAGAACTACATTTACATATACAATTCAAAATAAGTTTGGCTTACACCAGTTTTGTGATGTGGTTTGTACGTTGCTAAGTAACTGGGTAAAATAAGGTCTTGTTAAAAAATAAATAAAAAAGCAAGCCAATACATATTGTTTATGCAGGAAAGCCCATAGCTTAAAACTATAAGCCTCAAAGTAGAAAGATTCTTGTATAAGAATCTGCACACTGGACAGTAATAACTATATTTATTAGGCAAATTAGACATACTCCTCTGATCAATATGCATGAAATTGTGTAAGTAAGATATAAAAGGTACCAAATTAGGTATTAATAAGAGCATTTTACTGACTTAGACAATTCCATTTTCTTATAATTTACACTACAGCATTCTTTCATTCTGGTTAATGCCTTAAATTTATCACAAAGTGGAAAATCTTTTAAGAGAAATCTTTGAATGAATTGACTATAAAATCTATCATATCTACACATGCAGTTTATATAGAGAGAAGAGATTTAACATTTTTACTTTAATATGATGATAATCTGTTTCTCAGTCTAATATGCACAAATTAATAGTCCAAGTCCTAAATTCACTTTTCTTAGCTTCCTACATGTAAAAAGGTTTCTATGATTTTTTTCCTGATAAAGTAGATAGCTAAAATATCAGGATCTGTTATTCAGAAATATTTCACATCTCCCTTTTTCACCTTTTTCCAGAAGTGCTGAATTAACTGGTTTATCCTCTTAAGGTTATAACACATCTCACGAATTTCACACACAGCCAAGGATCTTCTCTCCTTCCCTACATTATTTTTTGTAGATCTTTAACCTGCTAGCTGAGATTGACTAATACCCCACAACTGTCCTTTTTGCATATTAGAATTCTTCGTTAACCTTTCTCTTCGTTTTAATCAAGACCCTGCCTAGTTACGGTATATAAAAATTTAAGGGGAAAAAAATCCACGCTACAGTGCCTACTGGCAATCAAAACAAAAGCTACTTTGAAACACGGAATTTCAAATGATACGAATATTTTACTAAGGACCCAACCACACTTTATAGTTCTTGTGCAATTAACTAGTTTATTGTATAATTACAAGAGAGGCCAGCCACATGGTGCAAAGTGGCTATCATACAATAAAAAGCTCCAACTAGCTATAGTTAGATCTCAAAAATCAGATAAAGCTAGGTAAAAAAGATCTCAAAAATTTGCTATCAGCTGACAGGGCTCCTAGGCTCACGGGTGCACCATGAGCAGCTGGGACTGGAAGTCCTGCAACTGAGAGGACTCAGCACCAGCAGCTGCTGACTCTGGGTCCCAGCAGTACACCACAGCTGCTGGGACCTGGATTCCCATATCTGTGGATACTGGGTCCCAGCAGCTGTGGGGCACAGCTGCAATAATCTAGCTCTGGGTGTGTGTGAAATTCCCAGGGCTAGGAGATCACTGCTGCTGCAATCTTTTAGCCCTGGGGTGTGTGTGAAACTGGGAGTTCCAGAACTAGAAGACTGGCGGCTTGAATCTCCCAGGCCCCCAGCCCCTGGTGTGACATGCCCCTGGGGCTGGGAAACCATGGTGGCTACAATCACCCAGCCCCAGGGGTTTCCTGTACCTCCAGGGCTGCGATATTGTAGCAGCTGCATCTCACAGCCCTGGGGTAGCACTGGGAGCTCCCACAATTGGGTACCCCTCAGCTGAGGGGTTCCCAGCTGAAGAAGTTTGTTTCTTGCCAGTAAAGGGGGGAGGGCCCAAAACCCAGGTATGATTGGATCTGATGCACAATCCTACAATCATGCCACCTGTCATGCACGTATGGTATGGCAGGAGGTGCGACTGTGTGGACTGCGCACTAGATTCCATTGTGCCTTTACCTGCATGTGTAGAGGGGCCCTTACAGTCAATTATTTCTAAACAAATAATACATTGGAACTTGGCATGTTGTGATGTTCACAATTTGGACTTTCATTCATAAATCAAAGTATGTTACTCATTTATTCAGGGAAGTGGCCATTCAGCCACTTCCACATTTATAGGCTCAAGTATTTGTTTTATCATTAGACTTAAAAATCCATATCACAGATAACAGGACAAATGGATTAAAAAAAAAAAAAAAAAAGCATGGAAATTATAAAAATCAGAAAAAATAAATGCTGCAATGTTTATAATTTTTTAACATTGTTAACATGTATTGTTACACAAAAGAGATATACAAGAGTCAAAATTAAATTTTGTTAAAAAATAGTTATTAACATTAATGTTATATGCTTAAAAAACAGTGTCAGAGCAGATCAGTTAAAAAGGTGCCTCTGCACAGCTGTATTAGGTACATTGCGAGTCCCAGGTACAGGGATTTTCCCTGTAAGGCAGGAAAAGTCCATGATGCAAGATCAGAGCCCGCCAAAGGTTTGCAGCTGCACCAGTGAGTGCATGCTCGTGACTGGCTTAGACTAAATTATGCACACGTGGCGGTCGGCAACTGGCTTGCTGCCGCATAAAAGGCTTGGGCGATGCCTGCCCAAATTGGAGGAGTGCTCAAATGTGCATGAGGAGAGCTCCCCACATGTGTTGCAGAGCCACAGAGGATGCCTGATCAACCGATGATGACTCCCCGTCACAGTTTTCCACGGCATATCCCGTTCCCGCGTGTGTGTGAACAACCGTGTGCCTGTCTGCTGTCTACGAATTGTGCCTACACTGTATGCATCGACGAGAGTCTGTGTACTACAGCTTGTAAGTAAAGTTTTTTTGTTGCACTGCTCTAAAGGCGGCCCCATTCCGCCGGCATTTGTCAGCCCCCACAAATAGAACGGTTAAAAATTGATATGGGTTGCCCTGCCACAAATGAAAATAAGAATTAAGACATTATTACCTCTTTGGATTTTTTTTTTAAATATTTTGAATAGGGTGACAACCTTTGCCAATGCAGCACAACAGAGAGGTTTAAGCTATGAATACATAAAATTAAAACTTACCTTGATTTTTATTTCTTCCTCAGAAAACTGACATATATTATCAGTTGTGAGTATAATCTTTATTGAAAGTTTTTGTTATAGGACTTTGCAGGTGTAAATAGAGTGATTCAGTCTGTGTTCACAAAGTGTTAGCACATTATTTCACAAATATATAACATAGCTGCATATTTCTAAAATGCATTTCATTTTGATGAAACCCAAAGCAATTTAAAAATATTTCTTATGGAGAAATGTGGTAGCTGTTTCACAGTGTAAAGAAAAGTTATAAACACATTTATGATAGAAGGTGATGCAGAACAGTATATATAGGCAGGATAAATCATATAAGGATTAAACTGGAATGCAGCTAGAACTCCCTGCCTCTTGTGGTATTGCATCTTATGGCTAAGTACAGACAATCCAAAAGCCTGAGGCTGAACTTATTCAGTCTTCCCAGGTTAATCTAAGATGTGTAGATTGAACCAATAAATAAGTGAACAGACATTCAACTTTTAATTCGGGAAATGCAGCCACATGCTTGCAGTGGCCCAGATCAGAAGCTGAAGGCACTAGAGCATGCCTCCCTGCTTGGTTGAAGTAGACAGCTTGGTCCAAGACTAGCTCACCCACCCTGCAAGGGGGGAGGTTTACAGTGGAGGTGTAAAGCATCCTGGGATGTTGGAGGACTATGAGTTAACTTGAATGTGGAGCGGATCTGGGACAGAAGTTGAACAAACTGATTTAACCTAAATCAGTTAAGTCTGATATTACATCCATCCAGGTTTGTCTTAAACTGGTTTTGGCCATTTTGAAAGCAGTTTATGTATCCTGAACTAGTGTTGTATTACAAATTTGAACTGGTTTCCAATCACTTACACCAGTTTATGTGTAATTTCTGCCCCTAGCCTAGGTAGTTAGGTCGAATACCTAAAAGAATATTTATTTATGTCCTAAATGCAAGTGATTATAACTCTGACTTATATCATTAAAAACAACACAAAACAAAGCTCTTCTGTAGCTCTGGGAGTTATTTTACCATTTCAGAGAAAAAACTGACTCCATTTTCCTGAAACACAAGGACATACCTCAATAAAAACAACAGGCTGTTTGACATTATTTAATATGTGAGATATGACGTAACTGAAGACAGCCTGACCAAAAGCTTTAGTCCTGTACTTTAAAAGTTTTAGATTAAATGTTATTAACATCCACTATTGTGTGGAATGATGTTAAGCAATAAAAATGTGAAAGACAGATAGTGTTGGGCTTGCACTTGGTACCTACAAACAGTTCCTCCTGGGGATCTGAGAGAGAAGTTCCATAGACTGCTTTAACTTAAATCAGTTAAGTCTGATACTACATCCAAACCGGTTCAACTTAAACCGGTTTCAGCTATTTTGAAAGTAGTTTATGTGCACTGAACTTCTCTTTTGTTACAGGTTTGAACTGGTTTATGATCACTTATATCAGTTTATGTGTAATTTCTGTCCCTAGCACTACAGCTAAGGAACGGTCTTTATTCCTTCTGCATAACTAAGCACAGAAGGAATGCTGTGGAGATAAGTAAGGGTAAGGCAGGGGGAAAAAGGAAGAGGATGTTTGCGGATTTAGCCTGCATCTTCAATGTTATTTCTACTGTGGGACTTCCTTGAGTCTAGTCATCTCCAACCCACACTATCACATTTTCTCAAATACCACATGCAACTTTTCTCTCCAAAATGGGATGTGTCGGAATCAGGAAAGCTGATTTTTCTCTGCTGGAAAAGCAGCAAGCCTGAAAACTGTGGGCATGCCATGAGCTACTGAATGGCTGCCACTTGTGTCTGACTCAGCAAGCAGAAAGGGCAGAGTCCTGTGTTAGCCCTCTCACAGACAAGGTTGTTGGCTGACCACAATAGCTAGTGCCTGAAGTAGCAAGTAAGCTGCTGGTAGTTGTCAGGCAGAAGTATGCTCATGACACAGAATCCAGACTCAGTCCTAAAAAACAGCTTGAGAAGGATCGCATAACTAACAGACAGCTTAAAGCAGAGATCCAGCTACTAACGAACTTAGATCACAAAAATAAGGAAGCAGACCGCGGCGCTCAGATTAGAAAGAGAGGGCTGCAGTGCTTAAGCAACACAGGAAGAAATAGGCTGTGAGTTCCTCAATTGTGCCAGATGAGGAATACCGCAGAGCTGAGCAAGGGGAATTTTCAGCACAATGTAATTGGACAGAGATGTCCAGTGCTTGGCTAATAA
>JAGPOW010003642.1:76214880-76303014 GCA_030014935.1 Caiman crocodilus
CCTGCAATAAATCTCTGGCATAAAACCCTAGTGAAAACGTTAAGTAATCGGTGATTCAAAGTCAAACCAAATGACGTAGCCTAAAATGATTGGTCATAGTGCAAACAAAGCCATCCTGCACCTATAAATAGTTATGCAGTTTCTGCCCAAGTCGGAGAACTCTGAACAAAAGGACAAAGTAACTTGGCGGACTGATCACACACCAACGACTCCCCGCCACCGACTGCCCTGGCGTTTCTACGAACCTGCTAGCTCGTTTCCGTCGGCGCCTCATTCATCACACACTGTCAACTGTAATCGAACCCGCACGCTTATCTGTAACTAAAGCAAGCCTCCTGCCTGCGTCGTGCCTGTACTTCTGAGCGGCGTAAGGAAAATCTTCCTGCAACCAATATGTGTCAATGCCTAGTTAATTCCACTCTATCTCTAAACACCCACCTGCCGAGGCGAAGGCCCAGGTGTTTAACTAACAGCCCAAACACAACCACCTGGCAGCATTAAAACCGTCGTGGACATTTTCCAAACAACGAACATGAATATTTAAAAACAAGCATATATATGAAGGTAGCCTAAAGTTTGGATGTAAACCCTGCTGTTCCTTAAAAAAAAATTGTGCATAGCTGGCTATGCTAGAAGTGACTATACCGGCTACAACTATAACTGGTAACACTGAACAACAAATGATAAACTGCAAAAAGGTTAGCAAGGTTAGCACAATATTTCTTGGTTTTCTTTACTTTTCTTGTCAGAAAACTTACAAATAGTATTACATCTGTTTACAACAAGATACGTTTCCCTTTGTGGCTGATGTCTCTTCCTGCCTTAAGGTGTCTAGATCAGTAAACAAATCATATGTGAAAAATATTAGAATTGTTTTTTCTGCCAAGCACTCTTGCCCTTAGATTTTCTCTCAGGGTTGCTGGAAGCATGAGCAGTTGCTTATATAAGAAAACTGTTCTTTCAAAGCTATGTTATCATCTCTGAATGTTTTTTAAGATTTGCCCCACCACAAGATATCTGATTGCTTTGGCTGCTAGACCAACACGGCTACAACCTAGATCCCTGCTTTTTAAGAAGGCACCTAAAAGCAGTATAATATTTGTCAGGGTTATCTAGGAATGGACGAGATAGTTGGAGGAAGACATCTAGACTTGTCTTGATAAAGCAGGTTGTGTGCTCAGGAGAACTGTCTTTAAAGACCCCAATATTTTGGTGCATCTCTGGCTCCTCTCACTTTCATCAACACCACATTTGCAGTATGTTCTTTAACCTCTCTTTTTAGTCAAATTTTACCTTGATTCTACTGGGAAAGGTTCATAAAGAAACTTTTTGTAGAAGTCTTTCTTAATATCGTGAACTAGAATCACAGCTTTGCCTTGGTCATCGAACTGAGGTCTACCAGCACGTCCCATCATCTGAAGCACATCTGGTAAACAGATAATAAACAGATTTAAGTTCAGTTTATAGTACAGATTTGTTCTATACAGCAACTAACTCAAGTATAACCTCAAACCTCAAACCTGACTCTATTACTAAGTAGCCAGAGCATATTAGGACAGGGATTCTGTTGTTAAAAAAAATTAAAAAAAAGGTGATTATATAATTGAAGATCACAGCACATGAATATGATGGCTATATTAAAGTGCATTTATTTATTAGTTTTTATATTTATGTCCTTGTAGTGGACTGTAAATCTGCACTTTATAACCTTCTAAGCTTCACTAGATTGATTTTGTAATCGAGTAATGTCTTTTCCTAGATTTCCTAAATAATTGCCTCTTCCTATGCAATCTCCTAGGAATCTGTTTTAAGGTACAAGCAAATTCTATTATATAGTATGTCTGCTAACATTTGAATTAAGGAGAAATTATATTAGCTGGCAGATATAAAAGACTTATTTCAGAATGGGTGATGAGCTTTGGATGCCATGAGCTCCCCATCATCATATTATAACATGGTACAACAAATTGAAAGAAGAAATTCTTAAATTCCTCCTAAAAACTTACCACTACAGTAATGCCCCTGTTGCTGGCACTAGTTAGCCAGTTATGACTATTACGAATACTAAGAGTACTATTTTATATAAGCACAGCCCTTTTTATTACTGTTTGGATTCTCCCCACATCCAAATGGAAGCATCCAAGCAGACTATGGATGTTTACTTAACTAATTGTGTATATCTTGTCATAATATGAACTTGTAAATTCAGAGGAGCAAGTACAGATTTTGTTTTCCCAATTTTCCTGCTATGCCATGCTCCAGAAGGATTCTAAACCCTGCCTGGGGTCTTCAGCAGCTACCTTGACATGAGTAAATAATATAAATGAAACCACTGATGTTTTATGTGTTTTAAAAATATGCATTCATTTTAACGTCTTATATATTCTTTCCTGTGTTCTCTATGATCTATATAAACCATATTCTTTATATGAGTTAATTTTTGTTAAATTAAGAGTAACTTTCAACTACAAATGAAGCTAGTCCCTGAACAGTATTTATGAATAGGTGCACACAAGAGAACAAGGGAACCATTTCCTGTTATGTAAGCTCAGTGCATTAAAACAGAATGTATGAAATGGATTTACCAAAAGTCATCAGGAAATGATTTTTATCAATAACCACTGCCTAGCAATACAAAAGCAACATTTTCATTACTTGCTGTATGTTGCCTGTAGCTGGCTGTTAACTACTGGATTAGTCTTGAAATGTCAAATGCAATACAATTGGCCAAGTAAATGTCTTATAACTAATATGGGTCCAGCTTAAAACCTCTGATTTTCACTCTCTACATTTGCTTAAGTTTAGATGGGAATTTTGTTTTATTTTCAAACTACTGAATAATCTGTGAGTAATTCACTGTCCATTTTCTGCCCCCAACTGCATATAGGTAGCCAAATTCATTCAGGGTTCATGTAAGCATTTGTTTACACTGGGACATGATCATAGACTGGGAGTGGCATGTACAGCTGTTTGCTGGTGCCAGGAGTCATGTGGGGAACTTGGAGTCATTGTAACTTGGAGTGGGGGGAAAGGGAAACAGCATCAGGAGGGCTACCTGATTGGCAGGGGGTCTGGTGGCTCTGTGAGAGGAGTTTCCTCTGGGGATTAGGAGGTGGGCTAAAAATATCCTGGTCAAGGTTGGGGATGTAGGAAGTTGAGCTTTGGATGTCATGAGCTTTGGATGCCTTGAGTCCTGGGGCTGGTACAAAACACTGGGCTTTCCTAGCCCCAGGGATGCACTCTGAACATGTGCAGACATTTGGAAGATAGGGTTAACCCACTGCCTATTTATCTTAGTAACTTCACTTGACTAGGTGAACTAACTTAGATACCCAGATGAACTAACTTAGATTGGGCCCCACCATTTTTATCTTGATTTAATGCCCCTTGCCTGCACAGATGGGTATTTAGATTGATCTAAGCCTAATTAGGTCAATCTAAATGTAACGTCTGTACATACCCTCTGGTAACTGCAATGGAGAATAATCAGAGTATTGGCGATTAGAAGAGACAGTGAAGTAGAGACGCATGAAAATTTAAGAGCATCACACCAAACTGCTTATCTGTAGGGCCTCTTTCTTTACAGATTCCAGAGACATAAACATTTTATAGAAATTTAAAAATGATATTACTATAAGCAAAAACATGTGATTAAATAATTTAGATCTTTTTTAAAATAACCTTTTCCCTAACACTTTCATTTACATCTTTTGTTAAGTTTTAAATATCAAAATTAAACTGGGCACGAGGTTATCTATATCTCTCAAAAATTCTCACTGAAGATATAACAGACTTTATAAAATTTCCAAGCAATACCTTTAAGTGAAAAACAAGTCCATAAAAACAACATAACTGGGCAATATATTGATCACACAATCCTTTTTTCAATTTATTTATTTTAATAAGTCTTTTTTAACTTCCAGCTCTGCAGATTCATTGTGGGATCTGAATGTAAAACCATATTCCTTCCTCCCTAATATCTAACACCAGAAATAAAGTTATCTAATTTAAGAGGGTCAGATACAATCTTCTCCAGAGATTGTTAGTATTATGTTTTCATCAGACAAAGAATGACACAAAGTACTCTCAAAAGTACAGATCATGCTGCTGTAGTACGCCCCCTGGTCATACTAGAATTCCGGACCAAGAGCTTTGGCTTGGAAATCAATTTTAAGTTTCCTGCATGGAATGGAGGACAACAGACATTAAATTAAGCTCTATGGTAGACTAGTTGGAGTGACGTCCCCTATAGTATTTTGAGTTCCAACTTTTTCAGTGAGTAAAAGTTTTTCTAGAGAAGGGACTCTGCTTGGTTAAAGTCATGAATCTCTTATGTTACAAATAAGATTTATATTATTCCTAGGAATACAGTGTTTCTGGCCCAGTTTCAGATCGTTTCAAATCAAATTTACTTTCTCTGCTAAAACTGAGAAACAGAAAACAGAACAGGAAACCTGGAATAAATTTAACTTGTCCTCCAAGCTTATTACCATTCAGATAAATATTCACCTTTGTCTGACATTTTTAGAAGTCCTTCCTTTTTTAATTTCTAAAAGTTTTTTTAAAAGGCTGCAAAGTGGTTACCACAATTTTGATAGGTTGGAGGCAAAAGCAGAATTAGAAGTGAAATTTTTACATTAATACTGAAACTAAAATATATAATTTAACTTTAACTGTTTATTTTAATTGCTTTTTACTTCACTCAACTTGGCCAACGATAGCATATTAGTTTTATTTGAACTTGTATTCAAGTTTAATCATTTAAATTTCAGATTCTCCTGAACTAACACAGTACAACGTTTGGATTGCAAGCACAGCAGAGGCACATATAGGAATCTAAAATCATGTTTCTAGTGCTGGAAAGAACATACTGAAAACAATTAGTTTGTCATATGTTTATATAAAATGTTATTTTTATATACATTAAAAAGTTTGCCAAATATGACTCTACATTATCCCACAAATAGTCACTGTGCCTGTTCAAACCATTTATTTTCCTCTTTTTAAACTGCCTATTTTGAATAATTTTAACAGTAGTTTTTCTAGAGAAAGGTATCCAAAAAGGAAGGCAGGTGGACCCCCAAAACACAGAATTCAGCAGTATTCTTATAATTTACATTTAAAACACTGGGGGGAGGGGAGAGAGCAAAGGGGGTGGAAACCAGTAACAAACCTATTCCAACTGTTAATATTATTAAAATTTAAAAGGTTCAGTTTCTAAAAGTAGAAGGTAAACAAAGTTCACATTTTCATATGCTTTAAATGCATCTTGGTAATTATAAGTAATATTTTTGTGAATACCTGTAATGGGATAATCCACATAACGCCTTGTTTTTCCATCATAATATTCTGTTCCTTTAACAATTACTAAATGAGCTGGAAAATTTACACCCCAGGCTAATGTGCTTGTGGCAATAAGAACCTAAAACAGAAAGCCAGATTAATGAGGTATATGCAACAAAGAGATAACTTTTAAAACTGTATGTAAAACTCATTATTGTTTTATTAAAAAATAAATAAATGTACCTGGATCTTGCAATTCACAAATAATTCTTCTACAGTTTTTCTGTCTCTTTCATGTAGCCCAGCATGATGCATGCCTATTCCAAAGGCAAGAGTCAGTTTCAGATTAGAATCTCTTACTGTGGCTATAACGTCATTCATCTGTAACAGACAAAATGGTTACATAATTTAGAACAGTTGTTCTAAGAAGTTTTTAACATTCAAAGGTTGTTGTTATTAATGATTAGCTTTGTTCCAGTAGCAATCACGATGTGTTAGGCACTGTCTGTATACATAAAGGAAGATGTAGTCTGGTGCCCGTTTGCGGTCAGATTACAGTCTAAAAAAACCCAACAACATACAAAGGATGGAGAGAGAAAAAGTAGTAAATGAATGTATAGATGTCTATATGCCTAATATATATGTATTGTTTCATTTTAAAAACAGAATCAAAAAATAGTAAACTCAGGAGTATTCTGGCCTAGGATACTCTGAATGCTGAAAGCCTCCTGATTATAAGGTGAAGTCTATTTTCAAGTAGCAAAATTGTCCATACATATTTTGCTATGGAACTCAATTTGAACAAATGTATTTTCTCAAGTATACTATTCCATGGAATATAGTACACACACAGTTTTTGAATGGCAGCACGAAGAAAAAAGTAGTTTCCTTGTAGTAAGTAACAGAGTAGCAGTAGCTCGGAGAGTAACCGACTTTATTGTTCTGCTCCCCGTGAGTCCCTGCAGATATTTTCTGTTTCAGCTGGTAAGCAGGACAACCTGCTTTTACCATATTTCATGCACACTCTGATATTTATCAGCTGTGCTTTGGCAAAAAAAAAAAAAAAGGTGAGAAAAAAAATATCTTTTAAGAAAACTTTTAAGAAGATAAGAAAAATTTTCAAGTGCAATTTTGAGGTATCCTCTAACAAATCTAGAGTAAGTGTTTGCAAGCATATTGCATTTATTATACTCCCTTCATCAAAAAATTTGGTAATTTTAGCAAAAAAGAAACAGTGAAGTTTTTTTTCATAGTCTGCTTATCTTATATAAATTCATGGTACCTACTGGTCAGAGTTATATTACCTTTTAAAACTGAATGCGAATCCCTGGTGAATCACAGTTACGTTGAAGTCGGAATTTACCCAATGATTTCACTCACAACGCCTGCATTTAGCTGCTTGCTAACCTGAACAAGGCCTTCAGGCAAACAACTTCACAATTTTTCCTGCAACATTTGTTCCACTATTTTATGGCTAATGTATTTTTAAGGATGTTTTAATAAAATTATACCCAGTAGCTTTTAAACCATAATCAGGAAACTGAATATCTCCATTTTTTAAATAGTATTTAGCCATAAAGCTTTTGATAAATGAAGATCTGTTACTTATATTATCTTCATTTATACAAAGCCTTTTAAGATGTACGAATTTTGATGTTTAGAACATTACATCATTTTGAACACTTTTCTGGACTTTACAATTACATTTTTAATAGAAACAGTCCTTTTGGTAGCAAATATAAAAGCACTGCATAGTTACTCATGCCCTTTGTCCTTATGAATATGATAGAAAACATATAACTACCTTTTTTTAAGCTACAAAGAAATCTGAAAATAAAATAAATAAAAGTACAACAGAAATGGTACGCAGTTTAAATACATGCACAGGAACTTAAACATGCATGCACAGACATGCGTATGCACATGTACGTACATGCACATGTATACACATGCATATGTACATACATAGACACTTATTTAATACAGACAATCTAGCTTTTTAAGAAAGCACAGGAAAACTTAAAAGCATTTAAAATAATTAAATATTATTTTCTTTAATAGTAAAAAATTTGATGGATGGGCAAGAACTTAAATGGTTTACTAAACTACTAAACAATTAAAGTTTTGATTGACATCTATCAGTTTATGCTAGCTTACAGACTTCATCGTAACCAGAAGATATGTTGCTTCATGCATGCTTCTCATAATAAAATATATTTGACGGACACATTGATAGTTATTCTGTAAACTAGAGCATCAAATACAAAGGAATAGACAGCTTCCTGAAGGAAGAATGGATGGAAATGTAAAACATGGTAAAGCAAGGAGGGGAATAAGTTTAAACAGGAAAGAAATAATGTATCAAAGGAAATACTGTATTTAGAGAAAGGGAAAAGAAAAGAGGAACGTAAAAAACTGGAGAGGCTATGTTAAAGAACAAAACTTATCTATATAGCTATGTATAGCAAATCTTTGTTTTGCAAATCACTGTATATAACTACAGTGTGGAAAACATGAGTTTTACTGAATTTCTCATCTCACAAATTTTATTCACAATTCAAATGATAATTAAATAAAATTACAATATTACTCTTTTGTTTTCTGTAAGTAGAGGAACTCTGTTCACTTTTATGGGCTTAATTATAATCCCTTATGACTATGCACTGGTGTTGTCTGAGGCTTTTTCAAGTTGTATCTGGGCAAACACATTGGAAAACACTGGTTTTATGTATGTGCTTAGTGGGCAGTGAGTTAAGCTAAAAGATTACATGATAGTCAAACAATGACTATGGATTAATTCTTACTTTATTAAACAGGACTGCTAGGTACCAAATAGCAACACATGAAAATCCATATGTTCACAATTTTATTCTGTCCAGTACATCCTAAGTAGCAAAATGTATTGTCCAGCTGAGTTTATTTTTCTCTTCAAGGCATAATAATTTATGATAGCCATGAATTTTGGACTAAATTATTTTCTTACATGACATTAATTCCATCAGTAGGACCAACGTTCCTGTCTAAGGAAATATTAAGTCTGAACCCCTTCTTCTTCTATAAAAGAATAAAGATTAAATTGGCTGATTATAATATTGATAGCCAATTAGAAGGTAAAATAAACACAACATTACTTATTTTCATCTGAGAACTTGTGCTATTACTTTTAGTTGTGCAGTTCCCAGAACAAAATATTCCAAATTCACACTGCTTGGAATTTGTTCAATGATGCTCTTCTTTCTTTTACAATCAGTGGTGCTTATTTTTTTCCTTCCTCAAACTACTATTACAGTGGTGGCCTGTGGTGCTGTTAGTCATATCTGCAAAGCAGTGTAATTTACCACAGGAAAACTAAAGAACCCTAAGAAGGAGAGCTGGCGCATATACTACTATCCTGTCATTCTACCAGCAGGGAATCCTAGTAATTTCTAGCTGACCCCCTCACTTGCACATAAATCAATGCAATAAACAAAACTATTTTACCCATAGGCACAATCCAGAGCTTAAAATTCTCATGACAATTTATTTTAAAGTATAACTTCTTTTCATGCCAATTTATTGCATGAATATTAAATTATGTGTTTCTATTAAGAAACAGGGTTTTTTCCTATTAGAAAACAGACACCAACTCTATGACTCCCAATACATTAAATATGTATTAATAGTAAATTGTTAAAATTCATAATTTGAACTAGAGTTCATATCCTTAAAGTTTAAAATAGTAATATAATTTCTATTAATTTTCATATAGAAAAAAGAACATTAAATATAGTACAGCATGGTAACAGGGAAATATAGATCATCAATATTACATTATTTTTTAGCTGATTATCTAAAACTTTTCCCAATTAATTGAATGGCATTTTTATTTTTGGATTCTCATTGACACCCAAACTGGACTCATGCTGAGTAACTTGGGCTAATTTTCATAGATTTTGGATGTAAGGCCATAAAAACCTCCCAAATTTACTGGCAACGTTAATTTGATTAGTATCTCATCTTTTAATAACTATATTTTGCTGCTGAACAGGAGTCTATCATCATTGAAAAATATTTCTTACACAAAAATTAAGAAAAAGCGTATTTGTCATTTATACCATAATCTCTTAACAAGCTAGATTTTTCTCAAACTAGTAAGTAGTCATTTTCTTTGTTCCTGCACATATGTAAACTGTTGAACCATTTACTTTAAGCTAATCAAACTTTTCTATATTTTAAATTTATTATACTTAAAAAGCTTTTGTAGAAAGATAGGATTCCATTTAAGTAGATACATTACCCTGTGCCTGAAATACATTCCAGTCAGAGTATAATTCAGCAAGTTGATGACAATGCTGGCTCCAAAAGAAAGGAGGAGACCAGATTGGACAAGAATGAGCTAACAGATTGTGCAGCCCAATTCTGTCCCTTTGAGTGTGATATATTGTTTCAAGATGCTAAAAACCCATACTTTCTCAAAGCATATCTGTTGTGCTGGTTTTCCCATTTTCACAGAATCCTCATTATTAGTACTCTGTACTCTTTTCAAAGCACGTCAGACTCAGACCATATGCCACCGAATAATGCTTATCAATTGTCTAAAATGCCCAATAAAAGAACGATGTGCCAAACAAAAGAATCGTGGAAGTTATGAAGTCTTTTACAAAAATAATTACATATTTCACATCTGCTACAGATGTTAAGTGAAATAAAAACATCTTCTTGTTATAACTAAATGTTAATTTTTTATGATACACTTTTGTATCATAAAAACAACATCTTGTAGAAGGAAGTTAAACTTGAATAATAAAAGATACATTTCAAAATCATTCTTGTGTACTTCAATAATTGCTGAATGCACAGAATCAAGTTATCTTATTATTTTAACTAAATGTAAGTGTGTATTCATTTTCCATACTTTTGTTGCCTCAGGGATAAAGCTTCAAAGCACCACAGGCAAGATTATTCATAACAGTATTTATAAGAATAGTAGTTTACATAAATATGAGGCAAGTTTTTTTGAGTGATGTCTTTTCTTGGACCAGCTGTACACTTGGGATAAACTTAGCCAAGCTTTTGAATGCACAGCTTTCTTCTTTAGGTTTGAAGTGGAAAACATCAGACCAGAAGAAGAATGCTTTGCATTTAAAAACTTGGCTAACTTTTTCCAACTACACAATTGGTCCAATAATAGATATCACTCAAAAAATCCTTGTCTCGCAAAATTCCTAGACCATAACTGCTACATCACTCTAAGACAGCTCCTTTATGTGCAGGTAAAGGTGTGATGGAATCTAATGCACAGTCCATGCAATTACACCTCCTGCCATGCCACATGTGCATGACAGGAGGTGCAATTTTAGGATTGCACATTAGATCCCATTGGGCCTTACTGCCAGTGGAGGGGGACCCTGATCCTGTGCTTCCCCTGTACTAGCAAGAAGCAAACTCTTGTGGTGGGAGCCCCCTCAGTTGCAGGACTCCATGCCCTGGCTGGGCATGGTACAGCCCTGAGGCTGGGTGTCCCATCAGCTGATGGGGTTCCCACTTACAAGAGAGAACTTGCTACACATGCGGATTGAAGCTCAGTTGCAACCAGCTATAAAGTTAGTACACATTTTTGAGGTCTAACTTTATAGCTGGTTGGAGCTTTTTATGGCATGATAAGTACATGTAGCTAGTCTTAAGGTAACTGCTCAATTAACCAGTTAATTGCACATTACCTGTAATATGTAGAGGGGGCCTAATACCTTGCACTAAAATATTTTTAAGACAGTGAAATGCCTATCCAAAATACATAGCAGAGGTTCTTTCCCTGTTTTATAGCATAGCATTGCCTCAGAACAATAACATGGGAGGTAATAGGTTATTTGTTGTGGGTGTTAAAGGTAGAAAACACAAACGGCTTTTTAGTTCTTCAGCATCTATTTGCTCAGCATTGAGTGGACCAGAAATCTGACAAAATGTATTCCATATTCATATAAATATATATGCACTTAATTATGTCATGCACACCATGTATGCAAGTTCAGTCTTTGGAATTTAGAAGTCATTATAGGCCTTATTCAAATCCTATGAAATCAGTGGTAGCCTTTCACAGAGTTTAATAGAAGCTGGATATGGCCCTGTTTAGAGATAGTATGACTGTGCTGAAGAACTGAGTTGGTTTTTGTGGTTTCTGAAAGAATGTTTCTTAACAGAAAACTTAAAAGATGTACAGATATAGATTTTCTCATATGCAGGTATGGGAAAATGATTACAGTTTAAAACATAAATTGTGAATGTTGGTATTTGGATCTGTGACAGGCTCGACAATCTACATGGCATCTGATGCCCCTACTGGTCAGATCCATTTGCCTGTGCTCCCTGGCCTCCCACACTTCCTACCTCTCAACTATCATGACTTGATATTAAGATTTTTTTAACTGGGGAGGCTGCCTCCAGAGGCTGGGGTAACCTCTTTCCCAGGTGTTCCTAGATCTCGGGGCCCCTCTGTCTCAAACTCTAATGGGTGAGTGCCCCTTTTATGACAGCCCTGTTCCTTAAAGGCTATAATCATTCCCTCTGTCCACCCCTGTAGCTATGCCCATGCATCGCAGGTGTCGATCAGTATTTGGAGGGAGTACCCCTGGCTTTGACTCCACTCTTGGCCCTTCAAGCCTCAAACCTTTGTTGGGGCTTTCTCCTTCCTGGCTTTAGCCCCTTTCCTTTACCTGTTTCTCCCAATTCACGTCCACTGTCATAGACCTCAGCTTCTGGGCTCCAGACCTATCTTGTCCTCTCAGGCTCCAGGTCCCTAGCCAAGGTGTCCTGTGGCTGCCCTTAGTTTCATAGTTGGTAGGGTTGGAAGGGACCTAAGCAGCTCATCAAGTCCAACCCCCTGCCATAGGCAGGAAAGGATGCTGGGGTCATAAGACCCCAGCTAAGTGGTTGTCTAGCCTCCTTTTGAAGGCCCCCAGGGTAGGGGAGAGCACCACTTCCCTTGGAAGTTGGTTCCAGCTCCTAGTTGCCCCCCTGACTGTGAAGTAGTGCTTCCTGATGTCTAGCCTGAATCTACTTTCAGTCAACTTATGCCTGTTGTTACTTGTTACTCCCAGTAGTGCTCGGGGGAACAGGGACTCTCCCATTGCCTGCTGGTCCCCCTTGGCAAGTTTATAGGCAGCCACCAGATCTTGTCAGCCTTCTTTTGTGGAGGCTGAACAGGCTCAGGTACTGTAGCCTCTCTTCATAGGGCCTACCCAGCTGCCCCCCCAATTATGCGAGTGGCCCTCCTCTGGACTATCTCAATGCTGTTCACATTCTTCCTGAATTGTGGTGCCCAGAACTGGATGCAGTACTCCAACTGTGGCCTGACCAATGTTGCACAGATGGGGAGGATCACCTCCTTAGACCTGCTCATGATGCATCTATGGATGCATGACAAAGTGTGGTTAGCCTTCCTGACCCTGTCCTCACATTGGCGGCCAATGTTCATCTTGGAATCAATAGTGACTCCAAGATCCTTTTCTGCCTCTGTGCTTACAAGAAGGGAGTTCCCCAGCCTGTAGGTAGGCTTCTGGTTCTTCTTCCCCAGGTGCAACACTTTGCACTTCTCCATATTGAAATCCATCCTATTCTCATCCGCCCACCTCTGTAACCTGTCCAGCTCTAGTTGTAGTCTGTACCTCTCTTCTAGCATGCTCACTTCTCCCTATGTCTTAGTGTCATTTGTGAACTTGAAAAAGGTACTTTAGATCCCCTTGTCCAAGTCGCTGATGAAGATATTGAACAGCGTAGGCCCAAGGACCGAGCCCTAGGTGACCCCAATGCCCACGTCCCTCCAGGTTGAAAATGACCTGTCCACCACCACTCTCTGGGTGCAGCCCTTCAGCCAATTTGCGAACTATCTGACTGTGTAGGTGTTGACGCCACAGTTGCCTAATTTTTTAATGAGAGACAGTGTCGAAGGCCTTCTTAAAGTCCAGAAAGACTATGTCTACCGCGACACCTGTGTCCAAGGCTTTTGTGACTTGGTCATAGAAGGCAACCAGGTTGGTCTGACAGGACCTGCCTCTAATGAACCCATGCTGATTGCCCCATAATCTCCCCTGCTGGTCCCTTGCAGATGTGATTCTGGATAATTTTCTCAAAGAGCTTCCCCAGTACTGATGTAAGACTAATGGGCCTATAGTTTTCTGGCTCCTCCTTCCTTCCTTTTTTGAAAATGGGGACCACACTGGCCCTTTTCCAGTCCTCTGGCACCTTGCCAGAGCACAAGTGCTCATAAAGTTGTGCCAGGGGTCCTGCAATGACCTCTGCTAATTCCCTAAGCACTCTGGGGTGGAGATCATCAGGACCTGCTGATCTGAACACGTCTAGTCCCTCCAGAAGTTCCCTAACTAGGTCCTCACTGACCCAGGGCCTGGCTGTGCCTCCCCTGGGTTCATCCAGAATCCCAGTGGGGGAGATGTCCTGGTTCCTGCTCAGAAAAATGGAAGCAAAGAATCCGATAAAGAGATTAGCTTTGTCGTCTGGTGCTACCACCAGATTACCAAGCATGTCCTGCAGAGGGCCCACATTACTTGGTACCTTCTTTTTGCCCCCCATGTATTTAAAAAAGGGGGCAAAAAGAAGGGGGCAAAAAGAATTTATCTTTGATCTGGGTTACTAGTCCCAGTTCCATCCCTGCTTTAGCCTTCCTAACAGCCCCACTACAATCTCGAGCAATGGAGGTATAATCTTCCTTGGTGATGGTCCCTCCCTTCCATTGGGTGTACACCTCCTTTTTGGTTTTGAGATGTTCCTGGATGCTTTTGGTGAGCCATGGAGGCTTCTGAGCACTCTTGCCTGCTTTGATCCGCATGGGGATTGTCACCCTTTGGGCTTGAAGAATCGTCTCCTTAAGGAATGACCACTCTTCTTGGACTCCGGACTCCCAACTCCCCTCCCCTCCAAGACCTTAATGCCTCCCTGACTAGTCTCCTTACCTCACTGAAATCTGTCCTCCTGAAGTCCAGGGCTGCTGCCTTGCTGCAGGCCTTTGACACCCTGCACTGGATGATAAATTCCAGTAGGCAATGATAGCTATCACCCAGGTGGTCGAGCACCCACAGTCCTCTCACCAGGTCATCGCCTGTTGCCAGGAGCAGGTTCAACAAAGCATTTTCCCTGGTGGGACTGTGTACCTCCTGTGTTAGATGGAGGTCCTGTAACTAGGCTAGGAACCTATGTGAGTGGTCAGGCTTTGCTGACTGCTCTTCCCAGCAGATGTCTTTATGGTCCTTGACCCAGGCAAGGCTGTTTGCATGCTGCTGTGTGCCCTGGGGTCCCTGATCCTAGGTAAGCAGCTCTATGCGGGGTGCCCATCAGGCACCCCTGTGGCCTCCATAACACCCCTATAGCCACAATCCGAGCCTCTAGTCATACTTAAGCATAACAAAAACATATGCAAACTAAAGTTTTCCCCCACTCTGGGTCAATATCTCACCACAAGTCATATTTTTCCCATAGCTGTCTCAGTCTCAAGGGTAACTTAGGTGTCCATGGGTCCATGCTGTATCACCATCTTCCCCAGGAGCTCCTCTCCTTGCAGCATGCAGGGCCAGACTGTGCCTTCTGGCTCAGACCTTGGGCTTATATGCCTCAAAGCCCTGCCCCTTCCTATCATGTGGCTCCTGAGTCATACACAGGAGCTTCCCATTTACTTAAGGACCTGTCTGCTCATCTGTTGCAGCCCACGCAGCCAGATTAGCCTGCAGCAATCTCTCAAAAGTAACAGGAGCCTTTGGCTCCTTGCTGTAGGGTCTCTTCCTCCCTTAAGTTTAAATCTGAGAAAAAAAATCCTGGCTAGTTTAAACAAACTATATCATAGCTTAAAATGTTAGCAGTAGCTTTATATTTTGCCTTTAACCCAAGGGAAAAAGATATACAAAACTACACAAAAGGAAAATTGAGACAGACAAAGAATAAGGGCTACAACTTGACTTTAGTTATTCTTCCTGTGAAACAGCTGCGCAGCTTTGCAGGACTCCATCATTGCAAAGATTAACATAATTTGGAGGGGTGGGGGGGAAGTGGAAGTAAGGACTTTTCCTTAGGCATCTTCCTAATGCTACCTAGTCAGAATCTTTAGTGCCACATAATATAACTGCCATAAAATAAACTGGGATGTTTGTATCTCTTTCAAAAGACAAGACAACATTTCTAGATGAATGGGATAATGGTCCACCAGCTTGAAAACTAACCTCCTGGCTGACAGCAAAAAGCAGAGTTGTTACCTAAACAGACCATAGTCAGAGTCAGCTATTGACAAGCGACTAGGGGTGGGTAAAGAAAGGGGCATCTATTTTCATTTCTTATGTCACTTTACTATGAGGTAAGAACACACACATTAATAGTTATAACTAACACACTGCAAGTCAGTGATTCTCAACCAGGATGACAGGGAACCCAGGGGTGATGCAAGATCTTTTTGAGGGTTATTGTGAGGCATGAGAGAAGTCAGGTAAGGAGATTAGCAGATAAGAGCAAGCTCAGGGTTAGTTCCTGCCTAGCCATTCCCTTGCCCCACTGCCTGGTCCTTACTCAAGGACTAAGTACTGTAATAAATGAAGAAAAATGTTTGGGGAAAGGACAAGTTAGAATATTAAACTGATTAATGCAAAAGCCAGAGACAGTCTTAGGTAGGAACTTCAGAACAGACTTCACAGTGTTCTTTGTCCTTGTGAAAATAGTAAGAGAAGAATCTATGATACGTACTGGAATCTCTCCTATTCTGCTCAGCTTTATAGCCACCAGGAAAGCAGTCTCCACAGAAAAGTGATAGAAAGAAAACTTGGCTACTGACCTGAAGAAGAGTCTAATTAAGCCACCCATAGAGAACAAACATAGATTCTCCAACTGATGGGAAGATAAGAATCTATCCTTCTAGGGAATTTCACCAGTGGGATGAAAATATATCATGCAACACCATATCATGGGATGATTTGCCAGGACTGTAATCAGCTATACTAGGCTGAACACAGCCAGTCTCTGTGGACTTACTGTTCAGGAAGTATCTGAGGGATATCTGCCATGAAGGGCAAAGGTTCTTACTACCTTGTGCGCCAAGCCAGGCTGCCCCATTCTAAGTCTTTATAGTATGGAAACAGTTTAAGCAGTTTTATGGGGTTTCTCCACAGGGAAGTTGAGATAAGTGGAGTCCAGCTTTTGGTTCTGATGTCTAGCACAAATGCATCGGTAAGCAAACCTAGTCAACATGTTCTTGGAGAGTTCTTGTATTTTTTTTTAAAGTTAATGTTATACAAATAAAAGTTTCTAATGAGCTGAATGGAGAAGAAGCCTGCTAAAGCCTAACGTAGAACTTAAAAACATCAATTCATATAGATATTTTATCTCCTAATAATCACAAAGATCTTCAAGTAACTACAAATTCATTGAAAGTTAGTTTATGAGACTAGGAAGAAGTACCGGAGAAATACTGAGAAATAAGGTGCACTGGGATTTGATGTGGGATCCTGACAATCCAGCTTCCTTGTGTGTCACATGTGCATGGCAGGAAGCACAGCTGTGGGATCCTGCATCAGATCCCATATTGCAGGTGCAAGGGGAGCCCAATTCTAGGTTCCCCCTGCATTGGCAAGTAGTAAGCTTGGCTCCCAGCCAGGATTGTGCACCATGCACTTCTGCAGCTGGGTGCCCCAGTCAGCTGATTAGGACTTTCAGCCAGGGCTCACACACTGTGTGCTCCTGGAGCTGGGAGCTCTGATCACCTGACTAGGGCTCCCAGCTGTGGAATCGCATCATGTCCACTCTGGCTGCAAGATCCAATCAGCTGAATGGGGTTCCCAGGCATGAGAACACAGGGTGCACTTCCTGACTGGGAGCCCTGATCAGCCTCTGGAGTACAACGCTGTTGTGTGCTTCAGAGGTTGGGTAATGTGTTCAATTAAGCAGCAGCCACAAAATTATTATACATATTTTGTGTAATGATTTTGTAGTTTACTTCCAGTTCTATCATGCCACTAATTGATTGAATGTGTGGCCAGTTCACTACTCAAAATGTGATTAACCACTTAATCTCGTCCTATGTCTAATGTCTGTCAAGAGTCTTACAAAAAATATTAAAACACTTTGGATAACTTTTTGCCTACTCTGAGTTTTTCACCTAATCTGGGTTTGATTTTAATTTAAACTTGAAGTTATTGGAATTCTCAAGTAAAACACCAAGAAGTTGGATAAAAAGAAATCTAGGTGCTACAATATGGATTCATTTTGCTCCAAGCTTATATTTAGACCAAACCCAGCACCTCTCTCTGTCAGACAAAAACACAGATGCATCTTGCTCAATAAAATATATTTGAATCCAATGTTCTAAAAATACATTCACAACAAAGCTTTTATGAATTTTTGTTCTCATTAAAGAATATCACAAATCAAGACACCTTGTAAGAAACTTCTTTTCCAACATACAATGCAATGCTGTATTTTCTGATACTTAACTGTGAGAGATAATAATACAGGACTTCACAATGTTTATTTATTAGATTAATAAGAAAACTGATAGATGCCTATTCTATGCTCCAAGCCTATGAGGTATAATTTGTGGCATGCAAATATATCTACCCTCTGGTTCAGGTGAATGCTAAAGTAAAAAAAAAACCCCTTCATATCAATAAACGCCTCTTGTATGAATGGGCACAAGTTGCTTCACAGATTGCTGCTGGAATAGTATAGCATAAAGGGCCATAACCACATTAGTCACCTAGGCACCCCCACCTCCTTTTAGTCATTACACAACCTAAATATTAGATATCTGACCCAAGATTGGGGACACAGCCAGATTAAGTGCCTATGATCCCTCTAATGTCAACAGGAAGAAGTAGACATTTCCAAAGGGTGAAAGGGTTGAAAGGTTTCCAAAGGTTGAAAGAAGATTGCCTGCCTGCCTGCTGAGGAGCACTGGGCCAGCTGGTGGGGATGATTGGATGGCTCAGGGGAAGTTAAAAGTTTCCAGAGAAGGGAAAGGAGGAGAAAGAAAAGGCTGGGGTGGCAACAAAGTTAGGATTACTTTCTCAGGGCCTGAGAACACACCACAGGATGTAAGCTAACTCTTTATTGTTTAGGTATTTGTTTGTTTTGTGATTATGTTGTTTCCCATGGTGGCAAGTTTGACCCAGGGAAAATAAAACTGTGCTGTAAACAGTGGTAACCCATGACAAGGGACACATATGAATTTCTACCCCATTCTGCTACATAAGTGGCCAACTTATTGCTGCACGTGCTCACATGGGATCCATGCCACTTGGTCCCTCTTCAGAGGGTAGGTGCCTAACTAACTGACTGATCTTTGTTAAAGATCAAAGACCTTTTGTATAGTTGCCTATTGGTTAAAGCAATCATCCAGGAAATGGGAAACAGACAACATTTAGTGGTTTGGGCACTCAGCTTAAAGTAGAGTCTTGGGTCCGGAGTCTTGCTTTAAGGGTTATCTTTTAACCAGTGGCTGATGAAAAACGTATAAACGGTCTTGCAAACAGGGACTGGAATCCAGGACTCCCTCTTTTTGGAGTGTCTAAATCATTGAGTCAAAGTGTCAGTTTTTCTTTTACTTGGCTCTTTCTCTGACCATGTGACTTTTACATTCTTGGAAGCAGAGTGGGCCAGCATCTCCAACAAGAAGCGTGGAAAGCACCTCATTGACATTATTCCATTGTGGAATATGGTGGTAATATGGTGGAATATGGTGGTAATGTCCTGGAAAGCATATAAAGGCTAGAGAATTATATTTAGAAATTTGCTCTCAGAAATTGGCTTGTAGAAGGAGTAAATATTGCATTAGAACAATGCTCCAGAGTAACAACAAGACTTAATTGTAGAGGTGCATCGATTGGTTCCATATCAGATCGGCACCGTTATAAGGAAAATTGATTGCATCAGCAATTGGATTTTTTTGGCCTGATGTAGCTGATAAAAACCCTGTGCATGCACACGCAGTGCAGCACATAGACAGCCAGAAACGCAGCCTGGCAGCATGGAGAGCAGCTGGGTCAGGCTGGCAAGTCTGTTGTGAGGAAAGGGGCATGAAAGGGAAAGATAGAGGCCCCCAAGGTGAGAGAGGGAGTGGGGTTGGGGCAGGTGTTGTACACTCCCACTCTCATCGTGGGTTCCTTGATCTGGCCCCCCAAGTCCCTTCCCTCTCCCCTTCTCCTGCAACAGACTTAGCAGCCAGATGCTGCTCTCCGTGCTGCTTGGCTGCATATCGGAATCAGACTGGTATCGGCTGAAATGGCTCATTATAAATCGGCCATTGGTATTGGCCCAAAAATTCTCTATCGGTGCATCCCTAGTCAATTGGTTTCTAAAATCTGTGGCGAAGGTTCATGTTCTTATAACTGTCTCAAAGAACCAGGCATATCCATCCTGGGAAATTGAAAATACGTAGCAACAAAAGAGGCACTTGGTTCCTTTGAAACCCATAACAAAATATGAACATGCAGACTTAGCATTAGGTCACAATGACCAGCTGTAACTTGGTGAGAAATCCCTGGTTTTGGTGGAATGACCAAATTAGGAGATGGGAGATACTCAAACTGAAGTACCAGCAAATGACCACATTAAGATGTATGCATTTGATGGATTTGAAGTAACAAAGGATTAGGCTGATAGGGCAGAATGTGGACAGCACGATGATCACAAGGAAAGCCAATCAAAAGTACCTAGAAATGAAGTCGTCAGGAGAAAAAGAATACAAATGGCGGGATTTTCAGAGCAGCAAGTTGACCTCAACTCCCAACCTCCAAGGCTGCCGACATAGTTCAAGCAAGAACCACAAGCTGGCAATCACATACTGGCCAGATGTAGTGTCTTCTCATGAAACCCAAGGACTGGTAAATGAGCAGGACTGTTCAGTCATTTTCCTTGCTTTGCTTGCATTAATCTTATTTGCTATCACTGTGTATCAGTAAAAATTGCCTACTATTTAAAATGGAAGGGGTTGTGGGTCAGTCATTTAGAAACCTTGTTCCAGACAGGCACAACCTATCCGGACTGGGTTGTAAATCCAGTGTCAACAGAAGACACTTGTTTGAATTGTCTTCAGCTAAATGAATCTAGAAATTAAGTATCGTATCTTGGAGGAGTGCTCTAACCATTAAGTAAAACAATGCAAAAACTTGGTACCACTATCAATTTTTCCTCCTCCTTTATGCTCCCAGAGACAGGCAGATATATTTACAGGACTGCCAACTCACTGGGCCCATCTGATAACTTAGGAGGAGTTTAGGCACTCTTCACATTCAGTCTGGGTTGCAACAAATCTTAGGTGGGCGTTATATTCCTAAATGGATCACTCCTGAGCATGCACAAAAATGAACACAGGCATTTAATAGCCTTTGTTGCCCAAAATGAAGGAATCAAATGAATTAAGGTGGATTATGAGTTGTGTGGCTGCTGGAACAGAGCTGTTTTGGAATGCTCTTTGGAATTTTGGCACTTAGTACAGTTTTGACATTTATTGGACCAATCAGGGTTTTTTTCTATATAGGTTGTATCCAAATAATCAGCCAAATAATTAAAAAATCCCATATTGCAAGGTGTAGTTGTCAATTAGATTCTTGTTCTGCTAGTTTGTTACTTGTTGTATAACATGCAGGTCAGTTTCCTCAAACAGCAGTAAGCTGGAACAAACAGTGCAGGATCGCTAAGCTAGGCCCTTCTGTGATGCAACCCTGCTTATTATCTTATGATGAATTGGAATTTTCATTATATGTAGGAGTACACTTAAAGTTGCAGCACAAACTGAACAAAAAATTTAAGTTCAATCAGCTGCAAAAAAGTAGCATCAAATCTAGACACTGTTAGAATTTAGTTTATTAATAGATTATCAAGATACCAGTTCTAACATACATCCAAAGCAGGGATGCATCTCCTGGGCAGTTCATGATGATGGCAGGCAAAAGGGGGATGTTTGTGGCTGCCTATGTCCTCTTCTTGCAGGGCACAGGACAGGCCCACACAAATATTACCTTTTCTGTCAAAAATAATTACACCTTCTATTTTGCCAGGGACAGGCAGGATTAGATCATTCTTTATGTGAAATAATTTATATTTTTCTTGGTTTATGTGAAATGCAATTTTTGTCCAAATCATATTTTAAGCAAGCATGGTAAACTGGCAGATTTTGATCTCTGTGGTATTGGCATAAATTCTTCGGAGAAGGAATTATTTCATTAAGTATTTAAGCTCATCAGAGTTCAGGACTGGGAAAACTAGCATTTTAGTTACTTTTTAAAGTTGTTTCATTCTCATTGTTACATAATAAAAGTGGACACTGTCCAGCTTATTTGCCTGTGATCTTTGAACAGCAAATGACATCACAGCAGAACATCTGGTCATGATTCTGTAAGTTCTGATCCAAGGTGAGGCACTTCCTATGCTTTTATATCCCTGTCTCTTGTGTTCCAATCTTGCTCTCCATTACCTTAGCTTCCTGCTATCCATCTGATTTTCTTTGCCCATGCTCTTACCACAATCTATTCCACCCCAACCCCATTGCCTTTGCCTGTTCCTTGTCCCATTTGTCCCAGCCATATTCTAGCTTCTTGCTGGATTCCAGTATTACTTCTCCTACCAACTGATTCAGAGTTGTTCTCCCCCTTCCACCAACACCAATCAGATATTCAGGGTAGCTCCCAGTTCCAATGCATTACCAACTGGTCTCTTAAGACTTGGACCAGAAGGGATGGGGATGGAAAGAAAATGCTGACTAGTTTGTTGCGGTTGGACTGAGGCAAGAACGCAGGGACTGGTTGGTAAAGAAACTGGAATAGAGATTAGCTTGAAGGAAACTAGTAGGAAAGGAAGACAAATTGGAGGCACTTGTGGGCAAAGGAACACTGGAGAGCAAGATGGGAGGAAGAGTCATAACTGAGGATCTGCACCTGGTAGGACAAGATTAGAACAGACCATTTTGAGGGAGAGATGTGGATGTGGAGAAGAAGCTAGGTAAAGAGATGAGAAGAAGATTAGGATAAGGGTCCTGAATACTGATTGGGAAGTTTTAGAGAAAGAAACTAGTATGAGGATATAGGAGTGGAGGAGCAAGAGAGATCTGAGATAGGACCAGACTGAAGGGGATAGAACAGAAAGAATCAAAGCTTTATATGTGCTTCAGTTCCCCCTCTTTAAATTGGGGACAATAATATTTCCTCTTTTGTTTACCTTTTTCAATTAGTAAGCACTCTGCAACAGTGATTGTGCTTAGCACCAAAGAAAAAGTAACAATTCCTCAGATAATTTTTACAGAACAAAAAGCAATAGTTCACAATCTAAGGCCCTGATTCTTCCAAGTATATGCTTAATATTGAAATAAATGGAACTATTCATGTGCTTAAAAGTAAGTAGATATGCAAGAGTCTCCAAACTGGAGTCTCAAAAAATCCACAATTGTGTTTTATATTCATATATTTTTTTAAAACTGATATTGCTAAACCAAAATGTAAAAGCAAAACAACTAATACATATTATATTATTGTACCTCTCTTTCATCCATTTTCAGCCATTGTTTTGGATCATCCTCAGTAGCCAGGAAGGCAATTAAATCTAGGGCAGTGAGTCTAGTTTGACGTCTGGATGACACAAAAATAAGAACTGGCTTTGCTGGAGAATGGCTCCGAATTGCTGTTAAAAGAAGAAAAATTTAGACATAACTCATTTCTGCCAGAAAGCAGAATTTCCTAACACATTGTGCTAGCACTGTGAGCAGAAGTGCCAAAGATTTAAATCCATCTTTCACTAACATTTTATGCCTAAGCATTGGCAGGGAATTCTTAACTAGAAAGTGACCTTTTACAGTTGCTGCAAAATTAGTGTACGAGTAACAGCTTAAAGGAGCATAGTTTTGCTCCTGAACAATTAGTGTGAAACAATGAAACTAGTTTAAAAATTATCATTTAAAATTTTTTGATGGGTTTTTGTGTGATTTTAGAAATTAGAAATTTTGAGATTTTTAGAAAAAAAATGGTGTCAGAAATGGAGATAACAATGAAAATGCTAAGAGAATTGTGAGCATACCATGTCAAACAAGTGGAAAAATGACCTCACTAAATCGAATTCTGACAGGTTTTCTAATAACATTAAAATAGAATAAACAGCATGTAGCTATAGCTTGGATAGTAACTCTAGTATATTACACATATAGATATTTATGCATGATTTATTCGTATATAATGTTTCATTCTACCAATTACTATTATGCATTCATCCCTAATTTATGAAAAACAAGTGCATTATACTGCCTACCATCACATACTGTCTCTTAGTTCACTGGTAATAGTGTGTGTGTATGCATATATACACACACATACGTATATAATTGTAAAATTACATAAATCTATAGCATAATCTGCTAATATATTTATACCCTACAAATACAGATGCCTATATATCTATATCTTCTTTAAAAGCTCGACATCTAATGGATTTTTGTTGCTTCAGGAACAGGTGTGGCTAAACAGCCCAAGACAGATTTATTGTTCATTAGTGTTTTTATACAATGCTCCTGTGGAGGTGTAAATAATCTGAGCTGCCAAGATTGGTCTCTAGTCCACAATCAATACTTTGTTTCTGTCATAAGGCTAATTAGAGTAGCTAAAAAGTCACCTCACAACTGTCACCCCACAATCAACAGCAGGTCACATACCAAAATTTATTTGGGAGGTTATTTTTAATTGATATAATAAATATTCCTTATGTAACCAAAACAAAACATGTTCCAATAAAATATGAGGGTTTTTTCTTAAAGCAGGCCTGCCTGCCAGCTTTGTTAAGAATAAAAAATTGAAAACAGAAGCATATCTGGACTCACTGCAAATTCTTAATTTTATGGTTACTGCCTTGAACCTAGAATTATGTGAGTCTAGCTTGACTTGCAACTTCTGTTCACGATTTTTTTAAAGTGTTCATATAGCAATCTTTATGAAAATACCTCATCAGATTGCTATGGTGAACAGTGTTATTACTTTCTAAATCTCAAATACTTTTACACAAACATTTCCTTGAAGTGTTGAAAGCTAAGACAAAACACATTTTTATTTATATAAGATCTCTCATCATTATCACTAATTTCATTGATATTATTTCAAATATATTTAAATTCCTGTTTGTAGGTTCCAACAGCAGGATACTATATGCTTGAGATGATGAGATTTTGAGTCATTAGCAAGAGATTCATCCTGTACACCCCAAGAAAGAAGATAGTAACACATTCTGTAATCATATAATACATAAGCCTCAAACAGACTGTGCAAACATGGCCAGAACCCTTTTTTCTTTTGTAGATAATGAAGGGCTCTCTGACTTTGGCTGCTTACCCTGAAAAGCAGGTTTATTCATGCTAGCCATGCGAGGACAGTAGTGCTGGCCAGGGAAGCCCTGAATGTGTACCTCCAATGGAACTGGTCGCACGGATGGTCGGAAGTTGAACAGACCCATCTGAAGCAAAAAAAATTATTTTAGTTTAAGCTTGAGTTATCTTGGAAATATTGATAGTTAACTTTTCTGCGTGATGGATAAGCACAAATGTCTTTTTAAGAATCTTCTACATACCTGATTAATATTTAACCAATCAGCAAGATCTCTGGCATTTGCTAATGCTGTGGATAAACCAACTACTCTAACTGGTTTTTCTGTGTGAGATGAGATGAAATTAGTTCGAGACACGATAACTTCTAGTACTGGGCCTCTCTCTTCTCCTGTTGTTTAAGAGAAATTTTAAAATAAGTATAGAGGTTAAAAATTCTGTGCAGTCATAGCTGGGTGCACATTTTTCAAGATCAACAATTATGATTAAGAAAAAAAAAAAGTATTGCTTACCTAGCAGATGGATTTCATCAATGATGAGAATGGACACTTTCTGAACATAACTCCTGTTTTGCCAGCTTCTACTAACACCATCCCATTTTTCTGGTGTAGTAACAATCAGGTCAGCTTGTGCTATAGCTCTCATGTCAGGAGTCACATCTCCTGTCAGTTCTACAACCCTGTAATTAAGTAAAATTATTTAATTATTTATGAAACTTAATAATTTAATTTTCAAATCAATGAGACTTTTTTAATGTCTTGGGGTAGCCACGTCCAAACATTAACTCTTAATACAGACAAAATACAAAATCAAATCAAACCAGTCTGTTCCTGGCTGAATACCATTGATATATTATGAAAATACTGAGTAAACACAATTTTAATCTTTGCCTTTTAATTGTCTAGTGCAACACCTACAGAGAAAAGAAGTCTGCCTTACTTATGATGCAAAAAAGTTCATTAATTAATATTATTATGGATATTATATATGTCAGACCAGCCTTTCCTACTTGTATGAGAGTGCTTCTTAAATATGCATCAAGTGGCTGTGTACTGCCCTGTACAACCTGTCTGGTAATCATTGTTACACGTGTGTCTGCTCTCCGTTGGTAGGGTCTGTGAGAAGAATGGAGCAGGGACAAATCAGATAATCCTGCGTATCATCGGTTGCAGAACTCTTTCTGGAGGTCAGCTGTAGAACTCCAAAAGTTTTGTAATATTTACATCGAAAGATGTTATATATTTCTTAACTATGTTCTGGGATTCTTTGGTGGGTGGTGATTTCTGCCACTAACAGTTTTCTCCCACATTCTTGGCACTGATTTAAAGCTTGTTCAGTGCTTGGCTTGCTTATTTATTGCATGGACAACTATCATGTTTCTCTCTACAGCGGATTACAGAGTTGGTTTGACTAGGTGCAGTATTTAGGATGCACTATTTACTTGATTCCAAGATGAGGTATTATTTCCCCTTTAACATGGGGGACCTCCCACCCCCCATCTTGTGAATATAAAGGGGAGGGAGGAACAGGCAGCTGCTGCTGGGAATCAGGGAGGAACAGGCAGCGGGTTGGGGCCAGAGCCACAGCTGCTGCCTGCTTCCATGCTGCCTCTGCACTCCCTGCTCCTCTTTGACGCTCAGCCTTGGGGCCCTGCCCCCACTACGCCAGCTTTGCCTTGCTGTGGTGCCAACAGCCCTGCTGCAAGCTAGCACCTACAGCATGGTCCCAGCCTGGTCTTGTAGTAGTGGTATCAATTTTGAGCTACTGCTATGGCGCCAAGCTGGGGTGATGCTCTGCTCTGCACACACAGAATGTGTTGGCACTAGAGCAAGAGGAAGGGAGAAGGAGAGGGGAGCAGAGCCTGATGGGGGAAGAAGTGGCATAAAGGGGGAGTTGAGGGGTAGGGAAGTATCTGGGGCCTAAGGCTGCCAGGGGGGGCATAGGCTTTGGAGGCAAGGCATGCACAAGGAGGGAGTTAGAGGTGTGGGGCATAGGTGGTAGGAACAAGCTGCTTGCCCCACCTCCTCGCCATTGCCTGCCAAGGCCCCCTACCACTGCTTTCCCTGGTACAGTGGTGGTGGGGGTGAGTTTAAGATAATCCTCTAATAAATCAGATTCTATACGTGAGACATTCTTCTCACATGCTGATACAGAGCACAATACCATTTAGAAACAGTTCCATTTAAATCAATACATCAATAAAACTACATGAAGAACAATTACTAATCAGTGAGACTAAGAATGGGAATGTCAGCTGCTAAGTAACTGATTCTTTGAACGATTTCAGAAAGGACTAAAAAAGATTTCTATGCATGTACTGTCACTAAATACTCAACCTATTTCATTGATATCCTAACTTCACAACAAAGCTAATGGCACCAAACAAATACAGACTGGTTATTAAAATACATATAGAATGTCATAAAATACACTATGTATATGATGAACATTACTATGTATCTGTAATTTATATGGGATTCAGAAGAATGAGCTGTCTGAAATGTGGTCAATTTTGAACTATGCCTCCAAGGAAAAAGATAATACAGAGATAAAAATTGAGCTGCTTATTTCTGAGCTTCCCTACTTATTGACAATTAAGAAAAATGGCGGGTGTAACCAAGGACCATTTTTGTTTTTGTTACTTTCATTGTGCACTCTGTGTGATGACATAGACTGATATTTGGTTTTTGCTTTTATTTTTAATATTCAGGGAGAATTCGTATAAATGAAGGATAAAATATATTTGTCGAAAAATGAAGACACTTAAAACATTCTTTTGATTTGGCTGCTGTTGTTGAGCTTTTTTGTTTCCAATTTTCTGGTTTAAGCAAGAAACACATACTTTTTACCAAGCTTTTCTTCAATCCTAACTTTCCAATCTTCCATTCTCTCTCGCACCAATGCCTTTAGGGGGGCAATATATACCGCCTGAAAAAAAATACATACAAAATAAAATTTAATGAGAAGAACCTGTGTAAAATGCATATTTATATTTTATAAGTATTTTCTTCTATGTCTTTAAGGATTTAAATGAATTTAATAACTAAAAATGATTATGATAAGTTCTTAAAATTACTTCAAGTAACTTAAAACAGAATTCTAATTGAAGTAGCCTTAATACTTTCATATATTCTTTTGTTCATTAAGTCAACACCATACACGTAAATTAAAAAATAAAGAGAGTAATTTATAAAATGGTAATACTATCATTGCACTTTTTAAAAGCAAAAGATATGTTATTATAAAATGACCTATATAAATATAAATGATTAATTACTGAAAATACAAAATCTGGAAACTACTATTCTGGACATAATGCTTCTCCTCCAGTAATAAGAATTTCTAGTAGGATAATTTCTTACAGTATTTCCAGCTGCTTAGTATTATTACTAAAACATTTAAAAATTAACTTAAAAACGATTAATTTAAACAAAACCTCTCAAGACTTTCCCAGATAAATCCATTTTTTGTACTGAACTTCACTAGTACAGTTTGTACAGCATTTTTTCAGATATGGTTTTTAAAGTGCAATATCTCTCTGAACAAGTGAAACCATTCATATGCACTTAAAAAAAAATCTGGCCTATACATGTTTTATACTGTGTTAAGCAAGACATTTAAATATTATTTTAATGATTATTGTATTTAAATATTCATATGACTTTTTTCCCTTTACAATTCTATCTTTGTCCATTCAACTGTTGCTAAGAAAGTTGCACTTATCCAGATCAAACCATGTGCACTGCCCCTTCCAGATTTACATTATATGTACCAAAATTATCCAGATTGTACATGCTATGTTTTCAACATGGCACTAGAGCCACTGACAAACATGAATGACAGGAGGTGTGATTATGGGATCATGTTTTGTGTAATAACTTTGTTACTTATTCCTAACTCTATAATTAATTAATTGAAGGAACATGTGGCCAGGTCACTACTTAAAGGCATGATTAATGAGTTAATCACTTCTTAAGTGTAACATGTATGAGGGGCCTAAGATAGATGATCTTCAGACTAATACTGAGAAGGCTTTCCTTTATCTTAATTTACAGGAATTAGAGGAAGTGGTGTGTGGAAGAACAGGAACAGGAAATTGTGAGATGATCGCTGTTGGGATTTTTGTGTTTCAGGCCCATGTCTGTGGGTAAGTCCTAAATATGCTGTAAAAAAGGGCAGCAATGGCAGGATCCAGTTTATACCAGGCTCACCGGAGCTTCCAGGGCCAGCCTAGAATGCTGGTGATATCAAACATGGTTTTTAACAGTGCAAGGTGCCCTTAAGATTGAGCCTAGCAATCAGGTGTAACTACAGATGATTAAGGAAGGATGGCCAAATCAATATTCTTATATAATAAAGGTCCAACAGTCTGTCTGTCTGTAACACTCTTGGAGCACTCTGATTGGTTAGTGAAACAACCAATAAGAGTACGGAGTACCACCATGATGGAAGGAATGGACCAGGGGAGCAAAGGCAGTGGCACTGGCCTCACCCCCCCCGCGCTGTCTTTTCTATCATGGCGGCGCTCTGCCACCTCTGAGGAGCAGGACTGGGTGGGGGGTGAGGCCAGCGGTGCTGGAGGCAGTGACAACACAGGGTGCTGGTGGAGGGAGATAGAGGAGCAAGCTTCCCTTCCCACCATCTCCTGGGATTTGGCAGTGTGGGGTGGTGGGTGGCAGTGCTCCATCCCTGCCTGCTCCCTCTGGCCCTGCCTTCATACTTGACAGGCAATTTGCTAGTCAGAATATATACACAGGCACTCCCACATTCTATTACTTTGTACATGAATGATGATTTTTACCCAGATAGCTGAGTACATCTAAACATTGATTTAGACAGGTAATCTTTAAGAAATAAAAACAAAGTTGGAAAGAGAGAGAATTGGCTAGCATTACTTTAATGGTAACTTGCATGTGTAATTAAGAAGATCTAGCCAGTTGTTCTCACTTGGAAGGACCTCACAGATGTGAAACATGAACTTGCTGATGAAAGGAGTTTAAAGAATAAGCAAAAAACCCAAAAAGCCTCTCTGTAAGATCATCATGGATTTAGATGACACTCTGGGAGAAGAATATCAATATATATTTACGGCATGGTTTGTTCATTTGGCTCTGATTTTCACTTTGGTTAAATAAGTAAGTGAAAGGTAAGTATAAGATATACTAATTAAAACCATTTTTATGCCCTAAGTTTTAAATATTAGTATGGAGCCATAGAAGCAGGATAATAATTTTCATACTCTACACGTTCATTAATGTGCTTTAGGTAATGCTTATTAAATCTAGTACCTCCAGGCACTTTTACAGGTGCTCAAGATGTGTGGGGGAGGGGCAGGACTTTAATCAGAGCAGCTCCAGGAGTGGCTCTGACTAAAGCACCACAGAACCTCCCTGCACTTCAGAATGGCAGCAGGGATGCTTAAACTAAAGCTTGTTTGATGAGCTTTAGTTTAAGTGCCCCCACTACCATTTTTAAGCACAGAGACATAGACACATGAGATGCAGGAGGCTGCTTGAGCACGGTAATTGCCATGCTCCAGCAGACTCAATTAATTGAGTCTGTTCCAACATGCTGTAATTACCTCCATTGTGAGGTACTAGAAAAATACGCATTAGCTAAAGAGCGCTTTTTTGTGATTCTTTAATGCACATTAAAATAGGCTAATAGCCATTAAAGCAGACATGTACATGGGCCCAGTTTCAGACTTTTGAGTGGCTGAAAGAAAACACACATATATTGCACATTTTTAATAAACATATTTTACAAACCTTTGATGTGGGATATTGGTTAAAAATTCGGAAGATGGCTAATTCAGCTGCAACAGTCTTTCCAGAGCCTGTGGGGGCTCCAAGAAGAACATTACAATCTGTATGATACAGTGTATGAAATATCTGCGTCTGAATAGGGTTGAAGTGTGTGAATTTGTACAGGCTTTCATATTCTCGATATCCCAAAGCTGCGACAGGCAAAGGCTGAAGATCTAGCAGTTCTAGAATTACAGAATAATCATTAGTGTATGTCAAAATATGAAATCTTAAGCATACCAGTAGTTTATTTTTAGGCTAAAGCAAGCAGATATGTTTAGGCATCAAGTAAGAATTTGAAGGGATATAACTCGCATTTGATTTTTTTTAAGAAGTAGTTTCTTATGTCACATGAACTCCCAATGGAGCTATTATGAAATTCAGCGAGCAACAAACAAAATATATTATAACTGTAGATTTTTTCTTAAAGTAGGATTGTTAAATACACTGTGAGCCTGATTGTTCAATACACTGTGTGCATTCCGCATGTCAAAAGGCCATTTTTTAACCACTTATAATGAATCAATTGTAATGAACTCTAAACCTTACTGAAGCAATACAAGTGTTCATATGATAAGTTAATGTGGATTCATACAGGAAAATACTAAAGTTACAAGGAAGAAAACTTTCTCTTTTTAAAAGTCTTTATGGACTGATGAAATAATATATCCTGGAGGGATATATGCAGCTATTATACATATTTAGGATTATAGGAAGAGATAAATAAATGTACAGGAAAAAAACTCCCAAAGAGCCACAAGGCTTTGCTTTGGAGGCATCTGCTATCTAAACAATTAGAGACTATGGAATATGAAAAATGATATATATTACCAGACTGGATTTGGATGCCTACCAAATTAGGGAAACTTGCCATGATTCTGTTATGCAGATGCTTCCTTTGAAGTTTTTGTGGCTGGAGATCTTATTGTCTTTTCAGGGTGCTTCACATTAAGGTATGACATGGGAGTCATAAAATCCACTGAGACAATGATGCCTAATAGTCTTAACATGCTTTTCACTGATACCTTATGGCCATTTTATCATTCCCACTAAAACTGTGATTTCTCAGGCTCTGCTGGGAGGAGAGAAGGTTTTTGCCTAGCAGGGCCTCTACGTACTTCATTGCTAAGTGGGAACCAGATGGGAATTGAAATCAATTACCATAAATCTTAGAGGCTCCATAACTGGTGATGTGTAAATATATTTCTGTTTCTTCTGAATAGTAGTCAGTGATCAGTCAATTAGATAAAAAAGTTACGCATGCTTTTTCAGACAGTGTAGGTACAATATACAATAGCTAAACACTTCACAAACACATGTTAATTTATGCATGCCAAAGAACAATGTGGTACTGGAACTGAGTATTTCTGAATGCACACACTTCACAGACTGCTAGATGAGCCAAATGTTATTACAATGAAAGGGTTTTACAATGAGCTCAGGAACAATGAGTTTATAAGAAATTTTGTGCTTCCAAAAAAACCAACCCCCCCACCCAAAACAAACAAACTTCTGCATCAAATGTTTAAAAAAAACCATGTCTCACTCACAACTATGGAGGTTGAAACTGGATGCACAATGCTTTCTGTAAGAGTGCTTAGCTAATATACATAAATATATTTTTAAGTAGAACTCATTAAACATTTAAAGTTTTTATCTTGATTTTATCTATCTATAGATCTCTCTCTAGTTAAATTTTTTTTTTAACAACTAGGTTCAATTTCCAGCCACAAAAAAGAGAAATTAAGAAAAAAAAAAAACGTTAAAAGTCCAGAAGGCTTCCCTGGAAAAGCACAATCAATTTGCTCATGCTTATACTTTGATGAAGCTGGAAAAAGAAAAGTTAGTTTGAAAATCATATTCCTACAGTTCACTTGTTCATGCATAAACTTTAGAAAAGTGACCGAGTTTGTCTTTTGAAATAACAAGCTGACAATTAATTTTATCTCCTCACATATACATGTAAATCTCTTCATGAAGGTCTCCTCAAAAATGAAGAATCAAAGAAGTCAGAGTTAGAGAACACATTTAAGTTTATCTAGGCCATTGCCATGACAGGGCAAGGTTATTGCAGATTTACTCATTTATTAGTTTTTAATTATCACAAGCAATGAACTTTCACTGGTTTACCTATCCATAGCTTGATAGTTCTTACCATTAGGACATTTTTCCTGTTAATCATCTTAAGTTTCCTGTTCTTTTTAAATTTCACCCATTATTCAGAGCCAGTGTCCCTTCTATAGTATCTGCCTGTCCATTTCTCTGAGATCTACACTTTTAATGGTAGATAAAACATTTTCTCATCTCATGGCCTCTTTATCAGGTTAATACATTTAACTTTTTATGGGACAGATTTAGACACTCAATGGTATTTGTGAATAGATCATTTTTCTTAAATGCAATAGTTCACAAGGAAGGTTTAACTTGGAAATTTCTGAGACAAATTATGAGCAAGAACCTGGCCCTTATTGGGTGAATCTACAGGCACTATTAGAACACAGCAAAAAACTTTAGTGCATTTCACGCTGGTGTTTATTGCTCTCAGGTGCCATGTTTACATGTGCACCCAGGACTATAGCACACTGAGCTGGGCTGGAGCAGGCATGGCTTGCAGGGGCCCCCGGGTTTCAAGCCTGCCAATCTGGGGCTGCTGTGATCTGGCTCAATGTGCTGTAGAGAGGCTCACTGGGGCATGAGAGTGCTTCAGTGCAGGGCTAGCTGGCAGGCAGCTCCCACACTGAAGCACCCACTTGCCTCAGCCAGCTTTGTCAGCATCGACATGTGTGCTGTTGCACACTAAAGAACACCATAAGATAGTACTTGCATTTACAAGTAGTAACCTGTGACAGAGTGTGGTCCAGGGCCATGTAGACAATGAGACTTTATTGTGCAGCTAATTAGGCAGCTCTGCAGTAAACGTCTTGTGTAGCTACGACTCCTCATTCCAGTGGTGGGGTGGGTGGAACCTTTTAGGCAGGCATGCTGCAAGTCAAATCCTCTGTCTATCCCTTCCTCCACCTCCCCCAAGTGCCACCCTGATCCTGTTTCTCATCTGATCTCCTGCTCTTCCTTCTGCTCCCTGTTCCTTCTGATCTGCTGCATGCCACACACAGAGGCTGCTTGTGCCATTAGTAGCATATGTGTCACAGTTTGGCCATCCCTTCTTTATTCCATGAATAGTTCCATCATTTTCAGAGGAACTACTTTTCGACTACAGAAGACTCAGGCTGAGAAGGCTGTACCAAATCTCACCCTCAGCTTTTCCTCAAAAGTTCTTGGCCCGCAGATCATTTTTCACTTTCTGTCTGAATTCCTTCCAATCCAGAGGCTCGGAACAGAATATAAAATATGATCAGTGAAGAGCCATACAGATGTTCTGCCTCTATTAAAAGGATGCAGCCCAAAATTACACTTCTTTTTTTTAACTCCAATATCATAGTGCAAATCTATGTATAATTTGTTGTTCGTTGAATTTTAAATTAATTACCTTAGAGATATAAGAGGAAATTTTAGATGCGTCTAGATGAGGCCTGATGACATCATGCTGAAAAGATGCATTAATAGTTCAAAGGCATAAATATTTTTTTTCTGTGATATATTTTACTGAATCAACTATGTATTTAGAAGATAAGTTGGACAAGCTGTCAGGCACAAATTGAAAAAAGGACAGTTTTTCCAAATTACATAGTTGGTCCTATAAAAGATATTACCAAAAATATCCTTGCCTCTCATATCTTTCCTGGACCATTGGGGCTATAATGCCACTTTAGTCCTAAAAATTATGAGCACCTTTTGATGATGCCAAAATCACTCAGAGATATAGCATTCATTTTAAAATAAAAATATGTAAAACTAATGCTTTAAGCAAATATAGTAGAGATGCTTACTAAACTTAGTTAGAAAGTTTGAGTTAATATTTGGGACTGTTGTTTATTTGAAATAAAACACAAGAACTGAAAAAAACCAAAAAAAATAGTAGTATTTGAGGATCGAGCAGTTCAGCTTCAAGGAGACTGGACTCTTAGTTGACTGATCATGAAGTAGCATCATCAAGTAGCTGCAAAAAGGAAGGGAGGGCTACACATACCCAGTGAAGCTAACTTACAGAAAATAAATTTCCATTTCTAAAGGGTAGGAATGGATATCTATAAAGGATTTTCAGTTTTAGAAAACAAGAAAGACATATATCCATAATTTTGCAACCATATTATAGAAAACATTCTTAGATAAGAACATATGTAATGAAAGCAAAAGAATACTAATGGCTTTCTTTATATAACACAGCAAAAACATTTCTACTCCTGATGATTTTGGAATCATTAAAAAGCAAGACTATGTTAGGAGGACTTAAATCAAGTCAGTTTAACATTAGTGGTAGGGTTCTTAATAGAGTCAAAACTAGAAAGAAATGCATGATGGAACAGAATCCTCACTCACACTTAATAAAACCCAAAGTGGAATGTATATATTGCATAGGAATAATGAAAATCTATACTGACAAGACATATTCAACCAAGAAGTGAAGGAAACAAAATGATCAGGTTCTGAGTGAGAATGTTACCTGTGTGAGGTGGATGTCTCTCTGGTAAAATCAGATGTTGAAAATTGATGATACATACTGCCTCTGCCCCTAGCCATCTGTCAGATACAGCCCGGATGTAGTATTGGGAAGGCAAGGGTTCAAAAATAGGGATTGTGAATACAAGAAGTTGTGCTTCTTTTGCAATGACCTAATGTAAGAATAGTACATAGAAACTTTATTAAGTAACCAAATCTTCAGTCTTAAAATCATAGTTTGCTAGAGTCATATAATCAATACACAAAAATATAATGTATATGCATAAATGAAGTGCAATGTGTTCATACACACTTATTAAAAACCATAGTTCACAAGATGCTTCTATTCATTTTAATTTCAGGGCAGATTCTACTTCAAAGACTTCACAAGGAACATGATCAGGCTCTTGGCTGTTAAGTTTAGGGACAGACATCACACATTGGTTTAAGTTATCAGAAACGGGTTTAAACCTGTAACAGAACAGATGTTCAGTGCATATAAACCAGTTTAAAAATGGCTGAAACTAGTTTGAGATAAATCTCAATGTAGTATTAGACTTAACTGATTTGGGTCAAAGCAGTTTATGCACTGTCTGCTCCACACCCCTTGCTGGTTTAAGTTAAATAACATGCATACCAGCATGCTCTCTGGGATGGGTGGGGCTCTCTGCTTCACAGCAGGACTGGCCCCTCCTCTGCTCCCTGGCTGGAGCTTGGCAGAGACTACAGGCATCTGCCTGGCTCCCCACCTCCCTTCCCCATCCCCTCTGCCTTACATAGACACCTCTTAGCATCAGCTAGCAAAAAAAATTGCTGGTTTTGATATGTACTGCAGCAGATGGGACAAAGGCAGAATCAACAGGTAGCTGGTAATGTCCGTCTGTTGTTTTCTGAATGGGGTGATAAACAGTGACTTAGGGTTGATAAACACTGTGTTATCAATTCCCTGCTGGGCTGGTCAGAAGGGTGGGGGGGATGATCCGTCCCTAATCAGAGTTTCCTGCCAGGGCTTGGCCATGCCCCCCTCACCTCAGCAGTATGAAAGGGAAGGGAGGGCTGCTCTAGTGCCCCTCCCCACAGCTTCTAGTCTGAGCCATTGCAGGCATGTGCCTGCATTTCTGTGATGTCTGTGCAGTTACAAACTGATTCAGCCTAGCCAGGTTTGACTAACCTGCAAAAACTGAATCAATTCAGGCTCAGACTTTTTGAATGTCTGTCCGTAGCCTAAGCACATTAAGTAGTGCATACATGCATGTGCATTTTGTTTTTTTTTCTGGGTGGAATATCAGTATGCAATCTATATGAAGACAAAGCTAATGAAAAAAGCTAGTCTATAACACTTGCTTTAAATCACAAATATTTCTTCTGATGTTCATCACAGAAGCAACAGAGGAAACCTATCTTCAATTGTTTTTAATTATTGATCTGATGAAGTGAACATGCATTAATGAAAATGTGTGCTATATATTCAAGGAGGTTTACCTTGAATTTGTCTCTCCTCCCACAGCTATGACAGGAAAATTAAACTGGTGGGCGGGGTGGGGAAGGGATGTGGTCAGGTGGTACCCTTTCTCTCGGCCCCTTAACTTCTTCCTCCTGCAGCCTCCCTCACCTCTCCTTACTGTCTGATCCTGCTCTCTTTGAGCTCATGGAAGTGAGAAGCACATCTGAAAACTGACTTTGAAATAAACAACATATAGCAATTTACATATAAGTAAATTACTATGGGTAGCCATAAGACTTAGTTCATCCAGAAGTGATGTATTTTACCTTTTTCAAAACTGCTGCAAGTTTTAGCACGAGTACTAAAAACATACTTTTAAGCAGAACTTTGGTATCTACTTATATACAATACAAACTTTTTCTTTCTTTCTCCAGACAATTTAGTTTTTTAATGCTTCAGGAGTTTATTCTAAAGACATTCACCTGTTTTTTCTGAATGATGAAATACTCTGAATGATAAATGTGGTCATTAGTGGGGTCTTCTACCCAAATCCACCAAGGCTCTCCAACTGTGCCATGCACCTAAAAGAAAATAATGAAAACGTTCACATTACAAACTGTATAAAAATATTAGGTTATGTCAATTATTTGGAGGTATTTCATTATGATATAGGTTTCTATGGAAGTTTCTAAGAACAAATACAAAGAGACTTGTGGAAGAAGATGATGGAACAATATAAAAATTAATTAAACCATTCTACTGGAAATGAATAAGCTATGGATTGAGACACATAAGATATAAGGGTTTGTCTCTATGGGTTTTTCCTCCAAAGCATGCTCAGTAATAAATAGAATACTTTAGAGATTTCAATATTAATCTTGGGCTTGTAAGCAGAGAACTGGCATTAGTCATTTTATGTATAGGCCCTGTAACTGGTGCTGGAGTTACCTGACAGACCTGAGCAAGGAAAGGTTACCAAACTGCTTGCTTAAACAGGAAAGCAGGAAGCTACATTTACATTTCAAGGTAAAATCTGTAAAAGATAAGGGATTGAGACTGTCATAATCAACAGCCTGTTCAAAAGCCGGGTGTGACAAATGAAAAGCAGGAAACCCATTTACATTCAAACAATAACCTGTGGAAAACAAGGCACCATCCAAGGTTACTTATCTATTAGCTCTATTAACGTTAGAAGAAAGGACCAGGAAAGGACCAAATGTGTTGAATATCATCATCTTGCTAATAGTAGATGCTTAGATACAACAACAAAACAAGTCATACCAAATCAGAAACTATTGTGAAGAAGTAACAGACCAGTGCAAAGAAGAAAGGGAAGGGAATAAGAAACTTGTCTCCCTTCACCCTTCTGCATTTTCAGGATATGAATCCCAATTATGTGAAACCTTTCAGTGTTGCAAGAAATCTAGTTTAATCCAGGTCTGAAATTTTCAGTGAAACAACGAACTTTAATAAAGCCAATCAGAGATCATTCCTTAGAATACTGAGACTATGATTACCAGCCATCTATAAATAGTGGACAGAGGCTGGAGGGAATGTTGGGCACTTCTACAGGTGGATAAGTTCTGACTGGATATGTGCCAGAGTATTTGCGTCTCTCAACTTACCTGTGGGACCATCTGAAGATACTAATCTTGTTTTGTCAATTAATCAATAAACTCCTCACATTTGTTGGAATGACCCATGGGTCTGTTTGAATCTTTTCATCTTTACTGCCCCATTTAGAGCTTGTTTTACAGGCTGTATTAACAGGCATTTTTCATATGAAACTGGCTGATTATTAGGAAATAGATTTAGGGAGTTGCAGACTAATTTCCTCATGTTCCCTCTAAACTTTTGCTTCTGCATATGAATGCTCCATTCAGTTTACTAATAAGTGAATTGTTTTTCTTGACACTATCTTCTTTTGGGTAGTGATGCCAATAGCCACATGTTCTTTGGATATTGCATTGCTTAGACATTGATTGACATGCACCTTTACCCAGAAAATGTGTGGTTGGGAAGTTCGAAACCCACTGGGCACTGATGTGAATGAGGTGAAAAGAATATAAACTGGGCTCAGTACTATGGAGACAACTCCCATGTTTTAGCATCTGGTAACATTTCCCTCTCATTCTCCCTTTGGGTCTGTCTTATAATATGCTCTGATCTTGTTAGGGTATCATGCTGAGAGTCACAGACACGGACACCTTTATTGCTATGTATTCAGCCTATCCTACTACCATTCTTTGGGTCAGGAAAAAAAATTCATGGCTTGTCAGAATAATAGAGACATTTATTATATAGTCATGCTTCTTTTAATCACTTGTGGAGTGGAAATAGAAAAGGCTTGGCAATGGAATGTGGCAACAAGACAACTAATAAATGAACATGGGTGAATGTCTGTAGTTTCTTGAGGATGATGTGGAGCTACAAAATTGTCGAGAGTATTTAAGCTCTATCTTTAAAAACAATATTAAGCAACTTATAAAAAGCAGTTTTTTACATTTTATACATTCATAAGATACAGTACAGGGATATTTTTTCATTATATTCTATGCATTATAATAAGCTTCTGTCACCATGATTTATTATGGTTTAGAAAATGTATACTTCTGGAGGGGAAGGAACATACTGTGGAAAGATGTATGAAGTTTAAAAAAAGACATTCCCCATGGGATAATTTTCTACCCAGATGCCTATTTTGTGCAGTATCTTAAAGTTAAAATTTTTCAGAATTAATTATTTTTAGGACATTGTCACTGGCACCGTAGCGCACAATATCCCCAAAGAACAGCCACCTTACATGAATGATTTGCTGTCTGTGGATGAAAAACTTTCCAGGGTAACATGTTACCCCAGGCATGAATGCGTTTTTCCATATGGGGTGACAACTTAATCCCAAACCCATGTTAACGCATTGGGGTAAAACAATGCAATTTCTGTATAAATGACAGCCTAGACCTGTTTAGCCACTTTGGGGGATGCACCTGAAAGGTCAGCATTCATTCACACTTCATTCATGTCCACTTCTGGTATCCATGGTAGCTAATGGATGGCCATCCTCCACTCTGCTTTTGCAAAAGATGTGGTAATCCCTTTTGTTTCCAGGCTGCAAGGTCATCAAAACATCCTGCCCTTTGCCAAAAACAACCAACCAACCAAAAGCTTTGTAACATCCAAATCCACCTCTGCTCTCTTTTTCATGGCAAAACTCCACCTCACCTGTCCCTTTTATAACATACAAACTAGTTTGCCCTGCCTTTGCTGGAGGTGAAGACAAGGAGCAAAGGGACAGCAGAGAAGAAACAGAACAACATCATACTGCAACACAGTGTACACTATGGAGTCCCCTTCAACACCTCCTATGTCCCTTTTATCTGATTTCAATAAGCCCCTGCAAGTGTGTTTTCCAAACAGCATCCACCCACATTTGGCTTGCCTAAAAAAGGTGGATGCTGGCCTCTGGCTTCTGTACCCAGGAGAAGAGGGTGCTACCTGCATTGCCATAGGGCAGGGCAGAATTGCTTTGTGACAGCATAGGTGGACAGGCTTGTCTTTGATTGTTATTTATGTGCATTCAGCAGTAATCAATTTTTTCTTTTTTTTCTGCAGTCCAGGATGAGAAGGGAGCACTGATTTAGTGTCGAAGCCTGTCTGGCACAGGTAACTAGGGATGACAGTGACACATCCACTTATGAAATCTTATCCTAAGGCAGTGACGATGCTGACTTTGTTCCAGACAGGGAGACTGTTCAGAACAAGAAAACCATGTGCCTATGGAAGCTTCATCCAGCTCAGATGAGGAGTTGGTGCCACAAGCAGAAGTGATGCCAACACTTCCAGTACGAAAGAGAAAAGGATCAGCCCAGGGCTGCCAAGGAATATGGAGAGCTATAGCAGGACGTGGAGCAGAACCACTGCCACCACCCCAACAAAACACGGCAGATGATGACACCTTTAGAGGAAGAAATGGTAGAGTGTATGGAAAATGTCCACAGCTAATACATCATCAGACAATAGCCAAGAACATAGTCCATGAAAGTGTTGGGCCAACAAGAGAAAGTAATAAAGAAATAGTGGTAGAAATGTTCCACCTGTTTCTCTCACAAGATATCCTGACTATTACCATAAGAGAAACAAACAAAGAAGCAGAAAGATTCAGGAAGTGCAATGACAGCCATCCTATAAATAGAAAGGAGTGGAAAAAGCTGGATGAAACAGAGCTGAAAGCTTACATTAGCATCCTGGTGGACGCTACTGCTGAGTGGTCTATACCATGGTGGTCATGAGGCACTGGAGGAGTCGTGGGTGCAACACACTGGGTGACCTTGCTTCTGTGCCACCATGAGTTTAAAATGATTTTGTCAGATCACCAGTTACCTGAAATTTGATAACAAACTGATAAGTGAGGAAAGGAGAGCCGTAAACAAGCTTGCTGCTTTCAGAGATATTTGGACACAATTTGTAGAGCAGCTCAGGAAATGGTATATTCCAGGAATACACCTGACAATTAATGAGCAGCTCATTGCATTCAGGGGTCATTGTCCCTTCAGACAGTATATGCCCAGCAAGCCTGCCAAATATGGCTTGAAAATTTGGTGATGGTGTGATGCAGCAACATCATTCCCCCTGTCTGGAGACATCTACCTGAGCAAGCAACCAGAAGCTCCACACCAAAGTAATCTTGGTATCCAGGTCACTGAAAAACTGGTTCATCCCTGGTATAAGACAGGAAGGAATGTTGTGGGTGACAATTTATTCACAAGTACTGACCTGGCAGAAAGACTGCTACAGCAAGATTTGACCTATTTGTGTACGGTTTGGAAAAACATGGCTGATATCCCAAATGAAATGCAAGCAAATGGAAGAAGGGAAATCTTTCATCCATTTTTACTTTTGATGGGGAACTCACCCCAGCTTCCTATGTTCCAAAGAAATCCAAAGTTGTGCTGTTGCTGTCATGCATGCACTGTGACCTGTCAGTGGGTGGAGAGCAAAGGAAGCTGGACATCATCGATGACTACAATAAAAACAAGGGTGGGGTAGATAACCTTCACCACTTAGCCCATATGACCACATGCAGTCAGAAAATCAACAGGTGGCCAATGACACTATTTTTCAATATTCTGGATGTGGCTGCCATTGCCAACCTCAGCATTTGGCTAGGCCACAAGACGATGGCGCTTTTTTTTGCAGGAGCTTGGAGAACAGTTGATCAACGGACAAATAAAACAAAGAATGATGGACACATGTAATCTGTCTAAGTCCGTCAAATTTCGTATGACTGCCCTAAATTATAAATTGTCACAACGCACCCCAGTAGAACCTTCTGCAAGCATGAGTGGATGTTGCACTTTTTGTCTAAGGACAGACAACAACCACAAAACCTAGAAACAATATGAAGACTAAGTGACTTGCTTGTATGCACCACAGTGCATCACTGTTGCTTTGTGAGGAATGCAAAATTTAGTTAAAACAGTTGGGAAATGTTTTTAGAAACAAGTGTAAGTTTGAAAACAATGTGAACTGCAGACTTAGCAAATTGTTAATTCATGTTTTGAAACTCCAAAAAAAGTTTAAATTTTGTTCATAGTTCTAGTTAAATAATATTTTGGGATCAAATCATCATAAATACTCTTTCAAACAATCTGTATATTTAATAAATAGTTTTTGGTAGATTTATACTGTTGTCACTGGTTCCATTTTGTTCATTCAGGTGGGGTAACAAGTTACCCCATGAGAACAACAACAGTTATGGTTTTATAAGAACAGATGAGAGTTAAACATACTTGACTGTGATAGATACAAAATGCTGACCTTAACTAAGTTATAGTTGATTTCAGTGGGAGTGAGGACTATGCATTCAGGCATGGAGTAATATAGATGACTAATCAGAGGACTCTTAGTTCATAGGGGAATTAAAGGAACATTGACAAAGGAAAAGGAAGAAGCAGGAAGATGAGGATAAAGACAGAGAAGTCTGACTTTAAAAAAATGTTCTTCTAGATTGAACCTACCACAAGTTCTAGGCAGTTGAACGGTAGGCTTTTTTCCTGTGACAAAACTGTCTTCGTCATGGCATTAAAGATTAGGACAAACACCAACTATCAGATTTTTAAAGTTTATTGTATTATGTATCTACATTTGCACAAGCCTAACTTATGCACACACTAAAATCAGACATTTGTGCACAAACATACCCAAATGACCTTTCTGCAAATATGTGATCTGCAGAGCCATGCTGTTTGTTAATGTATGTAAGCTTAGGCATGTGCAAATAAAAGAAGGGTGCTCCTGATCATGAAAATCTGTTAATTTCTTTGCTTTTCAACAATGTTACCCATCTCTCTCTGTTACAAAATTTGGGTTGTTACGTTATTTCAAGGAAATCAATCACAAATAAAAACTACTGACACACAGTTGCTAAACCCCCCCCCCCCACATTGACATGCATAGTACTGTACACTCCCATCCTGAAGGATGACTTTTACAAGAAAAGTTTCTTCTGAATTCGTTTTCTGTACTATCAATTTTGATTTATTTGGCATAAAAACAGTTCTTATATTAAAAACAGGAGTTCATTTGTCAACAATTTAACCAATGTATTTTAAGTACTTTTTTCTAGCATGAAAATGTATTTTTCTATTCATAAAAAACCCTAGGATGTGGCACTATTTTAATTAATATTTTATTATTGCTAGCCTTAGAAATCATTGTTGCTAAAGATCAGGACGAATTAATTTATCCTCTTTTTAGGAAATAATTCAAAAGACACTTTTTTGCACTGGTATGTTCTTACTTTAGGAAAATACAAAGCAGACAGTATTTACTTTGCTGGATATGTACTTCTAGTCTGATCCTAGTAACACGATCCAAGCATCCCAAGTTTGTTGCTACTTTATTTGGCACCCACATCTACCTAGAAATGTTAAACAACCTGAATCTTTCTTAAATCTTAAGTACTTTAATTTTAATTATTCTGATTTTATTAGCATACATATTTTAAAGTATGCTACTGTGCTATGCTTTTATTTATTTATTTTGGTTTACTCATTTATTTTTCTTACAGGAACTTTATCTAGAAGTTTCTACTTCTTCCTTTGGGCAGCTTGCCAGAGTACAGTAGTATGCTGCTGGAGGATCATTCTTTTATTGGTTTGTCAATGGTAAAAGTAAGCGATAGTTACTTTTAATGGCAAAAGTCCATGTGGTTATTTACAGTAACAGATTTTATTTAGTAAAGTAACAAAGAACTCACTAGTTGCTAACACAAAAAGTAAAAACCAGCAATGGAAAAAAGGCAATAACGTTTTCTGGATCTGAAGTATGCAAATAAATGAATTTACTTGGAAAGACCTTCAAACAACAATTGACAGAATACTTGTAATGCTTCCATTAAAAGATATTGGATGCCTGTAGATGTGAGGGATCTCTGCTCCGACGTGCTGTAATTACCATGCATTGGAGCAGACTTGATTAATCGAGCCTGTTGGTGCGTGCCAATTAGCATGCTCCAGCAGCCTTGGCATCATACGTATTAGAATCATAGAAAGTTAGGGTTAAAACGGACCTCAAGAGGTCATCTAATTCAACCCCCTGCTCAAATCAGGACTATCCCCAACTAGATCATCCTGCCCAGGGCTTTGTTGAGACTGAAAAACCTCTAAGGATGGAGATTCCATCACTTTTCTAGGTAACCTGTTCCAGTGTTTCACCACCCTCCTAGTGAGCAAGTTTTTTCCTAGAATCAAACTTAAACCTCCCTTGCTGCAACTTGAGACAGTTGTTCCCTGCTGTGTCATCTGCCACCACTGAGAACAGTCTAGCTCTATCCTCTTTGGAAATATCCTTTAATTATTGAAGGCTGCTGTTAAAACTTCCCCTCACTATTCTCTTTTCCAGACTAAATAAGCCCAGTTCCCTCAGCCTCTCCTGAAAAGTCATGTGCCCCAGCCCACTCACTATTTTAGTTGCTCTGTTCTGGACTCCAGTTTGTTCACATCTTTTCTGTAGCGGGTGTCCCAAAACTGGACACAGCACTCCAGATGTGGCCTTACCAGTGCTGAATAGAAGGGAATAATCACTTCCCTTGACCTACTGGCAACACAACTACCAGTGCAGCCTACTATGCTATTAGCTTTCTTAGCAACAAGGGCATACTGCTGATTCATATTCAGCTTATTGTCCACTGTAAGCTCCAGGCCCTTTTTTACAGAACTGCTGCTTAGCCAATCAGTCCCCAGGCTGTAGCAGTGCACAAGATTCTTCTGTCCTAAGTGCAGGACTTTGCACTCGTCCTTGTTCAACCTCATGAGATTTATTTTGGTCCAATCCTCCAATTCAATGAGGTTTCTGAATCCTAGCCCTATCATCCAGTGTATCTACCACTCCCCAGCCTGGTGTTATTCATGAACTTGCAGGGGATGTACTCCATCTCATCTTCCAGCCTGTTAATGAAGCTGTTAAACAAAACCAGTCCCAGGACCAACTCTTCGGACAGGACCAACTCCTAGGACACTCCACTTGATACTGGGTGCCAGCTAGACATTGAGCCATTGATTACTACCCGTTGAGCCCGACAATCTGCCCAGCTTTCTATCCATTTTACTATCTAGCCCATACCTCCCCAGCTTGCTTGCAAGAATCCTGTGGGAGACGGTATCAAAATCCTTTTTAAAGTCAAGGTACATTATATCCACTGCTTTCCCCACATCCGCAGAGCTAGTTATTTCATTACAGAAAGCAATCAGGTTGGAAAAGCATGATTTGCCCTTAGTGAATCCATGCTAACTGTTCCTAATCACCTTCTGTTCCAAGTGCTTAGAAATGGATTCCTTGAGAATCTGCTCTATGATTTTTCTGGGGACTTAGGTGAGGCTGACTGGTTTGTAGTTCCCTGGATTCTCCTTCTTCCCTTTCTAAAAAATGGGCATTATATTTGCCCTTTGCCAATCATCTGGAGCCTCCCCTGATCACCATGAGTTTTCAAATATAATGGGCAGCAGCTCTGCAATCACGTCAGCCAACTCTGTCAGCACTCTTGAATGCACTGCATATTCAGAGATTCATAGATATTAGGGTTGGGAGGGAACATCCCAGAAGGACATTCAGTCTGACCCCTGCCTTCTGCAGGAAAGAGCGTCAGAAGACCCCAGCGAGGTGCTTGGTCAATCTCCTCTTGAAGACCCCCAAGCAAGGGAATAACACCACCTCTCTTGGAATCGTAGAATCATAGGTAGGCTCAGAACGGACCTGGTAGATCTTCAAGTCTGACCCCCTGCCTGGGCAAGAGGAAAACTGGGCTCAAGTGATCCCAGCCAGATAGGCATTAAGCCATTTCTTAAAGACCCCTAGGGTAGGAGCCAGCACCACTCCAGATTCTGACAACCCTTACCATGAAGAAGTTTTTTCTAATGTGCAACCTAAATCTGTTCTCCGCCAATTTCTGGCCATTGTCTCTAGTTAATTCAGGGGGTGCCCTAGTAAACAGAGCATCTCCTATTCCTTGCTATTGTCCCCTGATGAATTTATAGGCAGCCACAAGATCACCTCTCAGCCTTCTCTTGTGAAGGCTGAAGAGATCTTGGTCCCTCAGTCCCTCATTGGGCCTTGCCTGCAGGCCTCTGACAATAGGAATGGCCCTCTTCTGTACCCTCTCAAGATTCTCCGCATCCCATTTGAAGTGTGGCACCTAAAATTGGACACAGTACTCCCAGCAGTGGCCTGACCAGTGCTGCATAGAGGGGAAGCACCACCTCCCTGGGCCTGCTTATCATGCATCTGCTAATGCATGATAAAGTGCGGTTAGCCTTCTTGATCACTTCGTCACCTTGACCATTCATGTTCATCTTGGAGTCAACTATGACTCCAAGATCCCTTTCCACTGCTGTGCTGCTGAGGTCACCCCCCAGCCTGGGTTCTTTTTGCTCAGGTGCAGCACCCTTGTTGTTTCCCTTCACATCCCTTGCTAGCTGCAACTCCAGTTGTGCTTTGGCCTTCCTGACTTCATCCCTGCATGCCCGAGCAATATTCTTATACTCCTCCCTTATTGTCTGCCTAAGCTTCCACTTCTTGTAAGCTTCTTTAAGGAAAAACCATATTTAAAATAAAAGGGGTCTATATAATCTTCTGCTCTTTGATTTGCAGAAAGATCTTTGAAAAAAAATTGAGTTTTGCCCAGCCATATTGTTATGACCAGGGTTCTGGGTTTTCCGTTTGTCATAGAAAATCACAGTAAAACCAAGATTTTCTCATTTTAGGGAGAAAACCCCAGATTTCCTCCTTTAAAGGAGAAAAACATGGGAAACAGTTGGTTTCCCCTTGCAGGCTGGCAAAGTTCCAGCCTGCAAGGGGTTGTGGGGAGTGGGAGGAGGGCGGTTAGGAAGAGGGTGCTATGTTCATGTGTGCACATACACGTACACATGACCACCAGACAGCCTGGGTAGCAGCTCCTTGCAGGTAAAGTGTGGTGGGGAAAGGAGGTGGGGATTGAGGCCCCCATCGTGAGGAAGGAAGGGAGGGAGTAAGGCAGGGCTGGAGCCTGGGTTGCTGGCCAGCCAGGGTGGTGTTTGGGGCCTGGGGCCTATGGCTGGAATGTGCAGCTGCAGGGTCTGGATGTGGGGTGGGATGGAGCTGCAGGTGGTTCATCCATGGAGCGGGAAGGGAGGGGTTGGCTCCCCACTGAAACATGCACTCCCAAGGGGACAATGAGGGGCATGTGCCCCCCAGATTTGTGCATAGCCAGGTGTGTGCTGCCCGTTGTGGGCTCAGGGCTCTCTGGCTTGCTGTTCCCTCCCCACCCCTCTGGGGCCTCCATGGCCAAGCAGGCAAGACCCAGCATAGCAGGGCAGAGTCAGGAAGATCAGTGCCACTGCTGCAAGTCCTGTGCTGCCATGGTGCAGCATCCCCTGCCTGCCTGAGAGCAGCAGCAGGCATAACTCCGTGCTGCCACCCTGCTGCTGTAGGGGCAGGTAGGTAGCAATGTGCCATGGCAGTGTGCAGCTCGTGGCAGCAGCATTGAGCTTCCCCACCTGGTCCTGCTCTGCCCTGCTGTGCCAGGTCCCACCTTCTGCATTGCAGAGACCCTAGGGTGGACGGCAGCAGGGCAGGGAGTCCAAAGCTCCCTCCTGCAAGGCCTCCACACCGATCATGTCAGCCATGGGGGAGAGGGAGCCAGGCTCCATGTTCTGCTCTGCTGCAGCAGCTGCTACCTCCTGTGGGCACTGGCCCAGGCTCAGGCACTGTTGTTGGGGCAGGGGGTTATGGACCCAGGTCCCTTGCCCCATAGCCCTGGCAGCTATGGGAGGCCAGCTGGGAGGCCAGGGGCTGTGGGTAGGGAGTGAAGGGTACCAGAAGGGCTGGGGGGTTGTGGGTTGGAAGTAAGGGACAATGGCATAGGCAGGGCAGTGGCATATCAGGCCTACTTAGCCCCACAAAGCACAGTAGTGGAGGAGAGGGGGACACCTGCCTCTGGTTCCATGTCCTGGTGAGTGAAGGGGGCAGAGGGAGCTCTGATTTTCTATGATAAAAAACCCAAAATGAAACGCTAAAATGTATAGGCATTTAGAATGTATTTTATTACAGTGGTTGAGGCAGCGGTAGGTTTCCAAATTGCTTTAACATTGTAAATATATCAATAAAACATTGTGTTCAACTGATATATATATATAGTGGTGTTTCATTTTAATCACGGAAAACCGTGGATTTGGGGGTTTTTAATCACAGAATTTGTTATTTATCATTGAATCTGCAATTTTTAAACTGAGAAAACCAGGATTCTTGGCTATGACTCTTGATCCAATGGGCATCTTTACAAATGCTCTGGCTCTTGGGAGCTGCTCTAATTAAAGCACCTGCAGCATCACATGTATTCAGCATCCCACACTTGAAAATGGCAGCAGAGATGCTTTAACTAAGGCTCGTTGAAAGAGGTTTAGTTAAAGTGCCCCTACCGCCAGTTTTAAATGCACGACACTGAATACACCTTACACTGTAGGTGCTTTAATTAGAGCCCCTCCCAAGAGCTGGAGCATGTGTTAAGATGATCATTGGGTCAACAGTCATAGCAATAAGGCTGGGCAAAACTCCATTTTCTCCAAAGATCTTTCTGCAAATCCAGAACTAAAAGAGCAGAAAAGTATACAGACCTCTTTTATTTTAAATATGGTTTTGCCTTGGAACAGCACTCTACAAAAAAATTGAAAAAATATTTTTAAAAGAAACAATTCCAGTTAAAACATATTAATTTTTCTTGTCCTTAACAATAGTTTGACTCAATAATACTGAACTTTACATTGACAACACTGAAAAAAGGTATTACATAATAAAGATTCAGCTAAATCTTTCTTAGCAACCTCCTTTCATATTAGAAAACAATATATATAAATGATTAAATGAGTCACCAACATTAAGCAGCAGAAAATTAAATTAGTGATTCATGTAAAGATATTTGTATAACCAATTCCATAGTTTGCTCCCATGGGAAAGACAGAATGGGAAGCCACATGTAAGCAAGTGTGGGGGATGGGAAAGAAGGGCAGGAGGTACCAGTGAGCAGGGATTTAAGGTGCTGGGGAGCAATGTGGGGGTGGGGTCAGTGGGTCCAATCTGGGGCAGGAGGGGAAGAGAAGAAGGTGGGGTGTTTACACTAACATGTAGTCTAGACTACTACACATTAGTGTAATATGATCTGGGTAACATGGATCAGAGATAAATATAGGTTTGACTGGCATAACTTTAAGCCATCTAAAGTGTGATTAAAACTAGTTTCAGGTATTAATGTGGACAAATCCAGGGCTTACGAGTTCCAGGAGTCACCTAAAATTAACGTGTAACAAGGCCCTAAACCAGCAAAGCTTTCTAAACAAAAAGCAAAAGCCCTTGTGGCTAGAAAAAAAACAATTAAAATAGTGTAAATGCATTTAATTTATAAATAAGATGCTATATGTACATTCTTGCACTTAAAAAAGGGGGTATATACTATTAAACCAGAATTTTTTAATTCGTCTTAATCCAGGAACATATATCAATTATGAGCCCTCAGGATTACAATCTCCAATCTCTGGGAGGCAGGAGAGAAAGATATTACTGAAAATGAAGAAAAGTCTGTTGTTAATTTATGCTTTGTCTGTTGGAAAAAGATTTTACCAGTTATATTCCCATAACTGTATCAATATAACAACCTCCTCTAGTCACTTTTATTCCATTATGAAAGTCTTTTTTTTGTTTATCTTAAATCCCTTTTCAAGTGATGCATACTAAAACAAAAGATGTATTTGAATAAAAACATCTATGTAGATTGTTTGTGTCATACATATATACACATGTATCTATTTAAATTCATCTCTGTCCTTTAGAGACAAGTCACTGGAACAGATGACCCTTTATATTTTAATTTGTAAAGACAAGATCAGAGCTTTTTGTACATGTCAAGTACTTAACCATTGCCTAAATTTGTCATCCATTTTTTTTATTCATTTATATGTTTTTGAACTTACAATTCCATTAAGTCTGGAAGGTGTATGTCTAATTAGTATTCATATCTGTTTTAAGTACTTAAACAAAAGTAAAGCAATACAGTCCTATTTGAAGTCAACTGAAATATGGAAGAACATACCCAGTTTTTTCATCAAGCACTTCAATAGTCATTCATCTTATTATAGAGAAAATTTATCTTGCTAGCGTGAAAAGATGGTTTCAAACATCTAAGCAACTGAAATTTCATTGACATCTTCATCTTAATTACTGAAAAAGGTATTCACAAACCCCCTTTATTTTTACCTGGTCATTCCATGAAAAATCAGGAGTGATGTTCAGTCTAACTCGGAGTACAGTGCGCGTAATTGGTTGAATAGTTGCTTCCATTGTAATGGAGGGAATTTGATGGACGCATTGTTTGACCTTTAAACCAATTTTCACATGATGCAGCATGTGACCTGTAAAGAAAACATCAGGTGTTAATAAATTTGCATTTACAGGACAAAATAATACAAATCATACTTTTAAATAGGGTTTGAGAGACAGATATTATTCCTTGCTTTTGTTGTTCAGTGTGTAAATGACTGATCCTCTTGACCTGGCATGTCTGAATATTTTGTAATACTTAACTTGAATTAGCAATTTACAGCTCAGAAAAATCAGTATTAACCCCTCTACTGGCTATTACCAATGGGTTAAAATAATGATTAAGAATTCACAAGTCCATCCTTTCTTTCAATTACTTTTTTGACCATGCACTTAAAAAGCTATATAATTCCTTCGATAAACATGAATACTGACCTTTATTTAATGAAAGATACATATTTGAGAATTTACAACCCCAGGATATAGTGATTCAAAGTACAGGGAATCTTGTGTTTTTATGAAGATGAATGAAGGTAGCCAGTGGCCTAAAAAAGCATAGATACAGTAAACATATCTCGCAGTGGCTTTGATCATTTTGGAACATAACAAGGAGAGATGGAGGCAAGGGAAAGACTGATGTTCTGGAACATCTCATCTTCTACTGCACTCCTGATTACTGAGGTAAGAAAGGGATTATATTCTTAGAAAATAATTTCTTGTTCATGTTTTGCAATTCAGACATCTGTTCCCTTCCTCTTGGGATGTATCACACAAAATACACTGGTTAATAGTGGGGGCCAGGGGCTGGCAACCTTTGTAAGCCATTGGCCAGAACAACCCAGCCCCAGTCTAGTGCAGGTCAGGTGGCTTGGCAGCATGTCAGCAACTGCACTCACATGAGAGCCAGACAGGTGGGAGCTATACCTGCACTGCTAGCACTTCTTCCCATCCTTTGCTCCCTGGCTGTAGCATTGGTGCAGCTTTCAGCTGCTGAGGAGCTGTGCAGCAACTTATTGCCACTTCTCCCACACCACCTACCTCCAACTGGCTGCAGTGTGGACACAGGTGGAAGCTGGCTTAGTTCCCCATGAGCTGGAAGCTGTATTGGGAAGCACAGGGAGGGGCGAAGTGGTAGCAGTGCAGATGCAGCTTCCAGTCACCTAGCTCCAGCACAGCTCCTTGCTGTCCAGCCCCCTGTGGTTGCGGGGAGACAGGTGAGCCTTCTGGCTCCACAGGCCAGATCCATTGGCTCCACAGGCTGTATGTTGCTGATCCCTGGTATAGGCAATATTAGTTCTATTGTGTTTTTATTCAGATTTCTTAGGAGATATACTGTTAGTTCAATTTCATTCAGCTACTAAATGGTAGGGGTGTGTGAAGCGGGCTGTATTCGATTCGGATTTGGCCCAGTTCAGGGGATAGTGATTCCATTTGTTGATTTGAATCACTGTCCCAATTCGATTCAGCTGAATCCGAATCTGAAGATTTGATGCTGATTTGGATAATCAGTGATTTGGTCATAGACACAGCTTTAAATATTTTTTCTACATACCTCGATGTACCATGTGAATACTGAGATGGTGGGGCAGATGGAGTGTCTCACAGTAGTGCAGGGACCTCCCACGTGCTCAGCAGCTCAGCTCAGCTCAGCTCAGCGGACCGGAATTAATTTCAGTCCACTTCTGGGTCTGCCTCTGGGCACGTGGGGGACCCCCACCCCACGCCGCTCCAGCTCTGTGATGAGCACTGGAAGGACTCTGGGTGCTCCCAGACCCAGGAGGCACCAGTTGCTGAGCTGGGTGGCTGGGGGGAGGTCCTCCACATGCTCAATGGTGGACCTGGAAGTGGACCAGAAGCACTTCTGGGTCTACCACCAAGTGTGCTAAGGACCCCTCCATGCTCCCATGGGACGTTCCATCTGCCCCAGCATCTCAGCATTCACAAGCCATCTGATACCTTGAGGCATGTAGAAAAAAACATTTAAAGCTGTGTCTGTCTGAATCATCAAATCTTTCTGAGCCAATTTGGAAGGTTCCGATTTGATTCTGAGAGATTAAAGCGTCTCCTGATTCAACTTGGATTCCAAGATTCGGCTGCCAAATTGGCCCGAATCTCTGCTGAAATGAATCAGTGACTGATTCGCACAGCCTTACTAAATGGAGCAGAGAGCTGATTCATCTCATTTTACTGTGATTGCTTTGATATTACTCAGCTAGAAATTTTAAATGTAATTATGATAGTTAAGAATCCTCACTTTTCAAAGCTGCATTACAGATGGTTACCTGAATCTTTTTGATGCCATTATACAATACCTATGTACAGATCCCAATAAAAAGAAATGTGGCTATAGACATGCAGACATACATACAAGTATATGAAGGATATATGTTCAAGAAAAAAGAAAACAAAACACTTTTCCTAATATTTTAGCATTTATCCCTAAATTTTAAGAGCATAACAACCTGAAATTGGTAGCAATTGTTTTTAAATGTTCTTTGTTTTCTCTCCTTACCCAGCTCTATCCGAGTCACCTATATGACGGTTTTGTCTTCCTGGATTGGAGTTTACCTGTACTAGAAAAGTTGCAGTGATTTAAACTAAAGCTTTGTCTACGTGGAAAGAATCACAAATTTCATTAAGGATAGACAAAACAATTTTACCAACTGAAAAAAAATGGGAAGCAAGGATTAGTTGCTTTTCAACCTGCTCTCCCTGAACACCTACAGTCTGTTAAAAAAAATCCAAAACTCTCTGATAAAAAATCCAAAATTCTATGATTAGAATTCACAAAATTTCCATTTTTTTGCAATTAAAATGAAACACCACTACATTTATCTCTCTCTCGCTCTCTTTCTGTTGAACATAATATTTTATTGATACATTTACAATTTTAAAGCAATTTGGAAAACTACCAGTGCCTCAATCATTATAATAAAATAAATTCTAAATACCTATTTTTTTGGCATTCGACTTTTTTTTTTTTAATCATGGAAAATTAGAGCTCCCCCTGGCCCCTTTGCTCATCCGGATGCAGGTCAAGCTGTAGCTGTTCCCCCACTGCTTTATGCTGCTGAGAAACCTTGATATGCCAGTGCCCCTCACTCCCAACCCATAGCCCCCCAGCTCTGCTGGTGCCCCTCACTCCTGACCCACAGTCCCTGCCTGCATCCTGTCACTCTCTCCAGGCAGCAGCTCCCCTCCTGAACCAAGATGCAGGTCCAACTGCAGCTGTCACCCCTGCTGATTTGTGGTGTTGAGCAGTCCTGACATTCCAGTGCCCTGCCTCTACCCCTACCATGCTGCTGCCCCTCGCTCTGAAGCCACAGACCTCCAAGACCTGCCAGTGCTCCTGTGTGTCCCACGTTCTGCCATCCCCCAGCCAAGGGAAGCCTGGCAGCAAGTAGGGCAGGTGGGAAGGAAGAGAGTGAAAGAGGAAGAGGTAGTGGGACGCAGCAGGGCCTACCCACAGGGCCAGGTGGGGTCTGCTCCCACCACCTTTTAACCCCTACTGAATGGGCACCACTGCTGCTTGCCTGCTGTCCCCACACAAGTCCCTGGCCCATTGTCTCTGCCATGATTCTCAGATTATCAGGCCCAACCCTCTCCACCTTGGCACAGGGCTTAGGGTTTTACAGCCATTTTTGCAAGCAGCATATTGCAGGCTGAAACTCTGCCAGCCTGCAAACAGCTATTTGTGAAAGGAAAAATCCATGTTTTTCTCCTTTAAGGGGGCAAAGCTGTATTTGTCTCTGTGAAAGGGGAAAATTAATGTTTTTCTCCCCAAGGGAGGGGGCGGGGGAATCTGTTTTTCTATAGGAACGAGAAGACCTGGATCCCTCGTCATAAGTTTTGTGGGTCTGTACCGGCTCACAATAAGTTTCCACCATGGAACACACCATAAACATTTAGCAGCAATTCAATACTGCTATATTTTGTGTATGTTTATCTTCCCTTACTATGCAATGGGACCAGATACACAAAACTGTTACAAATTATCAGCTGATGATGGTGATAAGTTCCCCATCTCCTGGTATAATAGTTTCATTTGTCTACAGCCTAAAACTGTTTAAAAATTCAATCTTCTTTTGTGAAGGGACCTATTTAGTTTAAGAGTATGCTATATTGATTTTGTTTAAGTCAGTTTCTGAGCAACTTAAGTTGAATTGATCTAAAGCACTCAAACCAGTATCTAAGCAAAATAATCAGTTTCTAAATGGGCATAGTTAAATTGGCATAATTTTTACAGCCAAGCTCTTAATCAACTTAAAAATGATCTTGCTGAATCATTACAAACCTCACATGTAGACATTTTAACCTGTGTTTTAATCATTTTAGTTTTCATCTTTGCATTAAATTTATCTTCATAAAAGGCATGTATCATTTTAATTTTATTTTAAAACAGATTAATTAAACAAACAAACATTTTCCAATATAGAATTATTGCACTTGTTCTGCATGTACTTTTACTGTCTTTAATGAGTGTAAGCAAAAATTTAGAAGTTACATGAAATACTGATGCCACTTATTCAGCTAATGTAGCTCAACAGAACTACACAGACAATCTTTTGCTAGTATCCCATCCTGAAACATGATCGATGCAGACAAAAATTTCTCTGTGTACAGAGACCCACCCATTCTGCACAAGTATCTGCTGCTAAACATTCCATTACAGAAGCACAGTTTATGTTGATTTTATTCAATTTATTCATCAACGGAAAAGATTGGTGACTCTTCAAATTTTCATAAGCAGTTTACTATAAAACCAGTAAGTACTTGGCTATTTAAAAATATTTTAAGTGTAGAATGTGAGCATTCCACAAAGATAGCCATGTTTCCTTAAGATTTAACTAGCTGAAGTGAAAAATCATTGCATTGATTTTCATAGTAAAACACAAAACCTCCCATTTCTCTTTTTTCCCCTTAGTTGTAATGTAAAGGTGGACTACTTTACTTAAAATACTCTTGTTCTGCTAGTTACAGAACATTAGATCCCTGAGCTGTACATAAAGTGCACCACTGATTCCTACTCAGAGCTGATATCTATTCGATGACTTTCTCTCTCTGCCTAGTGACAGATATTTAAAAAGCCTAAGCCTAAATTGATTCAATCTTTGCAGGTTAGTCTAACCTAGATAGGATAAACTGGTTTATAACTACAGAGACACGTCCTCTGGACTGAGAAAATAGAGGCACATGCCTGCAGTTGCTCAGGCTAGAAGCCAGGGGGCACTAGAAAAGGCCTTCCTTTCGTTCCATGGTACCGAGCTGACAGGGAGGGGCATGGCCAGGCCCCAGCAGGATTCTCTGATTCCCCCTACCTCACTGCTCCTGACCAGCCCAGAAGGAAGTTGATAACAACGGAGTTATCAGCACAACAAAACAAAACAAAACAAAAGCTTCATGTTCAAGTTCAAGCTCTTCTTATGCAACTTTTTCCAAGGAAGGAAAGGAGGGACACTACCAGCTACCTATTGATTAGCTCCAAAAAGCCTTAAGTGGACACTATCTTGCCTGCCTTTGTCCTGTCTGCCTTACACTGATACCTCTCAGCATTAGCTAGCATACCACATATGGGTTATGGTCAGTGCGGTGGGAGAAGGGAGTGGGGGGAATTCCTGCTTGAGCAGGGAGTGATTTGGGGGTGGGGAGCACATACAGGGAAGCCAGGCAGATGCTGCTGTGCCTGCTGTTTCTGCTGGAGCTCCAGCTAGAGAGCTGGAGGGCAGGGCCAGCCCTGTTGGGGTGGAGCAGAGAGCCCCGCCCAGGGCTGTAAAGCATCTGGGATGCCGGGGGACTCTGGCTTAAGTTAAAACATGAAGGGGTCTGGGACAGACATTGCATAAACTGGTTTGAACCAAATCAGTTAAGTCTGATACTACATTCAACCAGGTTTATCTCAGACCACTTTTAGCCATTTTCAAACTGGTTTATGTGCACTGAACAGCTGTTCTGTTACAGGTTTAAAAGAATTTCTGATCGCTTAAAATGGTTTGTGTGTAATGTCTCTTCCTAGCCTCTTCAGATATGAGAAATAGGAACCAGAATGCTCTACTCTTAATATTCTAATTCCAAAGTCAAATGACACTTAATATCGAAGACATGTTCATATTGAAACCAGTAGTAAGGCGATGTGCTGGAAACTAGCTAAAAGTTGGAGAGCATTCCCTTCCTTTATTTTACTGTGACTCTGATTTTTTAATTAAGAGAAGAGGTAAGTATACAAATATACAAACCATCTTTCCCTAACTTCGGAGTCCTGGTAAGGAAATAGAAATAAAATACTGTGAAGCATGATAAATAAGCAACTGGTTACACAGATGTACTTTCTCGATGGAAAGGGCATCATCATGATAATTTTCTAACTTATCATCTATTTTCAGGTTCAAATCTTAGATCTCATCTTATAAACAGAAAGAGGTTAATTTCAAACAGAACTACACAAAGCACTCTCCATATATGTTGAAATATACTTAAATTTACTATTCATTATTAAGTATGGTTTTTACTGAAATGCAATGGGAAATGCTTTATTTTTAAATCACAACTTTTATTCAGTAAAAAATTTTGCTGTTGCCTTCTTAAAAAGCAAAAACATAGCTGTTCACTGCCATATATATTAATTTTTTATATATACAATAAACATTTAATATATATTTTATTGTGATTTTTAAATTATTATTTAATCACTTTACCTCTTGTTAAAACAGAAACAGAATTGAAAGTGGTCCAAACCTTAATTTTCTACCACAAACCAGAAGAAATAGTAGCATTTGGGACAAGACTGGCTGAAAATGTGAACTCAAGTCCAGGGTATAAAACAGTTCCCCAAAAGTTACATAGGAAAGGAAAAATAAATCTATTTAATATGGGTAGATTTTCTATTCACCCTTCTCAAGATGATGGACAAATTTATGCATGTGGATTCATATGTACCTTCTAAATAGTGCTCGGTATTCCTATCAATGTAATTTTGGATGGTCTCATTATCAGTATATATCAAATATTTTTTGTGAATTCCATTTAATTGTCAGCTAAAATGATAACTTGAAGTAATGAACTTTCTTGGTTAAAGGGGAACAAGTTTGATGATTCAGTAGTAGGCCAGTAGTAGAATCTTTTGACAACATTCACTGAAGTATTGTTTATGTGAAAAAGAATAAAATCAGTTACAAGTACTGAAAAGCCTGATTTTGCCAGCAGGTAGAAGTCAATGGAAATATCTGCAGCGTAATGTACTTACTCAGTGGCGTATCAAGCCAAGCCTGCACCCAAGGCAAACCCTGTGGGAGAGTGGGATGGGATATGATTCCAAAATTAATAGTCGGGGAATTCAGGTTCTGCGAGCAGGATGGCACAGGGTATGGGTTAGGAGAGTGGGGGTACAGCAGGTGGGGAGGGGAGGTCTGAGAGTGGGGTTGAGTGTTGGGTGCAGAAACTGAGAACTGGAGGAGAGGGGTAGAGGGAAGTATGGGTCTGAGAGTAGGGGCTGGCTGTGGGGGGGAGGAAGGGAGACATCTTAACCCAGCCAGGAATTTCTGGGTTAAGGTGTTAACTCAGCCATGCTGAGTTGTTGCTGGTGCATATCCTCTGCCTGCCCCAGCTCTATGGCTCTTGAGGCACCAGGAACTGGGAACTGTTTCAGAGTGCCCTGGCAGGGAAATGTTGCTGGGGCAAGAACTCTGTGCAGGTGGGGGGCTATTCTGGTGCCAGGGTGGGTTTTGCTCTTGTCCACCCCTAGTAACACTACTGGTACTACTCAATGTGATTAAGACGTATTGACAACAAATGCATAATCTTTTTAGGACTTTTACCTATTTCGTCTTTTCTCATGTCTTTCATTTTATCCACAGTGAGATTCTTCTCCTCCAGCCTTGTGAGGACTGATGGTGGAAGCACTGAGAATTGCCGCAAAGGGCTAACCCAGCCCCACAGACGCTTGTCGATAACTTTGCTGAGATTCAGTAGCCGGTAGGTCATTGCAGGCCATCGTTTCCGAAGAGCAATCTCAAAAAGGGCTCGAACAATACGAGCTGCATTCTAGACAGCAAAACATGGAGTCAGGGAAGAATTTTATAGTCAGTCAAACACTTTTCACATGATATACCAAATGGGCCAGGGCTCGGATTCAGCAGACTGTAACAAAATAAAAAAATTAAAACTGTCCTCATCTTTATCCAGTGGAATCATGAAAATACAATTATACAATTATCTAAGGTACAGCCCAGGTGTGCCACAAGCTTCCTGTTCCAGGTTTTGATCACAGTTAAATTAGCACTAAGTGGTTTTATACTTGCCAAGTCACAATGACTTTCCAACTAAATTGACTCCAATTAAAAAAAAATATTCCTGACTTGCAACAGTTGCAAACTCCAGTTGGAATTTCAAAATTAAGCTGTACTCTTCCAAGCTGGTTCCCAGGTAATAATCTACCCACCCTATGTTTATTTATATGATGATGGGATGAATGTTTTGCAGGCCAATTTCTGCCCTCCTACACTCCTGCAAGTGAGTTGCTTGTGAAGTAGGATTGTTTGGGTGTAAGTGGGGGAAGAATTTGGTTGTCGAATTGAGAAACTAGTGAGGGATGTAGAACTGGAAGGAACTTTCTGGTCACCAAATTCAGTTCTCTGCTATTACCAGCAATCAAGTTGTGAAACCCCTCTCATAAATTTATCAAGCTCCATCTTAAAATTACTTAGGGTCTTTGTCCCCACTGTTGCCACAGATATAGCAATTATATTGACCACTCAATTTAAAAGAATAGGATCCTTCTCTCAGTTTTTTTGACTCTTGAATTCTAAAGGTACTTTGACACTAAAGCAATCATCAACAGCCTTTCTACTGGGAAAGAAAGAACTTTCTATCAGAGTCAATGTTTAGAAAAGAAGAGTACTTTCAAAACTTCTGTTTCTCACTTACTGTCCTTCTGAATGTTAAATTAATGTATTTCTATATTATGCTTCTGAGCATTGGACAATGCCACCTGCTTTAAGATACTAAAATTGAAACAGACAATTAATTAAGAAAAAAAGATTGAGACAACATCCTTAAAAAGAAGATCTTCTGTGAGCACTACAATATTTATGGAGTGCATTATGATCTCCAAATACTTAATTTAACTCCATATGTGCTATAAAATCTGAACACCTGGAAAGATGTTAAGGTGACATGAAAATCTGACTACAAAATATGCATACACTTTTGAATGTTTAACCCTCATAGTTGTCATTCTGTGAATCAGGACTTCTTTTATTTTTCCCCCAAACTGGTCTGTGAAGATGTGGAAGAAAAATAATAATTATCAACCTGGTACATTCCATTGGCTAAGATGTATACACCTCAGCTGGCTGAAACATAAATCTTTATAACTTACCACATATTATTAATATTGTTAAATGTCTCAAACTCTCTGTGACTGCCCCTCCTATGCGTTTAGCTCTTTCAGGGTCCACAGACCAAAGAGATATCTAATTTTGGGATGTTAAGAGGCATTCCTGACTTCCTGCACAATGAAGCAAAAGCACTCTGCTCTAAATTTTTAATGTTGTTAGATCCCATGTGATGATCAAACTTGCCATCAAGCTGATATCCAGTGGGCACTGAAATAAGTCATTTAGCAAATGTGTGATCTGCTTTGCCATGCTATAAGTGTTACCTCGGTTTAAATTATACATAATGGGCTATTACAAGGGTTGTCAACTGGAGGTGAACATACCCCTGGAGGTACTTGGAAAGGTGCTACAGGGTATGCATAGGCGGGTGGGGACAGAGTGCTGTCACCCACCACTCCATGCTGCTGCCTCCCAAGAGCAGGGCTGGAAGGGAGGCAAACGCAGTGGCTCCCCTCTGTGGGCCACACAGGCACTGCCTGGCTGGACACACAAAGGGAAGCTCGCCCACCATCCACCCCCCCACACTGCTGCCGTGTAAAAGCATGTCTGGCCGCCACCCCACACCTGCTCTGCGTCTGGTCACTGCCACCCCCCTGCCCAGCTTTGTATCTGGCTGCTGCCATGAGAAGGGGTATACTCCTTAAAAAAGGTTGAAAACCCTTGGCTATTGCAATGTAAAAGGAAGTTCTAGCTTAAATATGAAAACAATGGGCTCCTAAGTTAGGTATTTTAAAAGTCTTTTCCACATAAAAAGAATATACCATCCTAAAGTAACAAAAAGTAGAGCTCAGATTTTCAAGCCAGTTTGCTTCAAAATGTACAGAGATATGAAATTCAAGGCCAACATACCTAATGTACAGACAGTGCACAGCAACTAAGTTTGGCACCTGGGGACAAGCCAGCAGCAGCAGCCCATCCTTGCACTGCATACAGACCCAGAGGGCACATGCTCCCATGCTTATCCGGGAGTGTACACAGTGGTGGAAGCTGCTCCTCCCCCATCCCTGACAAGCTACTCGTGGCTCCATCTCATGTTCCACCTTGGCTGGGCAGCGCCTGTTGGTGCCCCTTTACTTGAGCGCCCAGGGAGGTTGCCCCACTTGCCCCTCCCTTACTACAGCACTGTGTATGGCCATTTTAGAGAATGACAAGATCTGGGGATAAGGAGACAAATCAATAGATATTACAGATTTTTGTTTGTTTGTTTGTTTTTACCTGGGCAACATACGCAGAATCTGAAATAAGAGAGAAACTGTCCATCTCCCCTCTGCTAATGTATGTTTGAAGGAGGATATTTATCTTCCCATAACTGTTTTCCACACCGCCGGGAGCAGAAAGTTCACAGAAACTGTTCAGTAAGGTTTCCAGTTCCTCTGTTTCTTCTTCTCTTACCTAAAACACAATTAATAAATTATGAAGAGGCTGAAGTAACTTTATAAACATTTTCATACTGAAATTAACTTTCCATTATTTCTTAGTTACATTATTTTTAAACAGCCTTTAGTTTTAAACTAAATAACCCCCCCCAAAACAAAAAAGCCAGTCTTTCATACTGCAGCTAATAGAACCTAATTGAAACTATCTTAATCGTGACACAATTACTTTTTATTATTCATCACCATCTATTAAGGTTGCCATTGACACACAAGAATTTGATATGCCACAAAAATTGAATCTTCTGACCCTACCATCCTCTATCTGATGAGATTTCATTTTTTATTTGACCAGAGTAAAACCTCTGTCCATCTGGATTAGACAGTCTTGAATTAACATTAAATGCATTCATTACAGTTATATAGTTGGCATGACATTCTTAACTCAAAACTGTGAAGTACAATGATTCATGGTATTAAAGTTTTCACTGTTAATAAGATTAAGTCTTAATAGAAGTAAAGAAATATTCATATCTATGGTTTGAATAATGCATAGCATTTTATATTCTCACTGATGACCCTCATACTACAAAACACAGCATAAATCTACATATTCTTTGATTTACTGATAGACCGTTAGTGTAAAACTTATTGAAAGAGGGTAAATGTTTGGTTCATGCAGGAAATCAGCTGGGAAACATTTTCATTAGGGCCTGACTAATATCTAGAGGACTCAGAGAATCAGTTTCAATGCCCCACATCACAGCTGACCATCTGGCATGTGGAAGAACCTTATGCCTTATCTCCATCAACATGTTTAGTAAAATGCCCTGTTCTTGAATGAAGCATTAGTACAGCTCCTCTGGTGACAGTGAACCAACTAATTCTAAGACAGCATATAAAATATTTGAAACAACACACAAGCATGTGTCCAATATATATGCTTATAAAACAAGTATATCGCACTAAGGGGTATATTCTTAGTAAGAATATTCTCATTTGCTAGTCTCCTCTCACTATTGTTGTTGGGAGCTGTACAACTGACTATCACAATGCATTGAAAACTATAGCACAATACAGTTTCCTTGTGCCTTCTTGTGCTTGGATAAAGCTAACCATTGGGCAATACTAGAAGGATCATCATTCACTCAAAAAAACACAATTCATTTTGAAAACGTTATAACTAGTGATGTAAAAATAACTCCTAAGATGCTGTAATGAAAAAGATTAAACAAATACATTTTTTTCTGAAGGGAAAAAAGAAGGGAGCCCTTACAGAGATAGCAAAAATGAGGACTGGTTGCTGACCTGAGTACATTTGTGTTCTTACTTCCCTAGTATGGATAAAAAAAATCCTTTTACACCCAAATTCGTAGATTTTAAGGCCAGAAATGGAGATTCATATCAAACAAACAGTTTGGCATATACATATATGTAAAAATATTTCACCCAGTGGTTCCTACATCACTTCTATCTGTATTGCAGGTATATGTTCTAGAAAGAGATGAACTCATTTGTTGAGCTTTAGATAAAGAACCCTTGTGGCCATTTTGAAATGTGCGGGGGCTTAATACGCATGATGGTAATGTGATACTGGAACATTCTAATTACAAATGATAAATCAAGTCTGCTCCAATGTGTTCTAATTAGAAAGTTAATGAGCAAATCTATAGGCACCCCAAGCAATCTTCCAAACCCCAGATATATCATTCCAAAGATCACTTACTCTGATTTTTAAAACACTAGGGACAGGCAGGGACATAGTAAAGCCCTTATTAAAAAAATTAAAAGAATTTTTAAAGAAAATATATCCCTAGCAAAATAGTTTAAAGCTGAACCATTATTCCAGTTTAAATACAAGTAATTTGAATGATAGCATGTATAGGAGTGTCAGGTATTCATGCTGGGAAAACATTCTATGCTTGTGCCTAACATTTACAAAAACTATTAGATAAGGTCTATTTCCATGAAAATGCTTAGCTGTATGAAGTGATGCAGTCTTACCTTGATCTGTTCAAATTCCTCAGCTTTAGATACTATAGCAAGAATATCACCTTCTGTTTTATGAGCATCAAAAAGTTCATTGAAAGTCTGTAAAAATAAATATATGCACTTATGACTTAATGTTAATAAATAAAAATATAATAAGCCCTAGCATCTTAGAATTAAAAATGCTTCTGACTTTAGCAATTAATCAGATAATTACTAAACAACTACCAAGATTATTTAAAAGCAAATGGGTTTTTTAGCGTGATGCAGCTTGATGGAGACCAATTTTCTGGTTTCAATTGCTTCAATTTGGACAACCAAAATCCTTTGCCCCTTTTGAAAACCTTGGCTGGGATATGTCTGATTATATGATGACATTAAATCGTTAACATTTTTAGTGGTACAGTATGCAGGACATGTCCTGTTGGCTACAATTAAGGACAGACAGATTTTAAACTGGAACAGAATGAACAACAGTCTTGTACCTACACATTGACAGACAGGTAGTTATACGCATTTCAGTGCACTGTGCTTGCCTTAATTGCTGATAAATTCTACCACATGCATGACAGAGTGGTAGGATAGTCACACAAACAGACATTTCCTTAGTAGGGAACTCTGTATAGAAGTTCTATCACCTGCATACACTTACATATACTGGCAATAGACATCTAAAGCCAGACAGACATCTAAAGAAAAGGCATAAAAATACAAATGACATCTAAAAACAAATTTGGTCAAAGCAAGGTTTCTGACCTCTCACCTATTTCCATATACTTATTTCCTTCTTTCTTTGTCTTTTCCTTTTTGGTAACCATGACTTGAAAATAATACTGATGTTAAGTCAGTTACATAACCTACAATACCCTTTAGGATAGGGACAGAAATTACACATAAACTGGTTTAAGTGATCAGAAACTGGTTTAAATCTGTAACAGAAAAAGAAGTGCACATAACTCAGTTTCAAAATGGTAGAAACTAGTTTAAGATAAACCTGGTTGAATGTAGTATCAGACTCAACTGATTTGGGTCACACTGGTTAATGGAACTTCTGCCACAGACCCCTTCCTAGTTTAAGTTTTTAAGTTAAATCAGAGCTCCCTAGCATCCTTGCCTGCTTTTCAGCCTTGGGCTGGGCTATCTGCTCCAGAGAACAAGACTGGCCCTGCCCCTCTCTTCTCTGGTGGGGGACTGCAGTGTCTGCCAGGCTGCCCCCTGCCCCACTCCTCCCTTGAGCAGGGATCCCCTCTTCCAGCCCCTCTCCCATGGAAGGGACTGCAGCGGTATAGACCTCAGCCAGCACTTGGCCATCTCTTGGCCATCACCCCCAGGCTACCTAATGCTGAGAAGTGGTTGTGTGTGTGTCGCTAACTTCACTGAAACAAAGGCAGATAAAAAAGTGCCCACTTAGGGCCAGAAGCCAGTGGCTTGCAAATGCAAAGGTACCCTGCAGATGAGAAGAGCTTGAAACTCATGAGAGAAATGCATTTGTTTTCTTTTGTAGGGCTCGATGGCCTCATAAGGTTTGCATTCTGATAAGCTCTCTACTGGCTTTCTTGCTTCAAAGCCTGCAATCTGTCAGTGCTCAACAGGAGACAGAGGTGTGAGAAATGATCTGGTTTGCAATGAATGAGACCTGTGAGTGCCATCAGTTTGCTGCAGACAGTATGAAGACACAGGGAGAGGGAGACTGAATAGCTCAGTATCATCAACAGATGCATGCACTGCACACACTCCCTCCCTGCCCCCCACCCCCTTTCTTCAGAGTGTTAGCCAGGAGCTGGGATCTGGCAATACTTCCCACCCCCTGAGCAGTGAGCAGGGCAAAAGCCTGGCAAGGGCTGCTTTCCCCTCCACCTCCAGGCACGCCCTGGCTAGGGATTGTGCAGGCCAGAGTGGGGGTTTAAACCTCTCCTGAATCATAACATTTTGCAAGGGCTTGGTCACGCTCCCCCTCAGTTCAGCACTGTGGAATGAAAGGGAGGGCACACTCTAGTGTTCCCTGGCTTCTGGTCTGAGCCACTGAAGGTATATGCCTGCATTTCCTGATTTAAAAGTAAATGTCTATCCACTTACAAGTCAGTTCAATCTCTGCAGGCTAGATTAACCTGAAAAGATTGAATCAATTCAGGCTTCGGCTTTTTGAATGTCTATCCCTAGCCGTGATGATTATTTTGTGTAAAGTCTTAAAAAGACGAAGGTGTACCAAAAGTAGAATAGTACCTCAATGGTATTATATTTAATATAGTAATGGCTGGCAGTTCTTCCTAAATCTGTTGAAGAAAAAAACCCAGTCCTCTCTTCAAAACGAATCATCCGGGCTTTGTCTAGCTTTCTGCCAACTTCAATCACCAGTTGTTCTCTGTGCTTCTCTAGTGCTGAATCCATCTAAAGACCAAGCACAAAAAAAAATCAGAAATGACTTATGTACTTCAGTGAGTTAACTCAGTTCTTGTAAGAGACAGAAACACAATACAGCTGGAAAACAGAGAAAATAAAGTCATAATTGCCAAATGAAGAATTAGTTGAATGCTTATTAACAAATGTGATATGGACATTAAGTCCAAAAAACCCTTCATCTATATAAATAAAATGAATAAAAACAGGAAACTGGAATCTATATCGGTCCATCCTCAAGTTATACTGCATTTCAATCTATAAATTTAGAAAATTCTTGTTGGATACTTACAAATATGGATGACTATCTGATAACATTGTTATATTTATTTATTAAAACCTAACAATGAATTTTTCAGTTATTGGACATCTCTATTAAAAGGTAGAGCACACAATGTATTAATCAATAACTGAAATAATTTTATTTCAAAACTTAACCCTGCTGATCAAACAACGGATCTAGGTGCTCAAATATGGATTTGGTTTCTAAAAACGCTGAGAATAGAGGTGCTTGAAATCTTTGGAATATGTATTTTCCATTAAAAAAAATAAAGAAATCAATATAGCACATACAAGGGACCGTTGCAAAAAACCAGATCATAAAAGAAAAATAAAAGCTACAGTTGCTTATTGAATGACCTAACTTCATTTTTTAAAATAACTTAGCAGGGTTTGGAATCATCATCATCATGGTACAATATTACAGATATTTCCTAGTTTCCCATTTATGAGGATATTTTTTGAGGATATATATACCCTGTGTAGTATGAAATGAAGACAGCTTATTATCATATTCTGGAGCTGGATAAACTCCAAATCTCAAGGCTGAAATAGATATTGAGACTCAAGTGTGCAGTATGTTAGCTGGAATGTCTAGTCAGATTCTGATTCCATACATGTTATCTCCTGCTCTTGAAGTACACAAGTAGTTCGACTAACTTCAGTGAAAATACCATATCTATAAAATAACTGACTTCATTTCAATGATTTATAGCCATAAGTTGTCCATTTTGTAAAGATCTGGCTACATTTACAAAGAGGGACCTGGGATAAATTGGGGGCCAGCTCACTAATATTGCGGCCTGATCATAGCAGGTACCATTTTGTGTTGATCATGATACCCCCCTCCCCCCTTTCAATGGGCTGAGGAGGTAAGTTTAGGGCCAGGTTTAATTGCAATAGCAGAGGCCTTGCTCCCAAGGCCTCTAACCACTGCTGAAGCAGCACAGGGAAGGGGTTGCAAAAGGGACAGGGGGAGGAGAGAGCTTGGGGATGGGTAGAGGAGAAGCTGCTTCCTCCTCTAGGTAGGAAAACTGGGGTGCAGGGAGAAGGGGAGACCTGGGGACTGCCTTGGCAGATGGCCTTGGCTTCACGTAGGGTTAGGACTGTTTGTTCTTCTGCACAGGTGTTCTCTGCCCCCATTCCCAGTCCCCCAGTTTTCCTGAGAAAGCAAACAGCCCCATGCCCCCCCCCCCCCCAGCTGTCTCCTTCCCCTGTCCCTTTTGCATCCCTCACTGCCTCCCCTGGACTACTAGGCTTTTGCTGCTGCCTGGGGAATCCTTTCCATAGCCTATAGTAGCCACCTTGTGGCAACAAAATGCCATGATATTGCTGTTTGCTGGAGAACTCTCCAGCAAGCAACCATATTGTGGCAGTCCATTGCAAATAGCATTTTTTTGTGAAAATCACTTAATTTCATGATTTTCACGAAAAATGCAAAACTGTTATTTAAACAAGGCCCTACTTGTAGAAATGACAGGAAGGACAAGTCTCTACCACCTCTGAATGGTGCCATGTCGCTGCTCATAAACTGTGTTTTAAGCAGGCTAATTAGATGCTGCACTAAGTGTAACTATATTTTATTTTCTTTGGGGTGTAGCATGTGCTTTACTGTAGCACTTATCAGGGTCCAGAGGTGGTGTAGACATGTCACAGATGTCCTGACTGTCACAAACCAAACAATGGTCTGGGGATACATGGGGTATCATGCAAGGTTTTCTTTCATGCATTTATTTCACTGATATGTGTGGTCTTGCTGAAAAACCCATGTTATGTTATGTCCATTCATGTTATGATTATCACTGTAACAGTTTGGATTATATTATGGCATCTTTATTTTGTGATTTATGATTTTGGATGTGGTTTAGCAAAGAAGGCGAGGAATACATACTTAAGGACAACTGCCTTTCCCAGGCAGAAGATGACATAATAATGGTGGGGCAGCCAGACCATTGTCCGTTTGCAATGGGGAAATTGACTCCTCTCTAGCAAAGGCTAGAGAAATGGCCAAAGCTTTAGCTATGGGAATTCCAAGTGCTTCAGGGAACCCAGAGTTTTCTGGAGGATTCTGACTCTTGAGCAAATAGAAGAAGGCAGATAGGGAGAGGTAGTTAAAGCCTATCTATAAAATCATGGTATTTGGATTTTTTGGGGAGGGGAGGATACCTGAAGCTGGCAGGTATCCAGGGGAGGATACCTGAAGCTGGCAGAAATTCCATTGCTGCAGCTGTGGGGTTAGGTATAAGGGCAGTTGAGCAGAGGATTGTGGGGATACGGAGTTCTCCCAGGGCAACCTTGGTCTGTTCTTGAAAGCAGCACTGGGACAATGGGGAGAAACTCAGGGTTATGGGGGTGTACCAGATGGGTGTGTGACACTGACTATCAAATATTAAGTCTGATAAGACTTTAACAGGGAGTAAGCTGGAGAAACAGAAAGTGACATATCTCTACCTATGGCTAGCTCTCACACCCCTGGGGCAGTGTCCTGGTGGCTCCTAAAGGCTTTGTTGCTTCTTGTCCTGAACTGAGGGAAAGAATGGCTGGGTAATTAATTCCTGGTTTTGGCTGTGGCTGCTTGCTTGGAGCTGGAAGATGCATCTGGCTGCTTCCTTGCATCATCTGGGGAACTGCCTAGTTGTTGAGCTTGTACTGGAGTGGCCAGTACTAGTTACACCCGTCTCTTCTGTGGCTGGAGAAATCTTGGCTGCTTCTCCCTAGTCAAGTTGCAGACCCTTCTGATCAGAGAAAGAGTCTAAGGCCCCAAAGGCTCATGCTGTCAAGCAGTATTACTCAACTGATAGGTTACAGTGCCTTGGAGGGGTAGGGGTGGGCGGGAGAGCATCACAAAAAGAAATTAGGGTGAGAAATACTGAAATTTTTACTAGAAACTAAAACAGCCCCCTCCCCCTAATCTTACGCTGGCCAAAAGTGCATAAGATTGAACAATCTCTTGGAGTCTTCACATGGATTATTTAGGTTTATAATCCATATGTTTTCCTATTTTTATAGTGAATGAAAAGGGCTTGAAAAACATTTCTTGAAACTGAATGCAGACTTATTAACCTGGAAAGGTTGAGAAACATTGTCCTAGAGCTCTGACTCTGTGGTTAGAGTCCTGGCAGGTCTTTATGGTTCAGAATCCTGCAGGGGTATAAGAGAGTTCTGCCTAGAATGGACCTTTACCATGGCTCTCCAAACCAGAATGTCATTTCCAAGGCAACAGCAGCAGCAATTTAGAAAGTTTTACACAAAAGTCTGTCATCTACTACTGGAAACTGAACACAGTTGGGATATTTACTTGCATAAAGGTAAGAATGCATAGAAATTTTCAGCATCAGGGTGTTAATCTGAAGTAATCTCAATTTCAATTTGTACTGACTTCTCAAGGATATTTTCAAACTTAAAATAAGAGAGAAAAAAACATTAAATCTTAAATGAGAGTTGACAAGCTGCTGAAAAGTTTGACTAGCATCCTAGGCCACCTCTTTCCTGTTTTCCCAGAATGCTGCTTTCCCTAGTGACAAGGGAGGAAGAGGCTTAGCACTCTAAAATTTTCAAGCATTACAAACAAATATACATATATATAAATACCCTTTATAAGGACTAAAAAACCCAGCTTAGCTGTTGGAAAAGGAAGCTGTGATAGACAATATAAGAAAAGGACTGGTAAGAATCAATGGATTTTCTTTTATACAAACCCATTTAAAACAAATATGAACAAACATTTTCTGTTCAGCAGTTTGATCACATTTCCTCACTTCCTTACCCCAACCCGCTTAATGTAAATAATGGTATTCTTCTTTTAGTTGAAGGAGGTGAAGCTCAGAGAACATCCTTGTTACTGGCAAACATTTTGAAAAATTGGAGAACAGATGCTTATCAATGTGGAGGAACTGGGTTAGCCAAAGAATTAAGATTTGCATATTCACAGAATGATTATTGACAATATGCATAGATGTCTCAGCTCAGTTCAGATTCAAGTGAGGTAAAGAGCAGCATACTCCCAAGAGCACAGAGAAACATCCTGAACTTCCTGATTCACAGCAATGGCATGCTTGCTGCTATATCATTAAATGGATTACATGCTGCTCCTTGGATTACTGCATAAAAGAATTATAGGAACAGACAGAGCACTGGTAGATGTTCAGGGATGGCACTTCCTTGGAGCTGACAAAAATCTGGAAAATGTCTGTGGACTGAAGAGTAACAATTCATTTGTTTTACTGTTTATTGTACAATTGCTCTTAGTAATGGTTTGCTAACTTTATAATTGGGTATTACCAAAACTATTTACACTATTTATCCAAAATATTTTAAATCATAAGATAATTTGCAGGGATTTCTACAAAGATACGCTATACCATTCTTTAGCAAATGATAGTATGAAATATCACTTTAGATCGGTCAAACTCATCCAGTCCATGTATGAGGCTGGTAAATGAGCTTGATCAGGCCCATGGATCCCTTCCCAAGGATAACTGATCTGGTGGCTGCTCCACTGCTATGTACCACATGAATCCCAAAGTGGCTGGAATGAACGCTGCATATGGCACAGTCTAGCTGGAGCATCAGCTGTGATGAACACAGTGACCACCCCAGCTGCACTACGCTGTATGAGGCACCAGCTTCAGCCAGTCTGAGACCCATGCTGCCTGCAAGCATTAGATGTTTGACACTTGCACTTTAGATAATGTTTTCCTTTTACCTGTTGGTGTGATACAAATAGAAGTGAGATATGAAAGCTTATTAAAAAGTTTGGGGTGATTGTATTAAGCAAGTCTCTCAAAGAGGTCCAGTAAGGTGTTTAAAACATGCCACATGACAGTACTTTGAGATCTATGCTCTACGATTTATTATGGATCATTGATAATTTCACAAACACTCTCTACTTATTGATATCTAAAAGGACTATGCCTAACATATAGCCTCTTCATACAAATACATAGCTACTATTTAAAAAGCATATCTTCAGAAAGATGTTTTCTCCATTTTTCTTCCCATCAGTGTATGTTCACCTCCTGCCTATCACAATACCCTTGTAGAAGGTGCTAGTAGAGCATGTCCAGCAGTGTATAGAGATTATCTGAAAATTGTGAAACCCTCCAAAAAAGTAAAAATAATGAATTCATCTATGAAAAAAATATATCTCTAACTGTGCTTTGATTTATTCCAAAGGGGAAAAGAATTTCTAAAAGTGACATCAAAGGAATAAAAATCTGAAAATGACTGGATACTAAGAAGAACAAAGATTTAAAATTGATTTATTGTGTTAACCTGTTAAATGAGCAAGTATGTTATCTGATAATTTATGATACCCCATTTGATGAAACCTTCTAAAACAAATACTCTGCACAAGAAAAAAAAAATACTGCGTATAGACTAAACCTATGGTTTCAAGAAGACTTGAGTGTATCGCTTATGTCTGGTTTGCAATATTGAAATGCTGACAGCAAATAAACAATGAAAGTTGTTTTGATAAAAAATAGTACTGTGTGTTGATGGATAGTTTAGCTGTTGGCAGTATTTTTGTATGGTGGTGTAAAAATGTTTTCAATTAAAAAGACTATTCAGAAGAGAACTTTTAATTTACTTTTGTACAAAATACTCCCAAAAATGCTGCTATAAAAATATATTTTCCTTCTCAAAACTTAAAAACAATTGCTGATGTCAGGTAAGATAGAAATGGCAAATATTTATCCTCACATAAGGAAAGGATTACAGAACAAGAAAGCAGGTTAGATTTTTTTAAATGCATTTTCTACCTGATAAGCCTTGTGACTGATGCCATATACTAATGGATTTGCTCTCATCCGTACATAAAGATAAGTGTAGCTTATCCACTTTACTGCTTCCTCCACATTAGTTACTGTTCCAAGAGCAATCTGTAAGTAGGAGAGATCAACTTAAAAAAAATTGAAGTAAATACAAGCATAAAGTTAATAACATATTTAATTCAGGGCTTTAGGACTAAACTACAAAAATTGTTAGTTTTCAAACTGAAGTTACAATACTCATAAAATCATCTTCTTGAAATATCTTACATCTGTATTCAGAAGCACCTATTTATTATCCTGGTGATCATGCCAGGACCTTCTTTGACAATAAGTTCCAAATACTTAAGCACTTACATAAATCTTTCCTACTGTTTGTAATTTTGTAAAAAAGGACCAGACCATGAAGACTTTTAGACCCCAATAATTTGAATAAGGCTTGACAATTTAAAACAAAATATATATTGCATTTTTTAATGTTTATCTTTATAAGCAACATAAACTTACTTTCTTTTCTGCTGTCAACATAGGAACATTTAAATGAAATATTTACAACCTGATCTAAACTGGTTAATCTGTTTAAAATATAACTCCATATGTATTTTAGAAAATATATTAAAAGGTGAAAACATTCTGATAATAGACAACTGACAGTGTAGGAATTGGATAAGTAGACTGGATTTACCAATCAAATCATACTGGTACATAAGACTTTTTTGAAGATGGTTCCATATTTTATATTTTTAAGTAGATTTTGGCTTGCCTTTTATTTTTGAAGAGTCACATGCACAAAGCTTCTAGCATACTGCTGGCACACGAAAAGATAACCAAAGTTTGAGTGGATTATTTTATATATTTATACAGATTATTGATGCACCTGTATTGAAACAATATCTCACCAAGACTTATCAAGTGCATTAACATATTTCCATTGGTTGTAGTCATGGAAAGTACTGGGTGTTTTACTGTTTATTGAAACTGCTAATTTGAGCTCATTGGGAAAATTCAAGACCTTCATTGCAAACATACCTTTTTGCATATTACTTTTTCCTATGGTCATAGTGTTAAATGAACTCTTTAATAAAAAACTTGTGAGCAATTACTACTAGTTAAAAGATTAATGACTTTTATAGCCTTTTAGTTTCATATACATTTACTTTGTTACACAGATTTAAAAAAATCCATGCAACTTAATTTTAAATTCTGAGAGCTATGCATCTACATGCTAGTAACAGAGAAATTTATTACTACGGAAAAAGAAACAAATATAACTATCCCAAAATAAAACTGAAAGCTAAACATCTCTTGTCATTTAAACCCATGTAAATCTTGTATAATCCCCCTGACTTCAATGACTAACATTGAGACTAACCCAGATGGTGCTGTAATTCATTGGACTTGACTTGATTCTGCTTCCCAACAGTGAGGGAAAAAAGTCAAAGTTATATTTTCTTATGTACATATATTCATGCACGAGGCACTAAAGGATTTAAGAATGCAGACTTGCCCTGAACTACCATATTTCAGTTGAAAATGAGGAAAGACATTCTTACATCTGTAGGTTGTTTACTCATTTTACCTCCCAAATTAATTGGTGCATTTGATTTGTCTGTATGACTCAAACCGCTTTCCTGTACATAACTTGGAGCAGGATCTTTCAATATTACAAAAACCTTTTACAAAATGGCCAATTATAGAATAATCAAAATAAAAAGCTCTTATAACAGAAAAGAGCAAAATCTGAGAATTGGTCAAAAATAACCCTTTTGTAATTTATTCAATGACTGATATTAGTATTTAGACTGGTTAAATAATAAACATTTCTACAGTTCAGCAAAAAACAGCAGAGGAAGATAAGGATATGCGATATACCAAGGCTGCATATAAAAACCCGTACATATTAGAAACTTTGTAACATCCATTTTTAAGTGTGTTCAGTACCATACAGAGACAGAAGTAAAAGCTACTTCTGAATATTTGCTGCCACCTCGTGTCTAGCTAAAGTTCTTGCCTCAGATATGGCATCCAATTATTAATTGTTTGGATAACTTGAAACAAAGTATTTGTACTGTAAGTATTTAAAGCTATTTACAAAACAAATGAACTACACAATCTAGCTTCTGCTAGATTGGGATATTTAAGTGAAAAGGGTAATAAAGGTATTGCTTCTAAAAAATATTGAGAAACAAAGGTCTTAAACAGACATTCATTTCCAGGAGAAATCTTCTGGGGAGAGGGATCAGTAGAGCATTCAATCTGCAGCTGCCCCTTCTTCCCTGACTTCCATGCCTTCCCTAGACTGGGAGGAGAGCAGAGCAGCGGCTGCTCCCCACACCTTTTCCAGACTCGGATATCACCCTGGTTCCCGGGAGGAATCAAATGGCAAGGAAACATACAGGTGTTGTTTCCCTCTGACAGGAGAGAGCTTCCTAATTGAAAAAGGCATTGTTCCCAAGGGATAAAATTGATGAATGCCTGTACATTTTTTGTTTCTATCAAAAAAGCAAAGATTCTCCTGGCAGAAATGTATGGGCTGTGTGTGGTGATGGACCCTATAGTTTTGCTTGTCATAGAAAAATATTGCACTAAATCAAAGTCCTTAAATGGATATTTAGCTTTCAAAAGAAGAAATGCTGAAGCTAAACATTTACATTTTCTTGAAATTGAACTTCTTGATAACAAATTTTAACAGAATGCTCATACTTAAACTGTTCATGCAAAAAATTGTGAATGCAAACTGCATTAACGGAACAAGAGACTCAGTTTTAAAAAAGCTAGTTCACCGGGCAAATATAAGTGAAAATAGGAGAGAAGTCAGTGTAGGAATTTTTCAGCCAACTATTCATGGAAGGATGCTATGGACTACTGTGACACTGAAATAAAGTTCTGTTAGTACAGGTCTTCATTTTTACAGGTAATTTTTGTTGAATTCCTTTTTAAAAGCTCTATGCCATGAAGCGGAGAGAGTTGAGCAGCAATTCTCAATTCAGTTCAATTTTTCTGCTTTTCAAAACATAGATATTAATAGTTGAGAAAAAAATTAGACTTTTTACAGATCTCAAACATGCAAGGAAAAAGGAATGCAGCCTGTTTATAAACCATTTTCTCATGCAAAATTTCTAGCTATATGAATGCTGATGTACAACTGAGTCCAATTATTCCTGCATGTGAATCAGACAAATATTTAGAGCAATACACCAAGAAGTCTTTCATAAAGACTCCTATCAGCATTTGTTTTGTTTTCAAATAGTCTGAAGGACCATTTTTATACCCTTTTTCTGATGTGATCAAGAACTCATTCATGCATCTCATTTGAAATATTTTCTTTAGCGTTACTAGCATTTACTAAATGGAGTAGAACAGCCAAATTATCACCTTCTGGGAAAGGAAAAAATATAAATCAAATAAATAATGGGAACAGTCCTGTCTTAAAGTCTCAGAGGAGCTAACAGCCTAGTATAAGTACTGTATAAGTAGAACAATAATATCTAATGAATTTTTGGTATTTTTTCCATCTTTTATAGTAATTTAACTCCTTAGAAATGTTCTGCCATGCTTTGGGCACACACATAATCCAATCCCCTCTATCTGAATAGGTAAAGGCATTTTCCTGGTCTGGCTGGTAGAAGCTCTCATCCTGTGATTGGCCTGTATGAGGTAGAGAGGCATCATCTCAGCAGGCAGGCAGGCAGGCTGGTGGGCTCAGGTAATCCACTAGTCTTTGTGCACAAGGGTACAGATACAGAAAACCTCCACCCTCCAGCCTAAGCCTTACTTTAGACCCTGATTAGCAGCTTGTATCCCTCCAAACCTAGAATTAGGTACCTCCCCACTGCCACCCACTGCAAGCTAGGAATCCAGTGGTAAAGTTAGGTTCAAGTTGTCACAAGTTTGAAATTGCGAGATTCCAATTGCAAGTACCCACAAGAGGTCTGTTTTTTTGATCAACTGAAACTGGACTCCTAGGGAAGTCATTCTGTTAGAAAAATGCTGGGGAACCTATTTTTGAAGGGAGGATAGTGAGGTCCCAGCAACAGTCTGGGGAACAAGATGTGGGGATGGGTATGTGCTGATGGCAATTCTTTAACAGGTGGAAACAGTTAAGAACATAAGGCAAGTAAGTCCTTTATTAGATCTAGCCACATATTCCTTACTCGTTATCCCATTCCTGTTAGGAGACCTGATCTGGATGCAAGATATGCAGATGTTCTTATAGAACTATGTGGCCTTCCCTTGATAACAGTCATTATTATGTTCATCAATCTATTTCTTTTTCCTAGTAATCTCTCTCTATTAAATTAAGAATCACAAGGGTCTCCAGCAGTCTCTCCAGCCTTCAATAGAACTATAAGGAATACTTTGAGATTTGGAAGAAGAAATGATCCTATTCCCACACTAAGAAATAAAGTACTTTCAGCAAAGGCTAAGGACTTAAGTTAAAATGGGCTAATCTGACTGAATGAATATGAACTATAAAACAATTCTGATTAAAATTACAGCATCACAGACCAAAAGGAATGCCAAGAGATCATCCAATTCAATTCCCCGCACATGGCGGGATTATCCCTGTCAAAACCATTCTGGGTAAGTATTGTCTAACTGCTTTTAAAAGCTTCCAAAGATAGAGATCCCCAAATCTCTCCAAGACCCTGTGTTCCAATGCTTAACCACCATCATAATGAGGGAGCTCTGTATATAATTCAATCTCAATTTCTCTGACTAATTTAAGAATAATTGCTTCTTGTACTGTTCCCTGAAGACACAGAAAAAAAATTTGTCACCATCCTCATTATAACCTTAAATATTTTAAGACAATTATCAAATACTACAGCCATCTCCTGTTCTCCAAGCTAAACAGTCACAGTTCTCCAACCTTTCTTCATAATAGGTTCAATGTAGACACTATATTGTAAATATTGTTACACAACTATTATTCTCTTCATTGTTTAGATAGCCCTTTCAAAATATTAAAGAAAAGATAAAGTTATCAAATCTCTATCTTTTAGATAGTCCTTTCCCTAGAGATATTGATCTAAAATTCTTGACTCAATAAATCTTGTCAAAATCAATCATGTCTTCCTTCATTTTTCACCTTTCTAAGCTAAATAATAATAGACTCAGCCATGTCTACCAAGGTCCATCACTACTGAACTTTTTTTTTGAACTTACTCCACTTCAAGTGTTTTTACTCGTAATTTTTATCTACAGCAGCTTCCTCATCCCTAAGAACAGCAATCTTCATACCATCCATACAGTTTTACAGCTGTTAGCAACAACAGAAAATTTAATATAGAAAAATGACCAATGGCCACTACTGTATCTAAGGATATGTCTTCAAAGACAGATCTTAAAAGGGAATAGACAACTATGTGTTTAAACACTATTGATCATTATATATATATATTCTATAGTTTATATTTTGTTTCCATGGTTTTCATAAGCCAAAATTATCTCAGAGCATGGTGAGATGTGGTGTCATGATGACATACTACTTATTTCATTTTTTTTACATGTGTCGTAGCCTGCTAGGTAGATATTTTGAGCTACTCACATAGGTTCATGGAATTCTGTTCCTTAGAAGTTTTTTAAGTTGAGATCTAATCAGCATATAAGAGAAGTTTAGACCACTGCTGAATTCAGAGAGATAAACTGCTTTCCAGAAAAACAATAGCTTCTTGTAATTGACTTCACTTACTATTGATTTCCTGTAATCAAGCAGACAGTGATCTTTCCTGCCCTGTCATGATAGTAGGAAAAATCACGTCTGATGTATTAGAGGTCATAAAAATGATGGTTTCATGGCCTTGTCAGTGGTTTACTTTTTCTTTTCAGCAGCTCCCATTATACCTTAAGTGTTGCTGTTTCCATTAAAAACTGTTCACCAAAAATCATTAAGAAACGTTGGGCCAGAACTTCAGGTGCTATAGCTGCATTATGTCCACTGCACCTACATTATCTGATATCTGAAGGGCAGAAAAGCTGCCATAACGTTGAAATTAAAGTACATTAGATATTTTAAAAATATAATCAAAACAATGACAATTACATGTTCAGAATTTCCTTCCAGTTTTCTACTTTCTTTAGAGACAAATCGATACTTAGACTCAAACCGTTTAGTGTTCCACGGTAAAAGGACCCTAGTTTTAGTTCAACATTAATACTGGTTTCCTATTTCAGAAGTTCAGAATATTAACATTTTGCCTTCTAAACTAGCTTGCAAATTTCTTCTCCCAATCTTATTCCCTGTGTTAGACTTGATGAAATAAAAAAAAAAAGATTAACATGTGATTCAATTATTTCAACCATTTTTTTTTCTTTTTTGAGTTGCCTAACATTATGTACTGAGAGTAACTATGGCCCCTGGCATACAATCATTTAAAGGCATCATGGAATCTGATCTCTTATCCCAAAATTATGTATCCTTCCATGCATATGTGCATGTCCCACAAAGTTGAAAGCTGGGTGCCCACAGCCTGGCATCACTGAGGGCTGGGGCCAAGAATCAGCTGATTAGGTGGTTCTCATACTAGAGCAGCACCAGGACTGTTTAAAGACCCTGAACTCACCCTGAATGAGCCCCTAGGGGGCTGGGGCTCATTCAGCTGGCTGTTGACCCCAGCCCTGGTACAGCACCAGAACTGGTTCAAGACACTCAGGGCTGGGGCTGAGTCCACTGGCAGGATTCTGTCCAGGGAGTTTGAAAAACCTGTACCTGGCACCTCCAGTAGGACTGTCAAGGGCTTAGAGGCTCCTGGTGGGGAGACCTGAGGCTGCTTATAGCTGTAGCCCCCACAACAAAAATAGTGTTTTACTTTAAACTCCATGCACCCCCGCACACTGAGCCTAGCATATGTCCAAAAGAGGCATTGTGTTAGTTAGTTAGATAAGGTGCTCCAGCAGGGCTTTATTTGGCACTTTTATCTGATAGCTGATTGAATCAGCTTTAAAGAAAAGTTTGAAAAAGCCGCACTGAAGTGCCTGATCTATACAGATGCTGCAGAGGGAGGCTGAACTAACCTTTTCTTCCAGTAACTAACTTTTCTTCCAGTAAAGCAGATTTTTTTTCTACATCTGTCAGAGCCCTGAATGTCTTTAATCACCAGGGGCCTTAAACTGTAGGTGTGGGCTTTAAAGTTGCCAGAGGGAAAAGCCCTTTGGCTCCCCATACCAAGAACCTCATCTTCCATGTTTGTGCATAGGGATTAAATTCCTCAGTGGGGGAGCTTCTTGGTGTCCCTGCCAGGGGCCCAAAAGGCAGCTCTGAACCCAGCTGGAGAACAGGGGCTGGCCTGGGGGGCCAGTCTTGTGCATGACATATATGTAATTTAAAGCCATATACAAACCAGACAAAAATATTCTACATATGTGGAACATTTTTATGCTGTTTTACAGCTTCTTAAATTGGGAGCATGTGTAGCACTCTTGCCATTTACGCTGCAATTAACATGTTAATCATGGCATAACTGTAATGCATATAAAGGCTCCGTGTAACACATAATTTTAATGTCCCTCAGTGTTGTGGGGTTTTTTTGTTTGATTTTTTCCACAAGAGTACCACTTAGGTATTAAATTATTGTGAAGGGTCATTCAGTTTTCATTTGGGTTTGGGGTGGTTTCAAATATTAAATTCTACCATTTAGTAAAAGTATATGCCTATCTGGTCAATTATTAACACTTTCCTCTATTTTTTCCCTGTATTTATAATGTTATCCATTTCTTACAATTCTTCATAAACAGGCTTACTTTTTTATAACCATAAATTCTGTCAGGAATCTGAAATATTTGCAGTTTACTGTCTCTTTTCAGTGATAAGACAGTGAAAGGAAACTTATTTTTGGTCCAGGGTAGTAATTGCAGATAGATACTCTTCCAATATTACAAAGTCTTTTTATTTTATCTTTTCTTCTTTTGCATACTTATTTTTCCTTCTGGATCTTCTACATGAAAATTAACTTCTCATTTAGACACATACAGCTCAGAATGATATTTACTTTCCCAAATCTTTCGCAATTATTTTGATTTGATGGTTTCTAAGCTAATAGTTTAGATAATTTATTATAAAATGAAAAGAAAATAAAGCTAATGATAACTTAAGTCCTTACTGTTACAATAACAAAGCTGGGCATTGCAAAAATTAGAGTTCCAAAACAAAGCCAACTTAGCTACACTGAACTTTCTATATATCTATTTTGCTTAAAATTGCACACTTAGTAAAACGTCGGTTCATTAATTAATGTGCTTATGCCAGCACAATGTAGTCTTGTGTCTAACAAGGCCTCTGACTATACACTATAAATAAATACAGTGTTGTATACTTACATTGAAACATGTGCTTAAAAATTGGAAATTAGGATTTGCAGAATATTCTAACATTTAATGGAAAAAAAATCCCCAGTGATATCCTGCCTGTGAAGGCAGATGTGTATTTGACTTGATTTTAAAGGTGTAAATAACTTTTAAAAAGTATACTTGTGCCTTTCTTTTCCTCTTCATCCTGTGTAAAGAAGTCCTGCTCTTCTTCAAAAAAATAAGGTCTTCTTGGAGAAATATATATTCTTGTGATATTACACCTTAATTAGAAAGGCATGGTATTGATTCTTTGCCTAGACAATATTAATATCACATAGGAAATAAAGAGGTTAAAAAAGAATTCCAGAATTTTAAATGGTTGTAGTAAACACCTCCGACTTTGCAGGCTACCACTTCACATAGTTCCTTTCACATACTGAAAAATACTCTTTTCCATATTAGAATTACTAGGCCTTTTCTTTTCCCACTACTTCTAATAGAAAGCTGTTCTAGAACATCATACCTGTTATGGTTAGAAACATTATCCTTAAGGGTGATTTGCACCCTTAATTTATAGATGCCAAATTTAAAGTAATTTGTTCTTGTGCCAATATTTTTCAAGGAATTCTTCTTTTCATTGTGTCTGTCTCCCTGCCTCCAACCCCAATATACAGTACTTACAGATAGTAGTAGCTCTATCTCTAAATAATGATTATTTTTCTACATTTCCTCTAGTAAGAAAATCTCTCCATTTCTCTGATTGCCTATGCAGCTATTCTCTGCACTGTTCCACTTTGTTATAGACATTTCTACTATCATTTCACTAGCTCTCCAGCTAAGTAGAATCTATTAGGATAGAGTAAAAACTGTATTTCTGATATATGAATCAAATGGAAAAAAATGAATCCTTTTTTGGAGAAAAGAAACAAAAATATAAAAACTCATTTAGGCCTTGTTCATACATCATAAGGTAACAAGTAAATGACATAAACCCAAAGTTTGTCTATTGTTTTTATTCAGGATTTTGCTGTACAGGTTTCCCTTGCTTTACGTTGTACGTGTGTTCCTGGAAAACAGTGCATAACTCAAATTCACACAAAGGGAACCCACTTTACAATATAGCAAGTAGGGATACATTCCAAGACCCTGACTTTACTGGCCCCCAGACCCATTTCTACCACTTTTACAAGACCATTTTGGTACTCTCCAACACCAGATAGTACACATGAGCACAGGGTGGTGCCATCATAGGGATGGCAACTACAGAAATACGTGTCACAGACAACAAGCAAGGAGCACAGATCCATACAGGAGACTATATTTTGGTGCATATCACTCCCACAATGCACTGCACCAAGCAGCTGACTGCAGGCTTTCACCACACCGATCACATAAGAGTGAATTTACCTTGCATATAACAAATTTTTGTTATAAAAAGGGTCCTCACATAAGAGCAAATTCGCATATATAGAATCCATATAAAGCGAAGGAAACCTGCATGTGTTTTAAAGAAAAATCAGTATACTATTATCCTTCACACATTTTTCCCAGTAATGTGAGTTAAGTGCTCTGATCAGAGAGTTCAAGTCAAATTAGAGCTCTTTGCAGCTGGCAAGCAATCGCATCTAGTTTAAAAAAAATGGATACTGTATCTAAGCAAACTTTCAACCTAAGAAAACAGATCCTCGAGTAGTTGCACGCTGTAGCTTCCTGGGATCTGGGACACACACCACCTGAGGATCTGCTTCAAGGTTTTTCAAATGATCTCTGTTTACTAGAATATCAATAGGGATTTAAAAAAAAATGAAAACATAATGTTTAACTCAACCACAGTTGAATTTAAAAGGTAAAAACAGTGAACACAAGAATCAAGTATGGAAATTTCAGTGGAGACAAGTATTATTCTGGAAAGTGTATATGTGAAAGCACTGGGTTTTTGGCTGTAGATGTGTTGGTCTAAGGATATAGGCAGGCAAGGTTCTTTGAATAGATGTGATAACTTTTATTAAACCAAGTGTGTAGTTGGAAAAAAGTTCTTAACCAGCTTTTTTGGTTTAAAAAACCTTGCTAAAACTGCCTTCCAAATACTCATTTGGTCTAATAAATGATATCACATCTACTCAAAGAACCTTGCCTAACTAAATGTAAAAGTAGCATTATAACAGAAATTGTTTTGCAACATTTACTGTTTAAACTACTCCCAGGCAACACCCAACATTTTTGTTTTTCTGGTTTATCCGTTTCCCTTTGCTTGATATAAAGTATTCAATTATTTGAATGAACAAGGATTTCTAGATATTTGATCTTCATTCCATTTTGCAAGGGAGGTGGCATGGTGCTCTCGTACATATTATGGATTTGGAACCAGAACGATGGATCAGCAAGCCAAGCATTCATTCAATGGCGTGAAAGCAGAAAATTTGCATGGAGAAGGCATGGTTTTGAGATCTGGGATCAGATCCCAACAGCACCATTACTTCTTGCCAGTTCAGAGGGAGCCATACTTAGTATACTGGCAAACTGAAACCCGGGTACCTGCACATGGGGTTGACAATCAATTGATCTGGGGTTCTGTTTCAGACACAGGGCTTTCTGGGTACTGGGGCTAGCAATCAGTTGATTGTTGGGCCCAGTCCAGGATGGTTCTATCAACAATCAGATTGTCAAAATCCAGTGCTGGGCAGCTCTGGTTGGGCTGCCCAGCACAGGGGACAGGAACATCCCAGGGCAGGGGAACTTTCACCTTCTTCCTACTGGGGACTTTAAATCCTGTGCTAGATAGCTCTGGCTGGGCTGTCATTCCCTGAGCTGGGCAGTCTTAGCCAGAGCTGCCTGGCCTGGGGTTTAAAGTCCCGAGTGGGAGAAGCCCTTTGGTTTACCCTCTGCTCCCTGCCTCTGACCAAGGCAAATGATCAGCTGATTTTTGGTCATGGGGCCCCTTCCAGACTTCAGTGTGTTTGGGCCTCAGGACTGACAATCAGCTGACACATTAAATTTAAGGCACCCTACAAATGAACCATAACATTTTCTACATCATAGATGCAAGATTTTTATGGTTCATTTCCCATTTTATGAAGCCTTATAGTGGGTTAATCACAGCATAAAGGTAATGTATAGAGAGGGCCTCAGATTTACTTTTGTTATTCATGTCTGAATTGCAAGTGGTCACAAGTATTTCAAAATCTTTTTGATTTATCACCATCTACAGCTTTAATATGCAAATTTGTGTGTGTGTGTGTGTCTGGGTGTGGAGTCTGCATAGGCAGAAGTCTCAATTGCTTTAATATAGTTAAGATTTTTAAAGCTCAGTTGGATAGCATCTACTTATTCCTGAAAATAAAAAGTTTCATTATAATTTGATTTAATAGGAAAACTTGACCTTAGCCAAAAGACCTTCATGATTCACAAATGCTATTTAGCAATCCACAAGACATTATGGTAACTTTATTATAACGTCTTATAAAAGCATTGTATCTCCTAAACATATTAACTCTAAAAATAAGTAAAATATTTCCTTAAAGTTGTTACTTATCCTTATTAGAGTTCCTCAAAAGAGTCCTTCATCATCTACCATTCTCAGATTTATACCAAAGCTATATCATATATCAATTAATGATCTCCCTCATTCAGTTTTGAATGTGCAGGTACAATTTACAATTTTCTAGATTCTTCCTACTTCTACTACCTGTACCAGAAAAGGGGCAACATAAATATCTGCTTCTTTAAAAATCACAACAGCTAGTAGCATTAGCCAGTAAAACTTACTGTAGGTTTGGCAGGAATTTGTGACATATTTCTAAACAGTCTTATTAAAACAGCATAATGCCCCAATGCCACTGAAAACATTTCTTTGAAACTGGTATACCCCTTCTCTCAAGTCATTCATAAGAAAAAAGTTCAGTGACTTTGCTTTTGTAATGTACTTAAGTTTACTCTTCATTTCTAGGAAGACATAATATTTAAGAAGAAATGCAACATATTTTTAGAAATCAGAAGATATTAAGCATATACAAAATAGGCTTTGCCAATAATATCTTCAAGTTATCACTTCAACCTCTCATAATCATATATAATTTATATTTGTTATTTTAATATTAATAATCTGTTCCCCAGGAACAGATGTGGGTAACCTACATAATCATTAAGATTCCTGGTTGAAATAGATATAAAAAACTTAGCTAAAATACTTGTTTTTCAGACATTTATTAGGAAGAAATTTTTAGTTTCAAATACTATTCAGTTAATATAAGACAAGACAGCTAACTGATAGGATTTAATTTAGTTTAGGTGCTTGTTGGATTTACTTAGTCCAGCCTAGAGAGCCAAATGTCCTGGTTTGATAAAAAGTGATGGGCTAGACATAGATCCCCTCTTCTCTCTTTCCTACAGGCAGATTGAAGGGGAGAGTTGCACAGAATGGAAATTGTCAGTTTTATGGCTGCAGATCAGTGGAGGTAGGGAACTCAGTGCACACTCAGTGTTACCTGATTCACCAAGTTCATACCAATGCTATATCTCCTTTGCTCTTCCCCGTTACTGAGAAACAGGAAGGAAGGTAGAAAATCACAAGTCCTTTCCAAATGCCTATAATATATCTTTACAATACTGAAGAAGGCAAAGACAACCCCCACTCCCCTTCCCTCTTAATTCCCAGAAGGAATGCTCCTTTTGTGTTTACTTTTATTGTACCAACTGTATAGCTGGAAAGCATGTTAGACAGACTTTTGGGTACAGAGTGACCTTCTTCAGGTCTTCTTTTCATGCCTGAAAGCTTGTCTAACATTTCTTCTAACTATAGAGTCAGTCCAATAAAAGTTACGATAACAAAAACTTTTGCTTTCACATATTTCCTAGACTATTAGGCTAGGGACAGACATTCAAAAATACTGAACTTTAATTCATTCAATCTTTGCAGGTTAGTCTAACCTAGCTAGACTAAACTGGTTTGTAATAGCACAGACATCCAGATTGCAGGCACATGCCCTCCCCTCACTCTAAGCAGCCCAGCAGGCAATTGATAATTAGATCCTGGTTTTCTGTAATTGAGGAGATCCTTGTGTGGCCCTGCTGTTCTCTGCCTGGTCATGTCTGCTGGGTTGTGGAGGTCCTGGGGAAGGGAAGCAGGACAGAAGCTTGAGCCCGCAGCCTGCACCTATACCGCATACAGATTGGAGGGGGGGCACAGGTCCCCCCCTGCCCTCCTGGGAGTGCTCACGGAAGTGGGGAGCCATCTCTCTCAAGCTCCCCTGGACAAGCTCCCCGCTGTGGCCTTGCAGCCATGCAGGGGATTCTGGCCCTGGGCCCCAATCACCGCCTGGCCCTTCCCTGGGCCCCAATCACCTCAGCCCTTCCCTCTCTACAGGGGCCTCAATCCACTTCTCCTCCTCCCCCCGGCCCTTACCTGCTGTAGCTGCTCTCAGGCTGCCTGGGGTCATATGCATGCACATGGAGCCTTCCTCCCGCTACTTCCAAATCCCTGCAGGCTGGAACTCTGCCAGCCTGCAGGGAGCTCATTGAAAAAACTGCAAAATCCATGGGTTTCTCTGGTAAAATAAGATATCCGCCTTTGCCTCTGGTAAATGGTAAAATCCATGGTTTACTTTATGTTTCTGTGAGAGACAGAAAACCTGGATCCCTGTTGATAACAGAGTGTTTATCACCCCTAACTCAGTGTTTATCACCCCATCAGAAAACAAATCCTTTCTCCATTAGTTCAATTCTTCTTAAACAGCGTTCCCAAGGAAGAAACCTGTCTCCCACAGTATAGACCATCACCAGCATGTGGTATGCTAACTAATGCTGCGAGGTGTCTGTGTAAGGTAGAGGGGTGGGGGGATCCCTGCTTAGCAAGGAGTGGTGCGGGGAGTGTGGGGAAGCCAGGCAGTTGCCTGGAGTCTCTGCCAGAGCTCTAGCCAGGGAGCAGAGAGGAGGGGCCAGCTCTGCTATGGAGCAGAGAGTCCAGCCCAGAGAGCATGCTGGGATGCTGGGGGAGTCTGGTTTAATGTAAACCAGGAAAGGTTCTGGACAGAATGCATAAACCGATTTGGTTCAAATCAGTTAAGTCTGATACTACATTCAACCAGGTTTATCGCAAACCAGTTTTAGCCCTGTCAAACTGGTTTATGTGCACTGAACATCTGTTCTGTTACAGGTTTAAACCAGTTTCTGATCACTTAAATCATTTAAATGTAATGTCTGTCCCTAGCATTAAGGTTACAACAACTCTTTACTATCTTATTCCCCAGAAAACCCTGAGGAATATACCTAGGAATGGCTCCTATGCAAAGGATACAACACATCTTCCCAGCTTTTATAAGTTTTATGGATGCACAAATGGTAGAGAAGTATGAACTTAGGGAGCTTAGTATTTGTAATAAATGTTTCAATCATCATCATAAAAATAAGATCAAAAGTCAGAGAACAGATACATGCATATTCCCATATTTCAGTTAAACCAATTAAAATAATCACAAATAAAGGATAACTTCTACCATAGGCAACTGCTCTTTTTTTTGTAAAATCCTGTGTTGTCTTTTGTTTTATACAGTTATATTTCTTTTTATTTTTATGCTTTCCCTTAATAAACGGCATACAGACCAATGCTAATTCAATTAATTTATATCAATTAAATTCAGATTCTCGTAAAAGACTTCTGAATAAAAATATATATTTTTTGTACAGTTCAGATGTATGCCTACTACTTAGAACCTTCATTTTTGGATATATAATTTTGATTACATTTACAAAGTTTGTGCAATATGATTCTTGTTTACTTCCTTTAAATAATAAAATATACACCCCAAAATCTCCAAGTATTGGATAGGATTTTGTTATAGTTGTTTGCACTTCTTCCTCATTAATAGTGGTCACTTTAAGCCTGTACATGGTAATTTCTCTTAAACAAATTAATTTAATTTTACCTCTGCATTCAGGTTGTCTGCGAGGCTTTCAAGAAACTGACTTTCAATTGGGTTCTGCTGAGTAAGCAGAGTCAGGTAATGGCTGAGTTTATCGTGAGTTGTAATAATGATGCCTTCTCCAAATTTGTCAAACTGAGGCCGTCCGGCTCGACCAAATATCTGCATGACATCTAAAATTCCAAGGTCAACAAAGGAACCTCTTTTTGCAGCATATATTTGTGTTCCCTAGTTGAGGGAAAGTTAATAAAAATTAACATAAATACACATGAACATAATCCTGATGAGCTGAATACTGAAATTAGGCAAATACAGCATGATTTCAAAAGTGTACTTTAACTAATCCTTTTATAATCTATGATTTATTTAAATCTTTACTATACAAACTGTATTTCCACTGGAGAGAATCAGTTTAACGAGACACAAACAACATTTCAAGTCAATCAGACCTCCCATCCCTCCACACCACAATACAGAACATGCTCTACATGCATTTTTACAGGTTTAAGACATGTATCCACCTGCAGTGTAAGATAAGCTCTTACCTTAATAATAACAGCATGAGCAGGAAGATTGACTCCCCACGCTAATGTAGCCGTGCAAACTAGGACCTTGATATGTCCATTAGAAAACAAGTACTCAACCAAACTTCTGTCTTGCCGCAGCATCCCTGCATGATGAATACTAAATCCATCTGGAAACAACTCGCGTAACTGCTTATTTCTGGACCTTTGTACCTAGAATGGACAAGAAGAAAAATTAAATTAATTTGGAACTACAGTACAGACAACGTTATTTAAAAAGATTAGACTGATCACCGTTTTAAGGTGAGGGAAGATATTATTAATAGCCCTTAAAAATGAACCCCATCTACTGATCTGGAATTCTGTGTCAACACAAACTCTTGCTTACTGTAAAATGAACCATTCTTAACTTAAAAAAAAATCACCTAAGTGTGGTCAAGCATAGTGTTATGGAACACTGGATCCACTCATGCTGTTGGTCCAGATCAATTAATGAAATGTATGTTAGAAGCCTTACACTGCATCAGGCTATATCAGTGATACAGGGGATACCCTCACTGACATTCCCCCTAACTTCTCATTCCACCTCTGCAAGGGTACTGGGCCTTCAGTGCCCCCTCAAAAATCAGGTTTTCCTGTTCCTAGCTACACAAAGTGGAAAGATGGAAAGGGATCTTGGAGTCCTAGTGGACTCCAAGATGAACATGAGTCGTTACGAAGCCATCAGAAAAAGCCATCAGATGCTGACTTTAAGATGCATCAGCAGATGCATGACGACTAGATCCAAAGTGGTGATACTTCTCCTCTATCGGGCGCTGGTAAGACCGCACTTGGAGTACTGCATGCAATTCTGGGCACGGCACTTCAAGAGGGATGCGGATAACCTGGAGAGGGTCCAGAGAAGGGCCACTCGTATGGTTAAGGGCTTGCAGACCAAGCCCTACGAGGAGAGACTAGA
>JAGPOW010003642.1:76307103-76320366 GCA_030014935.1 Caiman crocodilus
CTTTTAACATCACAACAACAAACTCAGGCGCCACCACTCACTCTTAGCGGGCGGGGCCGGCAGCAGGCAGATGAGGGAGGAGGCAATATTGTAACTTGGCTGAATTAACAGGAGCATCACTTACAAGTCAAGTCAAGCAAGTTTTTTGTTTCACCTGGAGTTGTGAGTCCCGTTTGGGGCATACACTTCAAGGAAGAAGTGGACAAACTGGAAAGAGTCCAAAGGAGAGCAATAAAAATGACTAATGCCCTCAGAAACATGGCTTACAAAGAAAGGTTGGAAAAATTGGGATTATTTATTCCGGAGAAGAGAATATCAAGGGGGATTTGATAACAGTCTTGAAATACCTGACAGGTGTTTATAAAGAGGATGGTGATAAACTATTGTCAGTGATCAAAAGACACAGGACAAGGAACAATGGTCTTAAATTTCAGCAAAGGAAATTTGAGAATATTTTTTTCACCATGACAATTTTTAAGCATGGAAACAGGCTACCTAATGAGTTTGTGGAATCCCATCCTTGGGATTTTTAAAGAGAAGATTAGACAACTTACCTAAAATGGTGTAGATAGATATGATATTGTCTTGAGCAGGGTGTTGGCCCAGAAGACCTCTTGAAGTACCCCAATACATATATTAAAGGAAATTACTACTTTTCTATGCCCTCTGATTTTCATATGAATTTTACTTTCCGATAATAGTTGGCAACTATTTATTGTTGCTGAACTTTTTGTTGATACTTTAGAGACCATTACAAAAGTAAATGCAGGATATCTGTTCAATAAAGTTGGACACACTTTTAATAAAAGAAGTCCTGTGCAAGCTAATTTAAGAATAAGTGAATATCTAGATCTTATATTTATGAATCACTATGAACTAAAGAACAGTTTAAGAGAAAAATGCATGCATTTCCCAGGTTGTCCTTTACTTCAAAGAAAACCTAAAGTAATGAGATTCCTAAATCATGGTACAGAAGATTATTCAGGCAGTGTGTAATCTTTAAAAGCAACACATTTGCAGATGAACCTCCTAAGCACCATTCTCCTTTAATTATACTGCTGTTCTATTATATCGTGATTTACATGGTTTGAGGAGCAACAAAACAGCTATTAATGTATATGAAAAGTGAAGCTGTAAAAGAATAAGTTATGTTACCTGAATCTTGTTCTGTTTTATTGCAGTTTTAAAGGGGTTATGTTACCATTTATCTTAAATGTTGCCAAGTAGTTTTGGTATATGGTGAGGTATGTTATTATGAGGTCTGGTACCAGTGTCCTAATTACAATTGATTTTTAACCTCCATTGCTTAAATAGTTAGAAATTTATGACCGTTTGCTTACATGTGTGTATGCATCTAAAACAGTATATATTAAATAAACTTCACAGCTAAGCTAGACATGCCAATATCTATATTTCTCCTTAACATGTCTTGAATGTTATGCTGCTCTTGATGAAGACACATTAAAATGTCAGTGTTAGATATAGGACACTGAGTTAACTTCAGTAGCTCAAAGAAAAATGTGCCTCTTAATTTTAATGAGGAGTGAGATATCCAAAATGCAGGAGAAAAAGATTTAAATCTAGCTTTAGGGGCTTTCACCTATGGATGGTAACAAACATAACATTACACACATTTCTCTGACATCCTTATGGCTGGTAATACAGAGATATAATCATTCATGGAGGAATATGAACTACCTGCTTTTTAGTTTCTTGGAAACTAACAATTTTCCAAGAAATAGAAAGAAACAAACAGCTGCACCAGCAGGCTTACAGTTAAATTTATCTTACTTTGTTACCATACTTACCCGGTTTTCAGATTACAGATTGATAATAGAGGGACAGTTGCTTCTGTTAAAAACATTAAGAAGTGCAATAAAAAAAATCCAATGATTTCTGTCATTTCTTCTCATCTGGTTCACAACAAGCTGTTGTTTATTCAACTGAACACAGCTAAGTATATTATCACTGGTTTGTTCATAATCTGTGAACAGCAAATTTCTTTGCAGATGAGTAGTTTACTCTTCATGTTCCATAGTTGGTAGGGTCGGAAGGGACCTAAGCAGATCATCTAGCCCGACCCCCTGCCATGGGCAGGAAAGGATGCTGGGGTCAAATGACCCCAGCTAGGTGGCTGTCCAGCCTCCTTTTGAAGACCCCCATGGTAGGGACAAGCACCACTTCCCTTGGAAGTCAGTTTCAGCTCCTAGCTGCCCTGATTGTGAGGTCGTGCCTCCTGATATCTAGCCTGAATCTATTCTCAGTCAACTTATAGCCGTTGTTCCTTGCTACCCCCAGTAGTGCTTGGGGGAACAGGCACTCTCCCATTGTCTGCTGGTCCCCCTTGGCAAGTTTATAGGCTGACACCAGATCCCCCCTCAGTCTTCCATTCTGAAGGAGATTTGCAAATAGTTATGCCTACATAAGAATGTCTCTGTCACTGAGATTTTGCCTTTTTTTTTTCCTCCGGAAGATTGGGTTTCTGACTGAGATGTATTTTCTTTCCACTGCAGAACTGGCATACACCGCTCTCTATTTACCTGAGGCAGACAGAAGAGACAATTTTTGCTGGATATGACCATAGAAATTTGTACATAACTATAACCAAACAGAAGTGCATGGCTGCAGATTGCTTAAGAACACCTGACTGAGTGAAAATCTGCTACTTCACTGCACAAGAGTTCAGATGAAGATGGTAAAAAACAGAGCATCTTCTGTAACTTGTGTCTGTAGTGCCTCCTACCTTTGAACTGTTTTCAAAACAGGAGGTGGGAAGGAAGCAGAGAGAGTTCAGTCTGGGTTTTTTTCAGCCCCTGCTGGAAGGTGGGGTGGATGTATTGGAGCCCTGCTTTAAAAAAAAACCTAACATTGGATAAGTCATTCATTCAGTTAGACATAGGAAGTGTTGTTCTTTGACTGACTTGGAATGGCAAGAATACAAAGGAATACCAAAGTAAACATAGTGAAAATGGCAAGGGAATAGCAAACAGGGAAGAGAGTTCAAATCACATTTAAGAGTTTGGATTAAAGCCTTCCAAGTGAATTACATGTTAATTAAAATATCTAACATTTTTTAAATTTCCTGCAATCTTTGGGACTAGGTTGAAAGTGCTTGTTTGAAAGTGTAAGGTGAATGCCCTCATGTTACCACTTCCCAATTTTATGGGGAAGATTAGAAGTCTCACTTGTATGGAGCAGTGGCTCTGACTCTGCTCCTCAGCCACAATTTAGGCTGGACCCTGTAAAAAAGATATGGATAACTATCCTTAACAGAGATGACCCAGATGACCTAGCAGACCATTTCTATGCAGGCACGGTAGGCATTATGCTCTCCTAGTTAATGAACATGCATTCTTGTTATTTGTGTCTTCATCACTGCACCTATAATCACCTCATATTGACTTTAAGTGCAGTTATCCTTCTTGTCAAAAGCAGTAATACTGCTATCTAAGTAATACCCCATCCAAGACAAGTTCTTTTAACTTGATTATAAATTAAAGGGTATCTGGCATGCTAGAATTTGGAAAAAATCTTTAAAAGACAATTCTAGAAAACAAATGTTAATTGTTTTTGTTTTTCTTAGATGAAAACCAATAACCACACCATATCCTCTCAGGATATTTAGGATTTATTATAGCAGACTTAAAATTTCTTGAAACCAATTAGACACCAGTTCTATCAATTTACTGAAATAATCTCAGTAAGTTTCATAAAGTGTTCTAAAGAAATATCTACAAGAGAGAAAGAGAAGAAGGATTTATTTTGCATACAAATATTTGTTAATAGAGAATGTAAAAAATAAACAGTTGTTTTAGTAGAACCATGAAGAATAACTGAAAAGCGGAATAACTGTGTGATATCACTGTAACCATTCTCTTCCAACCCTCCACTCTTCTTTTTTTTTTTTTTTATCTGTTTATAGCCATCATTGTTATTTATGCCTTTAGACTGCACATTTTTTTAGGACAAGGGTTCTATCTGTACTGATTCCTACGGAGTAGTTTGCAGAATTTCCTAGTTCCTACACCCTAAAAAGAATATTTAGTATTCTACCTGCACATAACCTTTCTGTATTTACAACTCCTTTCATACAAACTTTGCTAAAAGATTCCAGAGTGAGACAATATATACCATTTGTTTTATAAATTACACAAAGGAGGTGTATAAAGTTACCATATGGTGAAAATATTAACACATGCAGAAGGCTTTTAAATTAGTCAGTGTGAATTGACAGGGGCAGTCAATTTTTAATCATTTGTAGGAAATGGTGCCACACACGGCCTACCTCATGATATCTATCCCTAGTCCTAACCTATACATCCTTCAGTTCCAGAGCTAGAATACAGGATATAATTAATTAATTATCTCTTTATAACAGAGCTAAGTTTTCCATTCAGGAAAAAAATGGGCTCTTCTAGATCTCTGCAGCTATAACTCTAGAGCAGGGGTTGGCAGGGGTCCTTGCTGGACCTAGGCAGGAGCCAGATCAGTGTTGCTTCTCCCTCTTTCTTCCAGTCTGTGGTGTTGATGCAGCTTCCAGCTGGTGGACAGTTGTACTGATGCCAGGTAGCTTCCAGATTTGCCTGCATTGTAGCTGGGAAACGGGTGGAGTGGAGTGAGGGGAGAAGCAGCTTTATAGCATGAGCGGAGCTTGCAGCTGCTCAGGTCTCCACTGGCTGGAAGCTGTGCCCATGCTGCAGGCAGGAAGCAAAGAAGAGCTGCAGAGGTGTGGACACAGCTCCCAGCTGGCCCCAACACAAATGTAGGCAAAACCCACCATGGCTGACACACCACTGAAGCCCCCTGGCCAGTGTCAGACAACAGATAGGTTGTTTTGACCTGCAGCTTGTAAAGGTTGCTAGCTGCAGATCTAAAGGACATGGTATGTTACTGCCAAGATATGTAAAGCTTACACTTGGATCTCAGTTCTTTCCTCTACTTAGCATTACTATTCAGTCATGGAAAATACTACTCTTTAGCAAAAATCACCACTTGCTGTGTGAATATCTGTAAAAACAATATGGCATTCGTTTTCAGCAACTGAAGTTCCTTGAAGGCATCTACAAATACAGCTTTGCCATTCTAATGTTCCTGAGATATCTACAGTCATCTCCAGATGGCAACAGTCGGAATGACTCAGAACATGAATACCTTTCTTTAGTGCTTGTTTCAAGGCATTAAACACTTTTCCTTCAAAACTTCTGTGTTATCAGAGGTTTAGTGAGTAAGTGACAAAACATACTGCTCTAACTGTGAAGGTGGAGACAAACCTTTCCAGATACATCTATTAATCAGAGATGTGCTTTATCTCCAAATTAGATTTACTCTATACATAACTGAAGCCTTCAAGAGGAATTTGTAACTGAATAATAATTTTGAAATAATAATCCTGAGAACACCCTGTCCTTCCATTCCATTATCTTTCCAAAATAAAATGTAACTCTTAAATTGTATTTTAGTAGTGCAATATGGTGAAACTGACCACATCTGATGGTAATCTGATGCAGTATCTGTTAGCACCAGGAAACATACACAGTGAATATTATGGATACCTACGTTTTCCCACAAAATTATTCTGCTCATTTATCCAATGAGCAGGCTACACTAATTAATTAAGAGGCAGGCTACACTAATTAACATTTAATGTATTATTAATTTATGCATTAAAAAAATATATGTATGTATGTATATATATATATATATATATATATAAATTATAGTCCAGCTGGTAAGTCTGTTGTGAGGAAAGGGGTGTGTGTGTGGGGGGGCACAGATGGGGCCCTAGGGCGGGTCATGGGATGCTTGGAGTCTGAGCACCTCCTCCAGGGGTGCAGCGGTAGGTGGTCCAACCCCTATGTGCACCCCTGGGGCAGGCACAGGGGGTACATACCCCCGCAATCTCTGTGCGGGACACAGGTGGCTGCCTTTGCAGGCTGCGCTCTGCACCCTGTGGCCAGTGCCCCAGCTGTGAGATGCCATGTGCCTTCCACCTCTGGGTAGGTGGCACAGCCAGTGGGTAGGAGGCATGTGGTGTCAAATTACTGCCAGGGCACCAGCAGCAGGATGTGGAACACAGCCCACAGCTGCCTCTGTCCCCTCCATAGAGATTGGGGGGGACATGCCCCCTACGCCTGCCCTGGGAGTACGTGCAGTGGCAGGAGCCCACTGTACTTCTGGATGAGCTGCCTAGGCTCCAAGCATCCTATGACCTGCCCTGGCCTCACGGTCCCATTCACCCCAGTCACTGTCCATTTCTGCCCCACTCCATCCCCTCACCACGGAGGTCTCTACCTGCTCTTCTGCCCCTTCCCCACGACATACCTACTTGCTGGGGGAGGGGTATGTGTGCGCAAATGCGTGTGCACTCAGACCCCCCCCCGTCATATTTTCTTCCTCCATCTATGGGGAGGGAGTAGCCAGTCCCAAGCCCCACCCCCACAGCTCCCTCCCAGTGCCACGACCCATCCCAAGCACAGACTTCTAGTTGTTTTTTCTGAACTTTCAATTTCATACTTAAACATTTGATTAACAAAAAGATAAAAAGATAACACAGTAACATGTCTGCTATATATTATCTCAATACATATCCTAAACATAACTTATAAAAACTTTCGTACCATGAAGTATATTAACAAGAAACGCTGGATGTCAACTACTTTTATTTTACTACTAAGATATTAATTATTTAAAGATAATGATTATTTAGGGTTCTACAGAAGGTCCAGCTATAATTGTTTGTAACAGAATGTGCTTGCATGGTATAGCATAGATATTATATAACTTTATCTAAAAAGGTTAACAAATTATAAAGAGATTTGTTTAGATAAATAGAAGTAATTCTGTTTATTATAAGGGTTGACAATCTGTGCACCGAGTTATAAATAATCTATTTATGAGTACCATGTATATTTTTAAAACATTTTTAATATTATACCTAATTTAAGGAGAAATTTTAGTGCCTTTAAAATTGATTGTGTGTTATAGTTGTAATATGACTAATAAATTGTAACTATTTATAACTATGTATAAAAATATACATGGTACCCATAGGCAGATCTAGGATTTTGAAGAGGAGGGTGCAGATGGTCTGACACAACATCACATACAACACAACACATTTTTCTCCAGTTAGAGATACTAGAAGCTTTTCTAATATGCTAGAAGGCTAGCAACATATCACTCAGTTTAAGATTAAAGCAAAAACAAATATAACTATTGGAATTTGAACTAATTTGCTAGATTATATATTTGGTTTAAAAAAAATAAACTACACAAAAGTAGTTAAAATAGACAAAATATATTGTGTCATTAGTAGGGATGTCCAGAATTCACACAGGAAGTGCACAGTGCTGCAGCTTCATAAAGTAGCATTTTCCCCTGCACCCCCCCGCTGATTTGCAGAGGGGCCGGGGCGGGGGCAGTGCTCCATTGCTTACTGTTTGTGCCTGATGGCCAGGAGGCAAAAACACCAGCGTATTTTAAAGTGCAGTTTTTGCCTCCTGGTCATCAGGCATGGGTAGTGAATAGCAAGCAATGGGGCTCCTCCACCAATCAGTGCGGGGGAGGGAGGTATGTGGGGGAAACTCCAAGATTAAAGAATGCATTTCCATACTGTGCATTTCCAATGCAAATTACAGAGAGCCGTAGTCACTAGCCCTTTAGCCATTATAGTTAAACGTACACCTCTTATTCAGAATATCTTGACAGGACATCCAATACTTCATTTTTGATAATTTCTACATGTGAATTTGTATGATCACACCTGAGTTGAAGTTTTTAGCTAGAGTTAAAATAGAATGTAAGGCTATGAAATAAAAATGAAACATTACAAGAAATGACTAAAAGACATTGCAGAAAAAAAGGGTAGTTTTAATAATGGAACATCAAGACCCTTAAGAATAATACAGGATCATTCACAATTGTATACTAGAAAGTGATTAGCAGGAATCAGAGAGATCATAATGAATTATGAAGTCAATTGACTTTTTTACTGCTGCCTGAATAGAAATGCCAATTTCCTCCTAGAAAGTCAGTTTTAAAGTTTGGGTGGAGCAGAAATCAAAGGGGAGTGCAACTGTACTATTTCACCCTCACCTGGATCTACCCCAGCTGTAAAATGTACACACTTTCTCAAATGGTATATAGGTTCTATACTGAACTGTCACATGTATGTACCTAAAGTACATGTAATTGGGTAAATTATGACAGAAAAATACAATTTGTAACCACCATTTTCAATCTTTCCTGAAATATTTAAAAAATGTTCATGGTACAATGGTCTGCAAGTAAAGTTATAGTGAATAGGTTTTTAGACTGAAAGATTAAAGGCAAATACAAAATACATGTAGTTTAAAACTGACAAAGTAGGGAAGAAATCTAGCATGCCGAAATACCAAACACAGTGATTATGACATACAGTATAACCTCATAAATCTAGCATTTTTGAGACCTAACACCTGCTGGAAATTTTAAAATTCCAGATTTTTGAAACAATGTGTGGCTGCAGCTCTGGGAATAGTCACCACTACTCCACTTTTATAGGTGGAGTATATTATACTATATATTACATATATAGTATTATTTTTATATAATACTAATATATATATATATATTATATATTATACTCTTTTATAGGTGGCTGTCTGCTTCACAGAAGAGCTGGCCCCTCCCCTCTGCTCCCTGGCTCGAGCTCCGCTAGAGACTGCAGACACAGAAGGGTCTGCCTGGCTTCCCCCTGTCCTATCCCCTTCTCGCTGCTCAGTGCTCAAGCAGCAATTCCTTCCCTTCCTTCCTCTCATCTATCACAGTATGGACCCCATGGACCCTAGGCATGTGGTATGCTACCTAATGCTGAGTGGTGTCTGTGTGTGTGTGTGTCTCTCTCTCCAGTTTCACTGAGACAGGTAGAGAGCACAGTGACTGCTTAGGGTTATTTGGAGCTAATCAAAAGGCCAGCCCTTAAGGTGTTTAAGATTTTGAAGTGATGGAGAACGCCTATTGTTTTGCTGATGAGGTGATAATCACTGTTATCAGCCTTGCTGGCTTGCTTACCTGTCACTGTGCTAGAGACAGTATAAAGAAGCAGGGAGAGGGAGATTGAAAAGTTGTGTATCATCAACAGATGCATGCACTGCACACCTTCCCTTGCCTCAGACTGCTAGCAGGGGTTTGGCATCTGGTGACACTCCCACCCCTTGAGCAGCCAGTGGGGAAAAGCCTGGGACTGTGCAGGCAGACCTCCCTAATCAGAGTCTTCTACAGGGGCCTGGTGAAGCCCCCTTCATCTCAGCACTTTGGAAGGAAGGGAGGGCTGTTCTACCACCGCCCAGCTTCTGGCCTGAACCACTACAGGCATTTTGTCAGTCCAGAGAGAATGTCTGTCTGGTTACAGACCAGCCCAGCCTAGCCAGGTTAGCTTAACCTGCAAAGATTGAATCAATTCAGACTCAAGCTTTTTGAATATCTATCCCTAGTCCTAACCTATACATCCTTCAGTTCCAGAGCTAGAATACAGGATATAATTAAATTTCCAGACCTCATAGACAGATTGTGAAGATAATTAGCCTTATTATTCTACTGGAGTATATTAGTACTTTGAAAACCTTTTAGGTCCTACAGGTAAGTTTTAAATGAAAGAAAACATTCTTATTAAATGAGAAGTTTGACACGCCTTAGAAAGTAGGTATAAGGCTAGAGCCAGACAGTATACTACATGGCTCATCGCATTAGGACAAGGCCAGTTTGGGGGCTCCTACTGAAATACCATTCTTTGTAAGTGGTACAATGAAGGGTAAAATAAAGAACTATTTGCATGATAAGATGCTATTCAAAACGAACAACTGATTATTACTCTGCAAGTAATGACCATTAAAAAGTCAGATAAAAATGTTAACTCTGTAGCATAATGTACCGCCAAGATACTATGGTGCTATGCATGGTATAAGAACCTAGACAAAAAACTCCCCACCCAATAAAAGACTGCTCCTACATACATACTGCCTCAGGGGCCAGAAGCACCGGGGACAGACTTGGATGCTCCCAGTGGAGGGCTCAGGAACCCCAGTCGCACAGAAAACTTAGTGGACAGGCAGACCAGGAATGGGAAGGAGCTGTGCAAGTCCACATTGTGCCGGTTTTTCAAGAGTCTGCCAATCAAATTGGGGGCCAGGTGAGGCATCTCTACCCCAAACTCCATGGGAAGGGGCTTGGGGTTGGCCACCATCCCTGAAGCCCAGGCTGGGTATATTTAGCCCTGTGCCAGCAGTGGGAACTGCACACATAGACCCAGCACTGGGGCAGAGCCAGGATAAGGAACAGGAGTGAAGGGCAGGATGCAGCTGCAAGCCTGCACTTTGAGCGGAGGCTGGGGAGTTAGAGATCCACTGACTGGACAGAAGAAGCTGGGCCAGGAGCTGGCATAGTGGCTCAAAGGTGCTGACATTGGGCAAGTGGATGGGGTGTAGGGGAGGCAGAGGTCCAGGACCAACCACAAGAAGTCTGTGAGTAACCCCATCTCCAAGCCAGGAATAAGAACACCACTGAACCCCTCCTTTCAGTTACAAGTTCCATCAAGTCATGGCAGGGGAGTTGGGGGCCCAACCCAGGAAGAAGGGAGATACCCACAGCACCAACTGAGGGCTCCATACACACACAAACTAAAAACAATACGATATCCAGCTATAACCAACTTGACTGTATTGGCCCCCTTTAAGTTCATTGTCTCACACTGTAGAAACCGTAACTTGCATTTTCCTGAGTTTAAATTTGTTTATTATCTGTTTTCATTAAATAAAAAAATTCTGCATTGCTTCACAATGGCATTGGCACCACTTAGTGTCATCTGCATTCTGGCACTGGCATCATCACAGGGAATTTCTGGCAACACTAACTCTTATCCTATTTTCATGTGTCACTGGAACTGCCACCTATTTGAAGATTTCCCAGATTTCCTCAAGAAACTAGACTCCAGTGACAAACTTCCAGCAAGCACCATATTAGCTACCCTGGATGTCACATATTCATATACCAACATCTCCCATAAGGATGTATTACAAGCCACAAAGAACATTATCCCTGAGGTCACTATTTCTGTTTCCATCCAACCCTCTTGGTTTGTCCTTACACACAACTACTGCAGATCTGAGAGTCCCCAATACCTGCAAACAAATGACACTGCTATGGGCACACACATGCCATCTTTGATACATAAATATATTTATGACAGATCTTGAAGTCCACTTCTTTTGCCCTATCATCTCCCCACTATACCTCAGGTCAGGGTCGTCCCTAGGGGGGATGAATCAGGGTGACTGCCCCAGATCGTGTGCTTTGGAGGCCCCCACAGAGCTGGGTGGAGCAGCCGCGGCAACTCCACACAGCTGTCAGCTTCGTGTCTGGCAGCTCACCACCCCCAACCCCCTGTTGCCAAATTCGCTGCCAAATCTGGTGCGTCTGGCTGCTCAGCAGCTCCCCCTACCAAATCCACTGCCAGCTTCCTTGTGTCCGGGGGCGGGGCCCCACACAGGCTGATTTGCCCCAGGCCCTGCACCCTGCTTGGGTTGTCTTTGCCTAAGATACATCAACGACATTTTCACCATCTGGATACATGGGAAGAAATCACTAGAAAAACTACTCTAGCCTTTAACAACTTTTCTTCCAAACTAACCCCTGAATACTTTACCTAGCAAATTCATTTCTTGGATGCCACTGTGAAACATTGCATTAGTCTCAACAACACTATCAGAAAGCAGCTATCCACTATAGCTTTCTCCATGATACCGATTTTCATCCTAAGCACATCATTAGATCCATCGTCTACAGCCAAGCCATATGTGACAACAATATCTACTCTGATTCCACTGACTGGTATCCACAACTTTGGGATCTATAACAGGATTACCTACATTTACAATACAATCCCCAAACCTTAGCTACTCAAATCAACAGAACCAGACTCTGACCCTGTTCTGACCTGCTATAAATACTTTAGACCAAAGGGGTTCAATTCACTTGCTCCATCACCAATGTCATATATATCATAACCCGATTAAAGTGACCCTCTGCTGTCTGCATTGACAAGGCAGGAATGAAAAAGACTATGTAAAAGACTGAATGGATACTGATTTGCTGTTAATTCCAAAAGGCACAAAAGCTGTGGCAGAAGACTTCAACTTCCCTTAATATTCCATCACTGACCTCAAGGTAGCTGTCCTAAAAACAAAAACTTTAACAACACTCTTTAACATGACATCACAGAACAAAAAATTATCCATACACAAGTTTGTATTAACCAGTCTCAAAAGGGAGTATTGAGTCTTAGTCTAATACCTGGCCTACCTGTTAACAGCAGTTCCCTCCAAGTTAGCTGCTTGCTCATCTCAGTTAATCTAATCCACCCACTTACTCCATATCCTCTCCTCACTGTTCCTTTCTCTTCTATATAAAAATCTTTTCTTTTTGTTCATAGCATTTGACAAAGTAGATTGTTGCCTACAAATCTCATGCCTCTTTGAATTAGTTAGTGTCTAATGTGCCGCCCTGCCCCTTATTCTGCCTTCACAATGATGAATATCCAGACATGTACCCCATAGTACAGTAGACAGCAAGAACATAATCAGACATCAACACATTGATTTTTGTCAAGACATGAAAATGGATGTTAATAAAGAATTTGAATCTATTCATATAACTGTGGTTTTATACAGGATATGAATAAGTCTATAATCAAAATAATATGGAATTTATTTTTTCTCTCTTATCAACTTAGAATAAAAATAATCTGTGTTCATTCCCTCTGGGAAAAGAAATCTAATCACTTTCATTAAACTGATTCATAACACAGGAATTTACTTTTGAGGAAAAGTCAATTTTTTTTTCTTTTAAGATAAAATCAGTCTGTGAACAAGATTGAGTTATCTCAAGTAGGTGCTTTCCCCATGCCACTGTGGGGAGAGTGAAGAGAGAATGCAATCCAAAAGGAACTAAAGGGTGTCAAAACTCTCACAAAATGCATTTCTTTCACACAGTTGTGTGCTCATGTATACATATTACACATATAAATTTAAACTGAACACACTTTACCTCTACTGGACCGATGAGGTAAACACATGACATACTTTGGTCCTGTTGCTTAATACATTAACTGGAAAGCTCTTAGATACTATCATCATAGTATCATAGTACCTAGGGTCAGAAGGGGCCTAGAGCAGGCCATCTAGTCTGACCCCCCGCCAATTGGCAGGAAATGAGTGCCAGGGTTACAGG
>JAGPOW010003642.1:76333730-76355609 GCA_030014935.1 Caiman crocodilus
TCCCCTTCTTAAAGATGGGAACCACATTGGCCACCTTCCAGTCTTCCGGCACCTGTCCAGAGCTCCAAGAGAGCTCGTATAACCGAGCCAAGGGCTCAGAAATCACCCCCGCCAGCTCCCTCAACACCCTTGGGTGTAGGTCATCCAGCCCTTCTAGAAGCCCTTCCACTAGGTCAACCCTCACCCCCGGCCTAGCAGTGATTCCCAAGGGGGAATACAGGCTTCCAATGGGAGGGATGTCCCGGTCCCCCCCCCAGGAAGACCGAGGCAAAGAACCCATTGAAGATCTCTGCCTTCCCATCAGCCGCGAGCACCAGGTTGCCCGACAAGTCCCTCAGGGGCCTGACATTTCCTGGGGCTCTCGTTTTGCTCCCCACATACTTGAAAAAGGACTTCCTGTTGTCCTTGATCCTAGTCGCCAGGCGAAGCTCTGCTCCCACCTTGGCCTTCCTAACAGCCCTCCTACACTCCTGAGCACAAGAAGAGTACTCCTCTTTCCTAATCCTTCAAATTATCAGGTGCCATTTGGCTAACTTGCTTCCTATCTGAACTCTTTGATGGGGTCAAATCACAGCTCTCTCTCCAAATCAACAGAATGATTCTTTCAAGGATAGACAGGGGATACCAGCAAAAGGTAATTGTACTTACTTCAATTGACTTTTGCCATAGATTGGAAACAACTGTTATTTTAATGTAAGCTTTGTGCTATCTGGGGTTTTTCTCTCAGCTCCGGCTGCTGGACTCTTATAGGCTAAGTACAGACAGTCAAAAAGCCCGAGGCTGAGTCTATTCAGTTTTTTTTATAGTTTAGTCTAAATTGCACAGATTAAACCAAGAAACAACTCGACACACATTTACTTTTGATTCAGGAAATCCAGCCACTTTCCTGAGTTGCTCAGGTCAGAAGCCAGCAGGTACTAGAGCACAGCTCTCTTGCATGTAGCCAGCATGGGCTGTTTGTTTGCTTCTTTTTCCAGCTGCCGAGGTCTCTGGGATTTAGTTGAGAATCACAGCAGCAAGACTGCAGGTTTACTTATCATTTCTTCTTCTTGCGAGGTTTGTGATTCCATTTGGAGAGATTATTGGGACTCCTGATTCAACTTGGATTTGAAGATTTGGCTGATGAATCTCCACCAAACCAAATCAGTGACCAAAGCTTCATACACCCCTAGCGAGCACCTGAGCACATCAATTTTTATCTACCATTTGCAGTTATAGATATTAGAGCTGTGTGAAGCCTTGGTCACCGATTCAATTCGGCGGAGATTTGGCTCGATTTGTCAGCTGAATCTCCAAATCCAAATCAAATCAGGGGACCCAATAATCTTTTCGAAATGAATTGGAACCCTCTGAATTGATCTGGAGGGATTCGATGATTCAGGCACAGACACAGCTTTATATGTTTTTTCTACATACCTCTCAAGGTACTAGGTGGCTTGTGAATGCTGAGACCGTGGGGTGGATGGAGCGTTCCATGGGAACATGATGGGGTCCCCAGTGTGCTTGGCAGTGGACCCAGAAGAGAAACTTTATCCCAACTAAATGATTTAGTTCAATAAAAGATAACACCCAAAGAAATTCTTGCTTAAATTTTGAAAAAACTTGCTTGTTGGTCCTAAACGTATTTGATATTTTAGATGATGTCTAAAAAGGTTTTTACTAACACTGTTTCTGCTTTGGAAATGAGGACTATACGTTATTTTTACATTTTTTGCCTTGCAATAAAATTCATAGTTCAACATTTATGGAATATGTTGGATTGTCTCAATCGTATATGGTTTTATTTTACAATATATCATTCTAACTTTTTAATTATCAGTGTTGTTTGATAAGTTGCTTGCATAAATCCTTCAAACTCATAGAAATGAGTTTCTTACATACAGAAAAAGACAAGCATACTACAAAATGATTCAGTGTATAATCTTTTCAGTAGGTTTGCCCCTTGAACAATTTGCTGTGTCCTGTTCATAAGCATCTTAAAATGGTTGAAAGGACTGGATATCTCTTAGAGTTGGGTGTATAAAGATGCATATTGGTAATGGTTAAAACACTGGGTTCTCTGATTTCTGAAGCTCAGTGCCAAATATTTTCATATTGGTATAACCAGAAGAACACAATGGCTCTTATAAACAATTTATTTTATTTTACACAATTTTTTTATTGAATGTTTAATCAGTTCTGCCAGATGTTTTAACAGTAACTTCTTACTGATATGCACATAACCACGTCACATTATATGCCATTCGTCTCTCTGTATTATAAAACCCAAGTGTTATTCATCTTCGAAGTATTTTAAAAATTCAGTGGTCAAAATATTTTTAAAAAAGCAAAACAGAGAACAGAGTACAACCAACAAACACCACCAAAATCATGTAGCTCTGCTGGCAAGTTGCCTAAGATCTAAAAATATGGCCAAATTAAAATGATAGTTTACAAATGTAAGAACTTCTTCACTATAATATTTTTCCTCCTGTGCAGTAACAAAGGAGGCAAATACTATTGAATATTATATCATAAATCACATATAATGAGGGCAGTTGGCTAGCTGCAAATTGCCTGACATGTAGGGTAGATTGTTAACAGTTTTAGCCCATCTGAACTACTGTCAGTACTGTACCATTAACAGCCCTGAAGCTGAAGAGACCCTACCTATTTCAAAGTTGCTATTAGCTGCAGAATGCTGTAATTACAAGGAGCCTTTATGAGACATGAACAGTTATGAAAAGTTATGGACACATATATCCTGCAAATACATGAGCCTGCCCCATGTCATACCATATTAGTGGTCATTTTCTTCAGCAGATGTCTATCTGCTCTGTGGTGAGAGAGTGCGGGCAGCTCAGAGCTACCTACACTCTCCAGGAGCCCCTGGCCATTGTTCTGCAGGCCTGAGAGACTTGATCCTGCGCATACTAAGAAGCCCCATGCAGGATCAGGCCCCTCAAGCCCCCTGGAGCACCTCCCTGGCTTTCCCCCTTATACACACGTACCCTAGGCAATCTCTCTATAAGAAGGGCAAGTCAGGGTTCTCCTTTTATGAAAGCCCACCATCGGATATCCAGAAGTAAGTCTGTGTAAGTGGGAAAAGTCTGCATGAATCATGTTGTGGAGCCATGGGAGCCAAGGAATCCCCAGCACTCTGTGCCTCCAAGCCGGGACCCATGCTTGCCTATGCTTCACATGCAGGAAGGGTCACTGTGGGTCCTGGCAAGGAGAAGCAGGATGGAGTGGGACCTAGGGAATTCTTGCTGCTCTGTGCCTCCACACTGGAACCTGTACTGTCTCCCACCTCTACATGAAGCACAAGTCAATGTGGGTCCTGGTATGGAGGCACAGAGCACTGGGAATTCCCTGGGTCTCATGCCATTCTGCAACTGTGAAGCACGGGCTAGCACACATCACAGCAAGGAGGTGCAGGGCACTGAGAATTCCCCAGGTCCTGTGATGTTCCAAATCTCCTTGCTGGGACCTAAGCCAGCCTGTGCTTCACATGGAGGCATGGGTCAGTGGAGTTCTTAGCACAGAGGCAAAGTTTTATAATTGGTAGGGTTGGAAGGGACCTGAGCAGATCATCAAGTCCACCCCCCTGCCATGGCAGGAAAGAATAATGGGGTCAAACGACGCTGGTTAGGTGTTCATTCAGCTTTCTTTTAAAGACCCCCCAGGGTAGGAGCCAGCACCACTTCTCTTGGAAGTTGCTTCCAGATCCTAGCCACCCTGACAGTGAAGTAGCACCTCCTGATATCTAGCCTGAATCTGCCCTCTGCCAGCTTGTGACCATTGTTTATTGTCACTCTGGTAGCGCTTGGGGGAATAGGGACTCTCCCAATGCCTGCTGGTCCCCCCTGACTAATTTGTATATAGCCACTAGATCCCCCCTCAGCCTTCTCTTGTGGAGGCTGAACAGGTTCAGGTCCCTTAGCCTCTCTTCATAGGGCCTGTCTTGCTGACCCCTGATCATGTGGGTGGTCCTCCTCTGGACCTTCTCCTTGTTGTTCACATGCCTCCTGAAGTGCGGTGCCCAGAACTGGATGCAGTACTCCAAATGTGGCCTGACTAGTGTCGCATAGAGTGGGAGGATCACCTCCTTGGACCTGCCTGAGATGCATCTCTGGATGCATGACAAGGTATAGTTGGCCTTCCTGACCATGTCCCCACACTGTCAGTCCATGTTCATTTTGGCATCAATAATGACTCCAAGATCCTTTTCTGCCTCTGCACTGATGAGAAGGGAGTTTCCCAGCCTGTAGGTGTGCTGCTGGTTCTTCCTCCCCAGGTGCAGTACCTTGGAAGTAGTACTGGGTTTCAACCTTATACTGGTTAGTATAGTGCTAAAAAGATTTACTAATAGGCATTTTTTTTCTATTAGAACTTCATTTCAAATTGAATCATAGCATGAAATCGTAAGATAATTATGCTTTCAAATAAGAATGAACTATTGTGCAAAATACTTGGAAAAAAAAATCGATGCCATATGCTGATCATCATCTGTTTACATGTCAAAAATAATTTTGTTTTGCTTTCTTATGGTTATTTTTCCAGTCTTACTTATAGGTTGGCAATGATGTTACCTGACAAAAGTCCCAAAACATATGTGTTTGAGAGAAAACGATGGTTGGCAGCAATTCCTTCCAATTCCTTCCAAACATTTGTCTCCAAACAATCTTTTAAAAACATCACCTTTATTCATAATAATGACCTAATGCAGTCACTCGAACATGAGAACTCATCACGCCAGTCAACCAGAATGGCCGTCCCATCTATAATGAGACAGTACCTTGGGACGTGTTATAGACCTTCAGCTTTCTATTTCTTGAAAATTTACAGCACTCCTGATGTTCTCTCTCTCTCTCTCTCTCTCTCTCTCTATATATACATTTAATGTTGCTTGGACGACTAACCAAAATAGCTTCCCTGGTGATTGGTGTGATGATAGACATCACAGAGATGAAAAAGACAAGTCTATTCAGTGGATCTACATTCATATCCAACTTGATTTGACACATTTTGTTATAATTACTGGTTGATGACACAACAGCATCCCAGGAAAGATGGTATTCAAACCTCAATATTTGTGTACATACACACATGGTCTCACAGCATACTGCAAATATTAAATGCTTATGAAAGTCAACCCCAATTTCAATGTAGCAAAAAAAAAAAAAAAAGGCACAGAAATGCAAACTGGGCATGCTCTGCAGCATCAGAAAAAAAAAGTTAGATGCCAGGATATTTCAATGGCATTCTGAGTTCTGTTCACAAATGTTTATATCATGTCTATATACATATTCTGATGGGTAGCGTCATCTGAAAGGCTGAAGTCAAAGAAAAGAACCAGAAATTCTTCATTTTTAATTTTGATTCGCTCACTGAACTTTATGGCTTTGCAAAATGGGAATAGTACATGACAACTCCATATAGACAGTGTGAGGATTAATATAAATGGATACCTTTAAAAAAATGAAATATTAAATAGATGCTCATTACTGTTTTTCCAGATGTATTTTCTAAGCTTGCTTTCGGGGTAATGGACAGATATATTCATTTATTTTTTTAAATTATTAAAAATCACTGCAAAAACATTATTGTGCCATAGAAAACAAATGATGCACTCAAACAAAATTATACAATATTGAGGACCTAAGTGATGTTTTAAATCTCATTTAGGTACTACATTTCAAATTTTTATCTAATTTCTTATGAAATCTTTAAGTCTAACACTTCAAAACTACATCATCTTTTATTCTACCATTGCTTTCACCACTGCAAATGTATTATTACTCCCTTTTTATTATTTTTTCTTTTGTATTAGCACCTACACATCTTCAAAGACTACGTCATGAACTAGGTCCCTATTCTATTTGTCATTCTGCAAACACAGAAGAGCTGGCTTAAGCCAGACATAATTCTAATAGCTACTGTATAAACACAATGCAGCTAGCTAAAGACAGATGGACAATACAAGGAAACAATGAAATAATACTGGTGAGCATTTTGTCCAGTGATTTCACCACTTTACAAACCTAACCTTTGCCTCATTTTCAGAAGGTAACACAGTGAAAGGGTTTTAAATTATTAATGAACTATTATTATGATGTGCAATGATGCTTTAAAAAATGAAGTAAAATTATTTTGTTATGGGATTTGGTGGTTCAGTAAGTTAGATTGAACTTGCTAAAATTTTCAATTTAATATTTTTGAAAAGGGTGAAAATGATATATAAGTAAAATTGAAATATATTTGTTGCTCATAGGCTAGAAACAGACTTTTCTTGAGATTACATTAATGTTTCAGTTCAAAATTACATGAATATCTGGAAATTAAGATGAATTCAGAGGTTGTAAACAGACAAAACAATTATGGTGGTGAATTTGGACTGGGAAGGGGAGATAATTGGTGACTTCCAAAGAACTGGCAATTCATTAGCAAAACCTCTAAACTTTTAGAGTGCACAAAGATCACTAGTAACTCCTCTGTTATCTTAATCTTAAAATCTTTCAAAATTGTCATTTTGGTCCGCATCAGGATGTGAAACAAACTTAACTCACTTTCATAATAAAGATAAGCAAAAATAAGTCCTTTTTTGCAATACTAATTTTAAAATAAATATTTATTTTAATCATATATTAATACTTCCATTTAAATAGCTGCTTTTCCAAAATCTACAGCAGTAAGTATTGAATACTAGATACAATTTGCTCTCAATGTTGTTCAGATAAATTTAAAAAACTAACAACAAACAAAATCATAAAGTTTTGCCTAAATTATTGCTTTTCTGGGAGTTGTGGTATTAGATGGCAAGACAATTAATACACAATTCACTGATTACACAGCTAATCAATACCTTCAAATCACAACCAACAACATTTTAGGTTTGAGGAGATTTCTTGTTTTAGGAATAAAGTTAGAAACCTATATTTATGGTTTTTATTCCATCTGTTATACCAACTATGTTTTTTAAGTACAAAATTTGTGTTTAAGTACAAAAAATGTTTTTAAGTACAAAGTACAGACCAACTATGTTTTTTAAGTACAAAATTAAGTTATTCTAATTATATTCTGGAAAAAAACCCAAATATATATGACAAACTGTGAAAAAAGGATGAAATACTTGGTTGACTTATATTTGTAATGTGTATTCCATGTCAGACTATATATTTACTCCTTATACTTACTGTAATCATGTCTTTAAAGAGGTAAGAACACTGGAAACATACCAATGCAAGATAGAATGATATGTTGGATACCATAAAATGTCATTTTAGATAAAAGGAGGTTAAATACAACACTTCCATAAGACTTCAGAACATATAGAATTTGTTGCATTTTTGAACATGCTTAAATAAGTGAAAGGAATATGTCCCTAGGCACTGGGAAAACACAGTCCCTTAATGGAAGTGACTTTCTGGGAGAAATGAAAAAGAACTCAATGTATTTGAGGTACAAGGAAAGCTGGACATCATGGCACAAGTCATGAACAATTCATGCCCCTGGTGGCTGGGGGGGCATGGTGGTGGTGGGAGCCTGGTGGCAGTAAATGGGGGAGCTCCTGCAGATGGTACAGGCGCTGTTGGAGGTGGTGGCAGAAGGGTGTGGCGAGCACTGACTAAGGGTCGGTGACTGCTGGCAGCAGTCAGCAGGGATTGTGGACCACCCACAGACACTGCCATCAAGTGCCTTTTGGTAGGAGGTGCATGGCCATGCACAAGGGGTGCACGTGCACCCATGTGCACCCCCCTATATGTTGCCTCTGGCACAGATTTGACTGTAAATTTTGTTTTTAACTTTTCTGAAGTCAACCTTATGCTTCCATTGTCCAGGAAATGATCAGATGACTTGAAGAAAATTTATCTTTGAAGTGTGTATTATGAGAAATTGCATTTCAGATCACAACAATGCTCAATAAAATGTGTTGAGCAAACAAGTCTAAAAATAAGATAAAGGGAAAACAACTGAAAACAGTCTCTAGTTAGTAAATGTTTACTAAACTTTACAGCATGCAGATTCTTCCCTAGATAGTTCTAAGCCTCATTAGTAGCATTTAAAACATAGGTACAAAGCAAGGCTTTCTGCCTGACTTCAGACTGATATGGTTAATCTCTACTTTCTCTACTCATTTAGCTGAAGAAAATACAAAAGTGCAATTCTTTTAAAAAGAAAATAGAAAGTCAGCTTCTTGGAAAATGTCTAGGTTCCACTGAAAGCAAAGTTGGCTATTACCAGGCAATTATGCCTGTATCCAGGAGTCAATCCATAAAGGTAACAGTGGCAGGAGCAGCTGTGACAGCAGTAGTGGTGAGTTCTCTCTTCCTGAGCCCAGAGATGTAAGTACAGAAGGTAAAGGCAGGGACTGGGAAAGGAGTGGAGATGCTGCTGAGCGTGAAGGGGAAGGGAGTAGGTGCTGGAGTGGGGTTCTTACCCGATTCAGGGATTTCAAGTCCATACAATATGGTCTGCCCACCTGCATGGGAGCAAGCGGGCTGAGTAGGGAATGCAGCCATCTACACAGTGCTGATTGCTGCTCCTTAACCCTCCCTTTTAAAATCCTGGATCTACCTATGTCTGCTGCAACCTAACACTAAACTAAACCTATCTTGAAACAGATTTTCACCTTGCTCATCACTCGCAAGATGTCAAGTTTCCTGACATATACATGATATATGGGTGAACCATTCTAGCCTGCCCTAGAAAAATTATTTCCAGATGAAACCATAATCTTCACAAGTGCCAGCTAAAGCAGTAGTTTGAACAACCTAAATTTACAGAACATCTTTCTCTAAGGAATGGCAGCCATAATGTAAGATCTTACTTTATATTACTCTGCGATAACTTGCATCACTGGACTGATGGCCTTCATTCCCCAATTACCCTTAATCATATAATTGCCTCAATTTGAAAGCCCCCTCAGTAATCCTTCTAGCTTTTAGACTTTTGCACAGTTTTGTCATTAATCAAATGTGAAGCTGAATATGACTCATAATATAGGTACGACTTAGTGTGGGGTGGGCAAAATATGGCCTGTTGGCCAGATCTAGCCTGCCAACTGATTGGATCCAGCCCGAGGCTGCTCCTGCAGTGCTTTGCATCATAGGTGCAAGGGAGGACACATGACCCCCTTGATATTGGCCACTGTCAATGCCGCCGGCAGCTTCTGCGGGTGGTTGCTGCTTGTCAACTCCCCCACCCCAACTGGCTTCTGCAGGCAGCCGCCACTTACCACCCAGCCCCCTACTGCCACCGGCTTCTGTAGGCGGTCACTGCTCATCACCCCTCCCCCACCAATGGCTTCTGTGGGTGGTCACCACTCTGCTGCTGATGCTGCTGCCCACAAACTGTCCCCCCCCAGTTTTAGGAGGCACCAGTCACCCATGCTTTGCATTAGGCCAAGCCCCACCCGCTTCCACCTAGGGCAGCCTGTATCACACTCCTGCCTGCACCCACTTTGCACCTGCAAGAGAGCACTGCACTGGCCATAGCTTCCTATCAGAGCTGTTCCCATACCCATAGCTGCCTGGGTACTACTCAGCTCCCCGGGTACTGCTCAGCTCCCCTTGCATCCAGCCCCTGCTGCACTGCTTTAGGCAGCATGTAACATGGGGACACCATGGGGACATGTGTTGGGTAGCATATACCCAGTAAAGTGGGGTGAGGTGGGGGGTGGCAAGGGGGGAGAAGTTGCAGCCAGGAGGCTCCTGCCCCCGAACATGGGGCTCTAGGACACCTTCTACCCACTTGGACACATGCAGGAACTTGATCATTGGTGATCCTGGTTTTCTCTGTTAAGAAGTCCAAAATTTTCTGAGAAAAAAACCCCAAAATTCACTGATTAAAAAACCTCTAAACCACATTTTCCCATGATTAAAATGAAATAATACTGTATATATAGGTATCAGTTGAACACAATGTTTTATTGATATATTTACAATTTTAAAGCAATTTGATACCCTGCCAGTTCCTCAATTATTGTAATAAAGTTAATTCTAAATACTTATACATTTAGGTGCTTGATTTGAGGTTTCAAATCATGGAAAATAAGAGCTCCCTCTGCTGCCCTTCATGCACCAGGACACAGGTCCAGTTGTGGCTGTCCCCTCCCACCGTTTTGTGATGTTGAGCATACCTATTATGCTACTGCCCTCCAGTCCCAAGCCAGAGGCCCCCTTTCCCTGCTGGTGCTCCTCACTCCTGACTCACAGCTCCTGCCTACCCCCATTTTCTCCCATCCATCAGCAGCTCCTCGCATCAGGATAAAGGTCCAACTGCAGCTGTCCCCCCTGCTGCTTTGTGGAGGTGAGGTGCCCTGACATACCAATGCCCTGCTCCTGCCCATGCCATGTCCCTTAAGTTTCAAACCATAGTCATCCCCCACCAGCCCTACCAGTGCCCCTTCCTCCTGACCTGCCCTGCAGCCCCCTACCACTACCATCCCAGCTGGAGGGGGCCCCTAGCTGAAAATAAGAAGGGTGAGTGCATAAAACAAATGCATTGATTGTTATTACCAGGTGAGAAATTCTTAATGTTGGAAAGTTTCAAGAGGTCTCATATCCAGACTTTGGACCCTTTATAACACCACTATAGTTCAAAGAAGACTACAAATCTGTTTGAGATTTATTTGGATTTAATGAATCATTAAAATGTATGCATTACAATAAACTGTTTAGTTTGTATGTTTTTTGCCTCCATCAAGTAAATTGTATAAGAACTGGTGAACTAATTATTGCCAATGGATAATGCAGTGCATTCTGTGCTTTCTGCATGAGAGTTATAGATCTGTCTCTCTGTCATTGTCAATATACAGGTGACCATATTCCAACAATCATGAAATTATTAAGAACCAAAAAGAAGATAACTGTTTTGTTCTTATGAACAATCTTTATAAAGTAATTACTGTTCAATTAAATTGTTGTCTGTACTTTTAATGTATTTACCAGCAAATTAAAGTAAAATGGTACTTTTTCTTCCAAGTACTGTTTTATTTAACACAAGGTCAACTGGCCATTGTAGTATATTACAGTGAAGTAAAAACCATTGTTAAAAATGCAGTAACCATTTTTTCAATAGCCTGGTTTAAATACCGAAATATATTTTATATTTACAGCAAAGAAAAATGGAAAGATGCCCTGGCTTTTATAAATAAGATACTGTAAATTGGATAAAACCAAATAACTCACCAATTCAGAGGTAAGAATAGTTTGAGAATGACCAAAAAAAGACTGGTTAAATATAATGTACTACGTTAAAAGGGCCTGAAATTTTAAAACATTTCTGCAAATTTTAAAATTAGGCAATGGAAACTGAAATAGAAAGATGATGTTGAGGTAGTGATCTGTGCTGTGCTATGCAAACTTCAGTAACTGAAAGAAGTTAAACCCTAGACAGGCTGAAAACAGGAATTCCAGAAAATACAGTGGCAGCAATTAAAGAGAAATACCCACTTCCCAGAGGTAATATTTTGTAGTTCTTATAACAACTGGCAATTAGCACTTTGTAAATTTTGCAATTTGCAGAAAAAATGTTGACTTGCTATAGAAAAGGCTCTATTCTAGGCCTTGGCTGGTTGATATGAAAATGTGTCAGTCTGTTCCCTAAACCACAGCATAAGACAGCCACATTTTATTATAACTGATCTAGCTGTTGATTAAAATGACTGCATTATATTACACACTATTAACATATCTCTGGATTTCTGTCTCCATATTCTCATCATATTAAATACAGAAAGTATCTTAAACACGATAAAATGGGTAGCATATATAGATTAGCAAATATAGCTTTAGGTATCCAGAGGGGTTGAAAGTTGGCTTTATTTCAGGAAAGCGGCTCAAACAAATTAAAAACTGAGAAGTGATTCAACCAACCTGATTAAATTTTATGGAAAATTATTTATTTAGTTTTCAATGGGCAGTTATGTGAACATTAAAATGGGATGCTGTGTAAAATGCAATTTGTATACTTTAGCAGAACATTTCTTTTACAGATTTATAAGCAAAGGCTTTAAAATCATCAAAATATTTAGTCTGTAGTATAGCAAGCCCTTATCATTTTTAGCTTGAATAGTACACTACTGAGAAAAAGAAAACTGCATACAAAAGCACAAAATTGGCTTTTTCGTTTGGTTTCCCAAACTCAAACATGAGCGTAGCTGCCATACCAATATGTTAATTTGGGAGATATTTATAATTTGGGAGATAATTTCAGAAACAGATTTGCTTCTTGTCCAATTCGCAGCACAGCTTTTACAATCAAAATAGATATTCAGGGGACAGCTTCTCAGCTATGAATAAGAAAAAAGACTTATTGTTATTGCAAGTCAATCTGGAGTAGCTTGTAATGGGTAAAAAAGTTCATATATGATCAAGTCCCTGGATTTTAAGAATCCTGTTCCTCCAATTTAGTTCTCACCCTATATTGTAAAGAGGTCACCATTTGTCTCAAAGTGCTGTAGATGTTTGAGATGTAGAAACAGACAGACAGACTCTTGGGCTATGATTTTCAAACACACTTCTAAAAATTAAGAACTAAATAAGTGACCTATATTTAGAAATATCAAACACCTTCAGTTGACAACAGAGTTTGGTCTAGATTGCTCGTTCTTATCTCTGTCCACTTTCGCAAAGATTAAGATTCTTATGAAGAACCAATATCTCACTTTGCACTCCATGCTAGTTAAAAGGACACTGGAAGTGCAGATTATTTATTTGTGTGGGAATTTTTACAGGCTGGAATGCAACCTGCCCTTTTGGTAGCCTGGATCTTGAGTTTTTCTTATCTCTAATGTTCAGGAATTCAGTTTGGAAACATAATTTTTCCTATAAAAAGTAATATAAACTGTTACTAGATATTACTACTGTTGCTTAACATTTGCAGTTTTGTGGGTGCTGGTCATCATATGCAACACTTTCAAGAGCTGTTGAAAAATTAAAAAGCGCCAGAAGAATTGTGTGCTGTGAAACTAAAGTGAGAGAATTAAGGAAAATAAAATGAGATGTTTATCAAATAAATGGTTAAACGTGACTTAATTATTGCACGTAAAGCATCTGGGGAGAAGGTTTTTGAAAAAAGAAGTTTTTTGAATCTAGCAGACAAAAGACATATCACATACAATAGCTGGAATAAGAAGTTAGGCAAATTTAAACTGAGTGGAAGGTACTATTTCTAGCAGTGAGGGTAATTAATTAACCATTGCAACAATTTACAGATAGAAATGGTGGATTCTTCATCAGATAAATTATTGACTGAAATTCTATAGTCTGTATAATATGGTAAACCAAACTAGGTATTCTTAATTGGATCCCACATACAGTTGGTTCCAGTAGACTATTGAAAATGGCACAGATTAACATCTTAATATTTAGGAACATGTGCAGGAAGATAAGCAACCTAATGTAGCAACCTAACTCCTGGTCATCTAGGGATGATAAAACTACATTTGACTTGATGTTTGTCTCCTAGTTTCTGTACCTAGGATTAAAATGACAAATTTAATGTTTTTCTAAATAAGAGCTGAATTAATTTTGAAAACCAAGAAATAGCTTCCTTATCTATGTAGTGCGAGTTTTCAGTTCTGGTAAATCAAATATTCCATAAGTAGGAAAAGGCACCGAGAATGGGATTAAAATGAACTGAATGCCTTCATTTAAAAGCACTTGTTGGAATGTCATAATACTAAATTTTTGCTGAATAGATAGAAAAGTGACCTTATCAAAAGAATATAGAAACTAAGGCACTTGTAACATTTTATCTGATTATATACTTAAAAAGTAACAGTTAACTGACTAAAAATCATAAAATAATCAAATATTCACACAATGGCAAGGAAAAAAAAGAGTAAACATCGTAGCACATACAATTCTTATTTTTATCCACACCTTCTGTTATCTAATAAGTCACTTTCAAACTTCATTACCTAAATCAGTGGGAATCAAACTTTCTGGCAGACATACCACAAATTAGCTATGTTCCCTCCCCAGGTGCGACCCTGATCCTGTGGAACTTGCTCAATCCACTGATCAACTTTCTACTCCCTGCCTTGTGTTTCCTGACCAAGCTGCCAATCAGCTTTGTGCTCCTTGCCCCATCTGCCATTGTGCTGCATGTTCCCTCTCCAATCTGCCCTGCGCCATACAGAAGCTGCCCGTGCCACTTGTGGCACCTGTACCATAGATTCGCCACCTAACAGAGACATGGAACACCATTACTCTGGGTACAATAAACAACACTTCAGATACTCTGTAGCTCAGAGTCAAGGCAGATATGAGTCCCAATTCTGCAATATAATCTATGTACCCCCTAAGTAACATCAGACTTCATTTATAAAACACCACAATACCTTACAAAAGGGAAAAAATGCCAGTGTTGAATTTCCCAAACATATCTATGGACAGATATTCAACCCACACTGAACAGGGAACTCATGGACCTCTTACATTTAAAGAGAGGCTTATAAAGGATGGAAGATGGGAAACACCACTAAGGAGGAGTATACTGCTCTGGTCCTTACCTGCAGAGAGAGAACTAGGGAAGCCAGGGCTGCAACCAAACTTCAACTGGCTACATAAATCAAGGACAATAAAAACTCCTTCTTCAGATATGTAAGGAATCAAAAGAAAAACAAGGGCAACATTGGATCCCTGCTAACCCAGCTGGGGCAGCTGACTGCCAACATCCAGGAAAAAGCCAATCTCCTTAATAATTACTTAGTGTTGGTTTTGCACCAGCTCAAAGAGACCACCCTGCCTAACATGATATGGGATGACCACGGTGAGGATGAACAGATGCCCACCGCTGGTGTGGATCTTGTGAGGGAGCATCTTGAAAGGCTGGACCCCCCACAAATCACCTGGTCCAGATAGATTGCACCCAAGAGCGCTAAAGAAACTGACAGGGATCATAGCACAGCCACTAGCAAGGATATTCAAGAACTCATGGCGCTTGGGCGAAGTATATGCAGATTAAAAGAGGGGCCAATATGGTGCCCATCTTCAAGAAAGAGAGAAAAGGTGACCCAGGAACCTACAGGCCAATCAGTTTGACCTCAATCCCTGGGAATATTTTGGAAAAAAAATATCAAAGAGATCATTCTTGACAGGCTAACAGAAGGCAACATTCTGAGGGATAGTCAGGCACGGGTTTGTTGCGAGTAGGTCTTGTCTGAGTAAATCTCATTTCCTTCTATGACCAGGCAACGTATCACCTGGACAAGAGGGAAGAGGTTAATGTCATATATTTGGACTTTAAAAAGCCTTTGACCTGGTGTCCCATGATGTCCTCATGGAAAAAATGGGCAACTGCAGCCTCAACTATTCCACAGTCCAATGGCTGGGGAACTGGCTCTGAGGTTGGGCCCAAAGAGTGGAAGATGGGACTCTTAGTAGGTCCCCTCTAGTCCTAATGTCTATGAAATCTATTAATAAAAATAGATTTTATAGACATTAGAGCTGGAGGGGACCTACTAAGATCATTAGGTTCAGTCCCTCTTGAGCAATAAGGGCCTCGAACAATAAAGACGTTTTTCCTCATGTCCAGCCTAAAACTATTCCACAAAATGTTATATATATTTTCAATCCCTGGGAATATATATATATATATATATATATATTTTTTTTTTGGTATGTCGGGGGTGTGTGTGTGTGTATTTGTGTGTGTGTGGGGGGGGGGTAGGCAGGGAGGAGGGGCTGCTTTTCCCCCAGCAGCTCAGGCAGGAATGCACCAGTGACCTGGGAGAGGGGCTGCTTTTACAGCACAGACAGGTACACAGCAGTGAGAGGGAAGGGGCTGCTTTTCCCCCAGCATAGGCAAGCATGCAGCAGCAAGGGGAGAACAGCCTCAGCAGCAATTAACACATGTTAAAAAAATTAATGCAAAAATCAAATTAATGTGTTAATCTCAGGCTTTATTCACAATCAATTGACAGCCTTAATGTATGTATGTATGTATGTATGTACGTTCTAAACATCTTATACAAAACAAACTCAGGTAGATTATAATCAAGGACATTGTTCTTTTAAACTACTTTGCTACATCTGTATAAATTAATTCATGTGTAGTCTAGAAGGAAGTCCTAAAGCAGGCTCTTCTCCCCATTTTAAAATTGGCATACTTGAACTCTAAACTGAATTTCATGTAACTGACAACAAATGTTATTTTCCTACAGTGACAGAACACAGAATATAAACTGTATAACAACACTATTTATATAGATGTAATAAAGAGCTTTTCTCTTTGGAATAGGGATAAAATACTTTTTAATGCCTTTCTGAATGAGTTAGTCTCTGTATTGCCACCCTGCCTCGTCTTCTGCCTAACATCAAACTAACATGGCCAACTACCTCTCTCTAGTAATCTAAAAAGAAATTGTTGGTATTGTGTTCTGTCTTTACAAAAATATTTGTTTTGTACATGGCAGGTTGAACTTAAAATATTTCTCATTACCAGTATTAAAATGTATGCATATTTGTTTGCATATACATATTTTATGCACAAGGGACTTTAAAAGGGACAAATTAGGCTCCCTAAAAAGTGGAAGCATTCACCTGAATTCACAAAGAGCATGGAGGACTGTGACCTTTATCAAGGAATTTGAAAAGCGAAGTAAACACTACCTCAAAAAATTATTACTTTAAAATGTCTGTATGCTCAAAATTGCCTTGAGGCATAAAAAACCAATGAACAAGGAGCTGGACACTGAGAAACACATGTTTGTAGGCATTTTATAAAATGTTACTACTTAATATTTACTAAGTTGTAACCTTTTTTTTTAAACCTGTAACTTTACAGAGTATTCATTAAAATTAGGTAAATAGCTACAAAGTCAAAGAAAAGCAATCTTTTAAAGCAAACATATTGTTTTCAATAATGTTTAGTGGCAGATTTTCTTTTCTGATCAGTTCACTCAGCCTCAAATTGAATAACTGTTTCTATAAGTAACATTCAGAAAAGTTAAAAAAGACTATAAAAACTCCCCATTTCCCATTTTCATTCTTCAGAAGAAACACATTTTTTAAAACTAGTATGAAATGATAGAATTCATTATAACCCCATATCCTGCTGAGGCTTGGCATTTAAAACAAAGTGCAGAAGGAAAAAATATACTAAGGCTGTTAGATGCACTGCACTTCTGAACAAGGTTACATTTGAGTCAAATCTTTGATATATTGCACCGTGCACGTTTTACTATGATACATGTTTTATTATTTTCTTAAGTGATAGTTGAAACATTTGATACCAGAGCAAAACCAAAAGCTTCCCATACTTCAGCCATCCAAAGCTGTTTTCTTATTCCTGGTATACATATGTAGAGTTCAGTCTCATTTAGAGTTTAGATTATGGATTGTATAGGATGGTTTGGCAGGGGACTGGACTAGATGACCTCTGGATGTCACTTCCAGCCCTGCTTCTCCATACTGTAATTCTATGATTCATCTCACGGGGCGGTGAACATATCATTACATTTTGCTAAAAGGAGTAAATAGTTATTTTCAGAGACAAACTGTCATTCAAGTAAAATAGTATTTCCTCTAAATAATGACTTCCTGTTTGTTGACAAAGATAGGTCTTCACTTACACAACACATCTCTGCTTTTAGGTAATAGATAAATGCCTTTAATATGCTGAAGTTCTTTGTTAGAATATAGCAATCACACAATTTAACACTAACCGATTAACAAATAATTTAAAAGCTTAAGTCTAAATTTTCTATTAGATCATATAAGAAAAGGGCTGGAAAGGACCTCAGGAGGTCACATAGTGCAGGGATTCTCAACCGGTGAAATGCATCCCACTGGTGGGATACAAAGGTCCTCTAAGTGAGACTTGGGTCATGGCACTGAAACCAGAACTGCCACAGCAGTTTCACTTTTGCGTGCTTCGATTGGCCTCTGGGGGAATCCCTCTCCCTGCTTTTCAACTGGCCTCTGGGGAACCCCCTCCACACGTCAACCAGTTGAAAACCAGTGATCTAGTCCAACTTCCTGCTGAAAGCAGGAACATCCAAACCATTCCATGCAAGGGCCTGTTCTAATGCAGGACTGTCCAACTTCAGAGCAACTGGGGGTTGCACAGGTTATCATCCCTACCTGGGATGTACTCTGGAATGGTAGCTGCAGTATGGGAAATACACGGCCTCCATGTAAGCCTGCTGCATGCAGCCCCCCTCACTGACCAGCAATGTGAGCCTTCCATTGCTGCTTCCACGTCAGCAGGTCAAGCTCCTTCCATCCCTCCATTTAGCATGAGTCCTCTGCATGAGAAGCATGCCCCTGGTGCATAAGTAGCATGCTACTGCAGTAGCCCCTCCTCCCAGTGCCACTTCTGCCTCCCACCCCAAGTGCAGCTCTGCCCTAAATGCCTCCTAAATGCCAGTACATTCTCACCAGAAAGGATATATGAAATCTGGGAATTGATAGGTCCTTCTTGATCATCTGATAACTTTATGGCAATCAATCTATTTTTATCATATGGGATAAAGATAAAGTGATCACCAATCTACTTAAGGACTAACTGAAGGTTAAGAATATCCCAAGCCATTGCATGTTTTGTAGCTAAGCTCTGGACATATTATGAATAAATAGAAAGATGGGCATGCTCACTAATTGTTTCCTGATTATTACATGTACTACTTTGTATGAAAAAGTTGCATAAAAGTTTTTTTTAAATGTAACTATAGCTATTTAATAATGTCTATGTAGTGTTTTTATTCTAGTTTATTATATTAGTTATGATGTTGGTTGACAAGTAAGTCTAAAATATTGAAGCACTTCTATTAAAAAACAAAGGCAATTTGTTGTTGTTGCTTTTAACTTTATGAATATACCTAAGTCTTTTCCTATTTAAAATGGGTCACCTGAAAATCTAAATACTCACTGTACAGTGCTGAAAACCCTGGCAGTATTAGATTCATTAAAACAGTAGGGCTATTCTCTACAGAATTTTTTTTTCTCCCAAGCATGTACTGGTAGGACTACTTCACGTTATACTCTTTTTGCCTGGCCTTTCAACTTTATTATAGTATAATGTATCCTGTATAAAAAAAAAAATAAAAAAAAATTAAAAGTCTCTATATCCCATCCCATTTTGAGACAGAGGGAAAAATATAACTTTAAAACATTTTTAGTAATACAAAAGAAAATTGTTGTAATTATAAAACAAATAAGGATCTTCAAATATTCAATGTATATTTGACATTTAATACAGCCTAATGTATTTAAATAAAAGTCTCATTTTATTTTTATAGTTTTTAATAACATATCAAATATTGGACATATTAATAAAACAAAAATAAAATGAGGATTTGCTCTGAAATAATTAAATGTCAAGCAAATGATTATATATCAAATATTTGATGAATGTTCTCTAAAAATTCATTTTCCAATTTAAAAACATTTGGGAGATAATTAACAGGATTAGTAGGATTCAAGTTTTAAAGATGTGTAAAAGATACAATACTAAAACTGTTCTTTTTCTAGTTTCTCTGATATCCTTCAGAAGGTCTCACCTATAGAGGTTATATCTAGACAGGAAGTTGAGTGATTAGTATATCATTTCAGGCACGTGCTGGATGACTGAAAAAAGAACTGAAGAACTACGATGTCTTTCAAATTAAATTGGACTTAAGAAAAACAAACAAACAAATATATTCCTATCCTCTCTCTACCCACCCCCATCCTTTCTTCTGCATTGTTTCATTAACAAGCTGAATCTTCCATATTTAATTATAGGAAGGAACGGATATTTTGATAATAGTACTAAAAATGTTTTGTACAGAAATATATATAAAAAATAAATGTATAAATATTTTTGGCAGGAAAATGGCAAATGAAGCTCTGATGGCATCAGAAGGGGCTTAGACTGGTTGTATCAAGTTAATAATGAGCACATGTGAATGTCATTGGATGAGATAGCTTAAAATAAATATCTTAAATTACTATAACCAACAAAGCACTACCTTCTTGCAATACGATGGACATGGACAGATTCCTTCATTCAGACAGAGTCCTTCTAACTTCTATTCCTCCTTCTCATCCTAATGAGGATCTATTGCTCCCCTAGGTAAAGTTTTCTAATTAATCAACTATGCTGATAAAAAGGCTCCCGGCCTTTTTTCCTTACCTCTGTCAATCTTTAGTTCCTACCCTGCTATATTGTGACTGCTAAATTAAAGAGCTTTCTACTATCAGTGTAGGCACTGACAGGCTATAAGCAAGTCACCTCTTCTTTTCACCTTGCATAAACTCAGTAGTCTGACAGCAAAATCCAAATTGATCTCTAGGGTGTGTCAAACAAGTAGAAATGTGCATTTCCCTGGGACAAACAGAAGTGCCACAATGTGTGCCACTTATTTATCCCCAGGGAACGCCTATGCCACGCGAGCTCTGGCATACTGTGTGTTGCTCCGGCGGGAGTAGGGGAGGCTGAGGCCAGCAACTGTGCTGGCCACAGCAGCCTTACCTGGGTCTCAGGATTCTCTAGGAGCTGCAGCAGTGGCAATCCTGCAGCAGGGCCTGGCCGGCAATTAGAGTGCAACTCCAGCTGTCCAGGATCTGGTTTTGGGTGGCGTGTGCTGCCACTACATGTACCAGCCCTTTTTTTTTCTTCAGGTGAGGGGTTTTTTTTGACCCCAGGTTTTCCTGGGGTGAATCCTCCCTGCCCCACACTGCAAATATGCAGCATGGCAAAAGCCTGCATGTGCAGCATCTGTGGTGCCACATACCGCATCTCCACACTTGTCTGGACGTGCCCTTAAGTGTCTGATCCAAGATGGTGATTTAAAAGGTAGTAGGGTACTTCAGCACACTGAGGGTCAATTGAAGAGATCAGGTATCTCAAAAGTGTCATTCAGAGAACCTGGTTGCTACCCAATAGGATATGCTAAGCACAGGTGTCTATCTGAACTCCATCTGAAGCCTTAAGCACCTGATTTATGGCTGCACATTATATTATTTTAACCACTCAGATCCAGTGTGGAGTCCTCTTTTGTAGACAGATGTCTATTTTCCCATCTGACTAATGAGCATCTCATCTATAAATGTTACTGTACTGCCTAACTAAGGAAGGGAATTGTGCTCTATGAACAACCACATTTTTGTAACAGACTGTTGGTTACCATGCTCGTCCTGTAGCCTTGTGTCCCAATCCTCCTCACCTTAAAGAGATTCAAATCCATACTACTGAACATATTCTAGAACCAGTGGGTGATTACAGTTATTCTCTGCAACCAGTCTGTGTTTACATGGTTTACTTTAAGCCACATAAACAAACTGGGAGCAATGAATGTAGCCATTCTTCAGACATAACAGCCATGCTGGGAACCTGATGTAAGAGTAACTCAGGGTCCAGGAAGGGATGGGTGGGATTGGGAAAGGGGGCTGGAAGATCTGTGGGTGGGGTTGGTGGGTCTGGGGGGGGTTGCCAGTTGGTTAGTGATTCAGAGGGCTAAAAATAGCTCAGTCAGGGTATGGGCATGAGAGCATAGCATAGCCCCAGGCCTGGGACAAGCAGATGGGCTTTCCCAGCCTCAGGGCTGCACCACAAACGTGTGCAGATGTTTAGGAGATCAGGTTAAGCTGATCTTGATCTAAGCTTGTGTACCTCCTGAGCAGGCTTCTCAATCATGTCGCACCACCAGAGCCTTAATTCCGACAGGCCCCTGGAGCGAGAACGGACGGACTCTAGCTTATTTCTTTTTCCCATGCTAGACTTTGATTTCCCCTTTAATAGGCTGCTAGATAGATCAGATTTCACGAGATCGCTGAGATAAGGTGAGAATACTCACACGGTTCATCATTAGAAGCTGTTTTTATTGCTCCGTGTTACAGCAGTCAGAGATTGATCACTGAGGGAAGGGGGAGGATTCCGGGGGTTTCAGGTTCTGCTTTGGCTCTT